>CM074505.1:7290280-7742413 GCA_037389245.1 Oryzias sinensis | reverse complement strand
GTTTCTTCAAAGGACAGAACTTCAAGGTCTGCATAAACATTTGTGTTCCTCTTGTGATTTGATTTCTCAGCTTCCTCATTGTCATGTGATTAACTTTATAAAAATGTCATTTCTGACTGTTTCAGATCATCATTAAACTGACCTGTGGAGCATTTTTGATTACCTTACCCAATGGCTTTCAATTCACTTTCCCCAACCGCTTCTGTTCAGATGAATACTCCTACTTCTGCTTTGTTGGTGATGCTAGCATCAGGAGCTTTGAGATCTACTGAGCTTCCATCATCTTTAATCTGCACCCAGCATTGCTGCTTTTACACAAAATAAAAAATAAAAACCTGTGCTTTCCCTTTAATCTTATAATAAAACTTATTTGGTAAGTGCAGATACCAGCGTCAATGAAAAATTTCAGTATAAAAACTTATTAAAAACCCAAAAATGTCAACAGAAGTGTTGGGGTCCAATAAATTTTCTATCTGTAATGTTTTTTTAAACAATAGAAAATGTAAGGTAAACAGGATTTCCTTCAATAAAACATTCAAAGTCTATTATTTTTCTGTTTTATTTATCATTTCAAATGATTTCTTCAATTCATCTAAATAAATAAATAAATTGTGACGTCATCATAAGTGAGGAGCAGCCTCTTCCAGGAAGAGCCTGTGAAGCTAAAGCCACCTCCAGGCTAACAGACACGCCCACTTTCTCAATGGAGCTAGTGGTGATGAGCAAAATGCTTTCATTGCACAATATGTACACCCATTTTTGCAAAGGTTTGGATTTGGATGGGAGAAACAAAAACACTGGGAACGATTTTATAATAGCTAAAAATTCTTTTGGAGTGGGACTTTAAGTCAGTCAACCAATGTATGATTCATGATTCTTGTATATGTGTTTGTATGTATATACATAAAAGAACCTTGTGTTTTTTTCCCTTTCCTCTCTCAGACTGGTCAGTTATTTGGAGACAACATGCACAAATAGTTCCTGGACTGATACTCAGCTAACTTTGAGATGGAGAGGCTGTCAGGTTCCTCTGTTTCAGTGTCCTGCATGCACTTCCTCCATGTTGGCTGTAGCAGTGGATGGAACTTGCATGCTTTACTGTTTTGATAGACAACTGGGGTGTGTAAAATTCTTTTCCACCTACATTTTTGATGGTCTAAATGTTTTTCTTATGTAAACTTTTCTGTTCTTTTAGGCTTAGTGGTTTATTTGAAGATGCGTTTCTGATCAAAAACACTGTGGTGACCTCCTTTGTGAACTGCATTCATGGGGAAATAGAACATGTAAAGTTATTTTCATTTCTTCTTTAAGAAAATAAACACGCCTGCCTATGTTTTATTGTATTTTGTGCCATATCATCATGTTAATGTACAACATTCATTTGTTTGGATAGAATCCTGCAAATGGGAGATGTGGAGCAGATAAGATTGTGGCAGCACCAGAGTCCTCCAAACAAATCTTCTGGCAAAGTAGATTAGGAAGGATCACTGTCTGCCATCGTGGAATTTTGCTAAAAGGACTGAACACGTTCCATCCATGCATCCATCTTCTTCCATTAATCAAGAACCGGGTTGTAAGGGCAGCAGTCTAAGCAAAAATGCCCAGACTTCCCTTTCCTCCAGCTCCTCTTGGGGGACCCTGGGGTCAGCTGAGAGACGTAGCCTCCCCAGCGTGTCCTGGGTCTTCCTTAGCCCCCCCCCCCAAGGGGGCGTCCACCTAGAGAGGTAGAGAGGAAGTGGCTCCACTCAGAGCACTCTCCAGGTGAGCGAGTTTCCTGAACCTGTTCCGTTGAGATATTTTCATGAACCTCTTCTATTTGCAGAAACAACTTTCTCCACAGACCGTGCAGTTCTTCTGCTCTGATGTATTCTACGAGTTCTGGACACATTTGGAGAAGGTTGTGGTTCTGTGTCCTGAGATGCAGGACCTGTTGAACATGTGTCCTTTTCAAGCTCACTCTTGGATGTGTGAGGTAATAATTATCAACGGCTTATTTCTCATTATTCCTGTTGGAGTTTTTTTCTAATCCCTTATGTTTCAAAAGTTTGCAAACATACATTTTGGTTGAAATGATGAGGATCCGAGGATGAAATCAAGAAGGGACAACATCAGGGAAAGGGACTGAACCGACTGAACAGCTTCCTCTCTTCAGCAGACACATGTTCCGAGTACATATGTGTCAAACAATTGGTAAATACTCATTGAAGATGCATCATTTTTGTGTAGTTTTCTCAGTTTAATACATTTTGATCCTTTCATTCTGCACAGACATCCTCGCCGTTCAGGCCGGTGGCTGGAACAAGCGGAAGTCAGAAAAGCTGGAGCAGACGTTACCAGAATGATACCTCCAGGTAAAGACTGTGGTAATGTTGTAGATAAATGTTGGCTTGTTTCTTTCATGTTACTCTCATGCTGTTGATGTGGAATATCTCATGATTTCTTCAGTATTATTAATACACTAATCTCTTCCCACAAGGACCAATCAAAATGACCCAGAGAAAAACACTGAAGGGCTTTGTCTGAGGATCAGGAAAACAAGAATCAGCATATGGTAAAAATCTTTTGTAACCCTTGTGCTATCTTATATGACCCCAGCCTTACATTGACGTGTTCTCCCCACCATGACAAAGGTGGATAAAGGTGGAAAGATTTCATGTAATCCATGGACACCAGTGAAGATCACAAATCATTAAAGAATAAACTGTCTAGTGGGTCTAGATGACCCAACTCCCAACGTTAAAGTGTCTAGGATAGCACAAGGGTTACACTTTCTAAAGTTGTTCCATAACTGATCAAGCATGATGTGATGGATTGCAGGTTATGGTGCCATGGTAAAGAACTAAAGGCTCTATGAAGTCATGCTGCTGTCCAGACTGTGGTTGTTAAAGTCCAGCAGCAGTGCGGGTCTTTGAAGTGTGGTTGAAGAGCTCTCCTCCCAGCTTTTGGAAGGTTCTGCCCCGCAAAGCCAGGAGGTTTCTCTTTGTGATCTGCATGGATGTCCAGGGCTTGTGGCATTTATGGGTTTTCCTCTTCATTTCATTCTCAGGCAGCACAGAGGCATTGATGGAGAGAGGACGTGAGGGACTAATTGTCTGCTGAGGAGGAGACTTTCTGCAGTTCAAGCCCCAGCTCCACCCCTAAAAAAGGCTTATATGAAGGAAAACCTCATTTCAACTTTGTACCAATAAATAAATGACTTTTAATTGAAATGAGAGATTTTTTTTCTGCACCGCACCAATGAAGGTTTTTTCAACCTAAATTTCAACAATTACATTATTTTTTACCTCCGTTCAAGTTTCTACAACACTAGCTAAACATTTCAGTGCTCACACCTGGGCTGAAGACACTTCTCATTTTTACTCAAACGTTTGGCCTTTGATTGGTATGTCCAACACCTTAGAATGAAACACTGTCTAATTAAACTCATATAATAAATGTGCTATGCATATCCAAATCCTCTGTCAGTGTACAGACTACATTTTAATTGTAGCAAGACTGAAGTAAAATGTAACAAAATGACAATGAGTTATCTTAAATTAGGGGTAAATGACATGAGAAATTAAGAATATTAGAAGTGTGGAGTGATATGTGTATTTATCAGTATGTTAGCTGCAGGAAGGGTGCTGTCCTTGACACGTTCCTTTACTCAGACAGGATGACAGGTAGGGAAAGGAGTAGCCGATGATCTGCTCCAGTATCTTCAGCACTGAAGCTTCTGCTGCTCTTCTTCAGTTTGATCTGAGAGCCAGACCATGATGCAGTTGGACTGGCTGAGCAGTAGGTTGCCAGCAGCTTCAGACGTGCTGATGTGCCTTGTTGATAACGTCCTGGATGTTAGGAAACCAAGTTAGATCAGCTGAGATGGGGATGCCCAGGAAAGGGAAGCTGTGAACCCTCCTCTGTGCCTACTATAGTCCAAGATGACTTTCATGGTCTTTTATTTGCCGATCAGCCTTACACTATACAGTTTCCGCACTTGTCTACAAAGTTCACCTCAGTGACCTTTAATAAGTCTTTGTTATTGGCAAGTTAATTACTTATATCCAAGACATGGAGATGTGCGTGGTGGGTCCAGTATGAGCAGGATTTGGGAAATGGCAGTTGCCAAGAACTCACATGAAGTTTCAAGGTTTTTGCCTTTATTTGGAGGAAAACAAGTTTTTGTCCTTTGTTTGTTGTGCAGAATTGCAAACCTAGAAAGAAATCAAGTTGAAAGAATTTATATAAATGTATTTGCCCTTCTTTTGACCCTCTTCATCATGAATATTTGGTGGCTGTTGCTTGGCGACTGTGAGATCTCTCCATAGGATTGACATGGGCTGGGCCTCTCCATGACCTTGATATGATTGTTCTTCAGCTATTCCTTGGTTGCCTTGGCTGTAGGTTCTAGGTCACTCACCTGTTGGAAGACCCATCCATGACTGATTTGAAGGGTCCTGACTTAAGAAGGGTAGGAAGTTCTCACTCAAGATTTTCCATTAATGGCTCCATCAACGTGGTGACGTAGCTCTGTGCAGAAAAATAACTACAAAGCATAATGCTTCCACCTCCATGTTTGACAGTGGGGAAGCTGTTCTTGGGGTCATAGGTAGCAATTCTCTTCCTCCAAACCCAATGGTTGAGTTGATCCCAAAGAGCTCAGTTTTGAGCCAAACATTCCATTATGCAGAATAAAATGATAAAGCAAACCCTATTTTTCAGTGTGATTTTAATTTTTTCATAAATCTTAGGACAATTTAGATGATAAAAGTAACAAATATATGAAAACAGTATAATACAGTAAATATGTAAATATTTGATGCGATGAACAATGTTTATCTGATTTAGACCCAACATGAAATATTTTTTGACACACACACACATCAAGTTGTGTTATTTAATGCTCATAATTTAGACACAAATGATAGAAATGTTAGGTTTATATGCCAAAGAGGCCATGTGAAAATTTGAGTGCAAATACGCATGCGTGCGCGCCGTGCACATAAAGCCACCCCACCCCCACGTATCCGCGCGCCGGTCGGTGGGTGTTGGGCGTCAATAAAGGTAATCTGGTTGTCGCGCTTTCTGCATCTCTGCACGAGCTAAAGAAGTCTCAAAGGTAAGAAATGTAAACACACGAGGCAAAAATGAAAATACTTTATGATCATCTAAAAGTATTTTCATCTGACAAATGAATGCAGCTGTTGTTATCACTGTGACGGAAGAGCGGTGCTGAAAAATACGGCCTCCATCGAGAGACTGAACGTAACACGACTGCAGGGTACTATCTATGATCATAGAAAAATGTATTAATTATTTGTTTGGACTGTATAGTTATTGTGGTGGAGCAGAGGAAGGGAGGTTTGTGAGAATCGGGGTTACATTATTAGCTAATGATATGGCAGCGCTCGCGCCACCGCCGTTTTCCCGGCAAAAAAAGGAACAGTAATTTACTGATATATTAAAGTGTTATGATTGACCTATTTAGGGGTTTTCTCCAAATTTACACAAAAAACGTTGTAACAACGATTATCTGGACTTGGTTTTGTAAATATTTTAAAACAGTCTCTGTCTCAGGGACCTGGACTGACTGACTCCTCCCCCTCACGTTCCAAACAGGAAGTACCCGCTGGCTCCAAGGAGCCAAAATCCTATAGACCAGGGGTCACCAACCCTGTGCCCGCGGGCACCAGTGCGCCCGCGAGCACCCCTTGTGGCGCCCGCAGGGAATGCACCCAAAAAAACTTTTTTTTTTTTTATTGAAGCAAATATTAAACAAACAACCACGGCATGTCTGTCAATGACAACAATATCAATTCTGAGATAAAGGTAGACAAAGAAAACCCAAATATGTAAATAAATATAACTTAAAAAATAATCAATAAAAGTAAGGGTCTATTACAAAAGTTTAAATAGATCAAATAAATTACACAATTTCTGGACATTCTTATGATTCATGTAATGTAAAGATTTTGAGAATAGGTTGAGGTGGTTGAGTAATCCATTAATGTGAGGATTAATATTCCTGTCTGTTTTTATTTACATTTATGTTTAAAAAGTTAAAATTAAGTTAAAGTTTTAAAGGTTTAAAAGTTTAGCTTTAGTGTGTTCAATAAATATTTATCTTGTTCGGCTGCAACCTAAAGTCTGTTTTGAATTTAGGCTCCCTCTGCAACTGAGTTTGACCCCCCCTGTAATACGAGTCTAGAAAATTCATGCATGTTTTTGTGTGTAAAATGAGCAAATAAGAATAGAGCACACAAAAGGAAGTCCTCAAATTATGTTGTTTTTTTTTTGTTTTTTTTTTGGGGGGGGGGGGGGGGGGGGCTAGGAGGTTTTTAGTGGCGCCCTTCATACCACTTGGTGCCCATGAAATAGCCCTCGGTCTCAAAAAGGTTGGTGAACCCTGCTATAGACTTATAAAGAGAAACAAACAGCTGTTAGTCAGTCATTCTATGGGTCAGATTAACCATTCTTGTTGTGATACCCTTTTAAACATGTTTTTGCTAATTCCAGTTATTTTTTTTACAAAACTGTTTCTTTATCACAAGTTATTCAAATTATAGACTGACCAACAGATGCCTCAGTAATAGCATGTGCCACCTTGAATGTTTGTTTGACAAATTCCACCAAGATCACTTTCAATGGAAGCAGTGTGGACTGTCAACTGGCTCCAAAGTGGTGACGTCGTTATCACAGAGAAACGACAACAGAATTGACTTTGTTATGATGGATCTGGAAGTAAATGGGTGACGTCACACTCGCTCAGACCTTTTTTCTGATCCAGTCAAACTGCTTTTTTTTACCAGTTTTATTCCAGAAATCATTTTGGATAAGAGGAAAGACATCTTCAGCTCAAAACCAAGTCTTCATGACCTTTTTTTTCATAACTTTTCTTTTTAAAATTCAGAAATAATAACCTGCACATTCTTACAAAACTGTTAGACTTCAATTGCTACCTTAATTTAATTGTAAAACTAACAACCATTGTCATTAATATTGCAATATTTTATTGCTATTTTATTTATTTATCAGAAAGGGGAACTGGAGACATAAAAATTCTGCTTTTCCTATTTTCAGCTGAATCTGCCACGAGGCTCGACAACTTCTTGCATCAACTGTGATCGCTGTGGCCGCCAAAACATCCAAATGTCAGGCAGGCTACAAAGATTTCAGGCCAAAAGAGAAAGCCTCACATGTGAAGTGTCTGTATTGGTATGTATTTACCACCTGTGACTCAGAGTCATTAACCAATTGTTGATCTGTTCACAGTGTTATATGATAATTTAAATTGTGATGATGACAATACAAAAATTGCTGCCAAACCTGCCAAAAAGTCCCGCCTCTCACCACACACATGTTGTGCCCCCTAAGTTCCCTGATCAAGCACAAACGTGCTTTGCCTGGATGAAGGCCTTGTATCAGGTATACTGGTAATAATAATTTTACATTCACCTCAGTCTGTTGTTGTTCCTCATTATTCATGGAAGCTTGATGACACGACATCTTCAATCTGCATGAACTTTAGTTTGATTAGAAACTTTCATTTGTGAACCGTCAGCAGATCTAGTCATGTCTCACCAAAACAACCACACTAATCATTTTATCATTTTCATCCATTAAGGTTGGAAAAACCAGCAGCCCTCCAGTGCTTCAGCCGTCCAACCATCAACCGTTTCAGACATCCATCCTCCCACCACTTCAGCCCCACAGCCGTCCACCAGTGTGCCAACTTCTGACATTTTACTATCCTGGTACAATCTTATTTTTCTGCACAGTTAGCAAAAATGATATGTTTTTTAGATATTCCTGTGTTTTTTTTATCCTCAACAAATGTTTCTCCAAAGAAATATGAAAATACAGAATTATTCATCTGGTGGTTATTTTTACACTTTTCCTCAAATCTTTAATAAGAAAGAAATAATTCAGTTCAAGTTTACTTGTGCTTTTCTTTTTAATGGGCATTACAGTTAATATAAAACATATAACATGCAATTAAAATGCTATGTAGTTAAAACATTTTACACACTATTAAAAGATTCTATAAAATATTATTTAAAAATAATCCTTTCCAAGAAAATGTTGACTACCGTATATCTTCCAATAGTAGCCCTGGCGTTTATTCCATCACAGGCAGAACAGTGATGGTTAATGGGTTTATTTTGCAGCAAAATTTCATCAAGAAATGCAGACAAACACCAGCAGATGAACATTTCAGGATTTATTCAAATGATGAGAACATTGGATTGTGTTCTGATAAGCACTGGCTGTTGACGTTTCTTTTCTCCTTGAAGCATCAGCCTCCGTATCAAAAATCATGTTGGTTGTGATGAGGATCTCTTTCCTGGAGACACGCCCACGTTTCCGTCTTTGTGCAATAATTCATGTTCAAACCAGTTCTTCTAATTTGTCGCTTTTCTTTGCATTTCCACCAGTAAAAAGTAATACGACAAAATACTTGCAGAATTTGTAAAGATTTGGATTTTGTATTATTAATTTGCCTTTTTTAGTCTTTTATTATAAAATAACTATGCATTATTACTTTATTTTAACTAACACATTTACCTTAGTTTACAGTATTCCTCCTAAACATCTCTTAAACAAGTTTACACTTTTCATCTTTCAGAATGCAGCCGTGTGATTGAAGGAAAAGATTAATATGCAATGAGGACATTTACAGAAAAAAGGAGCAGTTTTTATTTTACATTATTACTATTTTAAAGTAGAACTCTAATGTATATAAATGCTTTTTTATTAATTTGTTTGGCATATGTGTTAGAGTTCTGATGATTGTTTTGAGTGGTAAACGTTTTTATTTTATTTATGAAACCCAGATGGAGTTAATGGAGTGCTAGTCATGTTTTATGTTGTATATATTATTAATGAATTTATTTATTTGGAAGTGCCTATTTGCAAGTAAAGAAGGCGGGGTTATTGTTAAAATACGTTCGGACAATCCAGCAACGTGCCTCTTCAACATGAATTTCCATCAGTTTTTTTGCTTGGTCGCAAATAAATAAGTCAAAAATAATAATCAGCCTAATTTGTTTTTTTGTTTATTTAAAATTATATAAATATTTTCTAATTTTGTCAATAAAAGGACAAAAGGGGTAGATGATGGATGCATGTCCAAGTTTTATTACTTATGTTCTACAAGTTGTTAGATATTGATTATTTGATGCTTTTGTGCTATGCGTTTAAAATCAATGTAATATTGTAATTATTCATAAATATTTGAATAATACTAATATTTCCTAAAAGGATAACTGACACTAATCAAATTAAAAACAGTCGTCCTGTAAGCACTGAGTGAACAAACTGTAGCCCATTGTCTATCACTGTTTGATTGAACCTTCTCTACTTTTCTTGCAGGGGGGGTCATGGCCTCTACGCTGGATTCAAAAAAAGAGACAAAAAAAACCCCGCCCTCAAACCCCACTCTTAGTCAGACATGTTTAATTTTTTATTTACAATAATAAATAATATACTATGTACATTTATTTTGTTTTACTTTTTTATACTTAGTTTCCTTATTTCTGATAATATTTATTAGTAGTTGTTGTTTGTTGATGTTAGTTCTTTTTAGCCCCTTTTATGTTAAAATAGACGTAAATGATCCAGATGCAGATATTCTAATATATAGACAGATTTATGAATGAATTATTCTCAACAGAAGCTCAACACTATTGTGGTAGCAGTTTAACTGTTTTACTGTTTAGTTTTACTGTAATCTGTCGTGCCTCACCCACTGTCCATCCCATAAAAAAGAACAATTCTACATCATTAACCTTTTATTATTTTTATTCATATGGCACATTCATAAATACAAAGTTTGAAATCATACCCCCCCCCCCACACACACACACAATTTTTCTATCTTTATCAATGAGTTCAAACAAAACATGAACACAATAAGAAACTCTGACAATAAGAAAGCATTTAAAACATTCAATCTGTGCGTCAGTTTCAATGTTTTTGTGAAAAATTTCATAATAATCCTCTGGTTTGTTTCTTGTTGCTGTTGGGAATTGTTGTTTTGAATTGTTACAGTCAATAAAATTTGTATAAAAAACAACTGCAATCTGTCATGCGACATGATACCTGCAAAACAAAAAGTTTGCATTAGTAATGGAAACATTAATTTCTGTAAAAAAATTAAAATAAACACCTGTTTGTCGCTGGGCTTATTTTTAGAACTTAACCTTCCCGATAAACGTGAGACCAATCACAAAACCAGTTTAAAGTCAAACGTCTTTTTTTATTATTTACAGTGTATTTCTAAACTCAACTAGTTGATGTTGAAAAAATACGCCTGCATGGACGTTACGACAGAGTACATCGGTCCCTAGAAATGTTATTAAACCCAAATATTAAACCTCAGACGATCTTATTTTACGAGATTTTTCCACAGGAAAAATAATAAACTCGCGTCACATGACCCCACGTCAGCCCACAGATATGATGGAAAAGATCAGACATTGTACACAGCATTTAGACTTGTAGTGTGAATACTTTAACATGTAAAAGATTATTGAATAAAAAAAATCGCTAAGTAAATTTAGAGAACTCTCCAATCCGTTCCTGAACAACATTCTTCCGGTTTGTTTAAATGTCCTTCAAAGTCGCAACAACACAGCATGAAACCTATACACGGGTCCGTAAATGTAAATAAAAAATAATTAATAAATAGCAACGTACCTTTTCACGAGATCTTCTATATGAAAAAAGAGAAACTCACGTCACGTCACGTGACCCACGTCAGCCCGCATATATTTATGGAAAAGATCAGACGCGTTCAGATCCTTTGAGGAAAAGTTGAACGTAACAAACTACGAACTGCATGTCTGCAATGAATGGATATTATGAAAATAAAGGGTATATATACTGCTAGAAATGTTTTCAAAAATAAATTAGTCCACAATCACTCCTATTTTATGGCATTTTCTGCGGAAAAAAAGAGAAACATATTAGTCACGTGACCCACGCGCACGTCTGCAGATATGAATGAAAGTTAACGTGTTTCTCCAACGTAACAGAGCCTTTGGGAGAAAAAGTTGAACGAAACAAGCAAACTACAAACTGTATGTCCAAAGTGAAAGCATATTTTAAAAGAAAATGGTATATTTCTCACTAGAAATGTTGTCAAAATAAAAATTAGTCCTCAAATTATCTTGTTTTATGGGATATTCCACCGAAAAATGAACGTGCATCCGCCATGTTTTTTGCTCACGGCAGGCCAAACCTCCAAAGTCACGTGATCCTGAGAAGGCTCATAGAAAATGAATAGAAAAATGAAACGTATCCACCTCACAGTTTAGGGGGCGTTTTTGTAAAACTCTCACGCATTTCCAAGTGGACAAATGTAGCTACTACACATTTTAGGATGAGACTGGGTTGGTTTTTTCACAAGATGCACCATCGAAAATGTAAAAAAAAAAACTACAACAATCAAAGAAACACAAAGAAAAAAGTCCTTTATGATCTTTCATATTCCTAAATACTCAGTGTGTAACCTGGTGCTGTTTGGATGAACCTAGAGCTGATATCCTGGTAATGATGCACTAAATGTTTTTAAACGAGTTAGGTGAAATTAAATAATTTCCCACAATACACCTGACCTTGTTTCACGGGACACTAGTGTACTACGCCATTATGAATGAAAACCACTCCTTTAAATGGCTGAAAGTGTTTAAAAATACATGAACAGTAGGTGCAATAGAAAAAGAATTGCTTCCAAATCTTTACAAAAAATGTAATGAATACTAAACCCTTAATCATGTAAAGGGTGGAATAAATGTACTTACTTATTTTGGGTTATAAACATTTTAACTGATAGCTACACTTCCCTGTGCCATGTGCATGTAGTCACTCTAAGAAGTTTAATGTCAAGTCACATGCACCAGTATCGAGGGGCTGACTTACATGGGCAGTGTGGACTTCTGGGTCGTCCAGGCGTGTGGAGGATCGTAGACGAGGCGGCCACATCTTAAGGGTGACACAGATGTGTCTTGCGGTTCCCTTGAGGTTTGTAAGGCCACCTTAAGGGACGTTAAATGGAGTGTACATGTGGTAAATGTATTGTGAAGTGTCTGTAAGACTGATTAAGCTCCACACACTCATGACTTATGGGTGATGCTGTCTTATAGTGCTGTCCCTTACGTTACAGTCACACATCTTATGTACCTTATTGACAAGGCGCAAATAGCGCATGGACAGGGTGTGTGTAGGATGCCCACATTAACTATACTTTCTCATTTCCTTATTTCTAGCAATCAGGCTACTTCACCCTTTCATCCTAACATGTTGTTTAAGTGTTTGCTATGACCTGTTGCCTGCAGCATACCTGTAGACAAATTGTGCCTGAACATTTTTACTCTACGGGCTCACAGAGTGGTCCACATCCTTTGACATTTCCTGTGGGCCACTTGTATGCCCCGTAAAGGTTTTCCTTTTTTTCGCCTGCAGACAGCCCACATCCACATTGCTCAAGCTTTAGATTTGACCTAAAACATGTTTTTTCCCTGTGTACAATCAGGCCGGAAATTTCTGTACTCCTGGCAGGTTTTTGGACATGCCACTTTTGTTCAACTGTAAACAAAAAGCTAGGGTTTTTTCTTCTTCACAAAAATGCTTCTTTCATATTGCCTTTTAAACCTCTGGGAAACACATGAGTCTTTTCCAATCAAGGAGGACGTTTGCAGGTTGAATAAAAGTAACTTTTGTCAGAGGTATGAATAATTTTGGGTTTGACTGTAACTGTGTCCAGATAACTTCCAGTAATAAATCATGAAGACTTGCAGCACTCAATCACATTAGCAGTCTTTACTGCTGACTTCAGCTTTTTAAAATCGTCATCCATCCCAGCCAGCGACTCATTTAACCCAGGGATTTAAACTACGTACATTTATCTGGTTTCCAGTCAAATATCATATGGTACATAATGTTTTATTCAGCCCACAACAGGATTGGGTCTTCTGTTGCAGATAAAGATTTAGCCTCAAAACAGGATAAGAGCTTCGGGGTCACTGTTTGAGAGAGTAAGAGCAGAAAACCACATAGGCCATGCATTATGCATTAGGGTCTGTCTTGCTGGAGAGAAACAACCAACATCTGAGCATGAATTCAGTCGCAGCTGCACCAGCTTGATTTTTCTCCTCTCAAGGTGTAGAGTGAGCTAGGTGGTTAGTCGCGTAATGAGACAGATGGAAGACACAGATTGCTGACATTAGCCTGCTCTTTATCTAGATCATGATTCCTCATCAAGCTAATTATTTATCAGAGGAGTTCATCTTGTTTTTTTTTTTTTTTTTTTTTGGAGAGGGTAGCGGACAAGCTGTGCAGCCCTGGCTGCTTCAACACTTGACCGCATGGAAAAATGGCCTCATGGAGGCTGCCGAAATGAAAACATTAGAAGTTTATTGCAAAGGCGGCGTAAACTAAACACATCCTGGCATAATTTAGAGCTCAAAAATGGCATTTGCCTGGAATATTTGAGGAATTTACAGATTGTACTAATGAACTTTTATCATGATTAAAGACTGTTTCACTTACCCTTCTTGGCTGTTCTGCCAGTGAACAAACAAAATTAAGAATAAAATAGATTTCTGAAGATAATTTGAATGGATTCATTGACCAATAGGTGAAGACTTGTATATTTTAGCATGAAAATGTTTGCCAATATCTGTTCATAGATTTCCCCAATCTTGCATGCTTGCCCTTGTTTTTGTGTTTCACCCATTAGATTTAGCTCACTAGCTCTTCATCAATCTGTCATTCACATCATGTATTTTGGAGAATGAAAAAAAGAAAGACATGGAGGACAGTGAAGCTTAAGGGCCTGAATTGGGTCACACTCTATAGATGACCAGTTTTCCAGATATCGTCATCCTACAGTGACATTAATTATTCAGTTACAGAAACCAGTCAGAATTTCCTAAAGTTGCATCATGACGGTGGGTCTGTTTATAAAGTTTTCTGTTTTTGTGCATCAGGCCCACAACAACAAGAAGCAATAAGTGTATATTGTGAACTTTTATTGTTACGTTCACACTGGACATGTGACAAGTTTTGATTGTTTAAAAAAAAACAGTATGTTCAGCATATGGTGGTCATACTGGACTAGCAAGGAGGGGCTTCTTCTTCTTCTTCTTCTTTTTCTTTTTCTTCTACTGTTTACTACTTCAACCTAGTTGGAAGAGGCTTTGTGCAAAATATCATAGCGGTGTGAATCTTGCTCTAGGCCTTTCTGAGTTGGTGTCATAGATAAAAGCTGGGCACAAACCGCAATTAATTAATTATTGGGGCGGCCGTGGTGCAGCGGTAGGGCGGTCGACCCATGATCCTAAGATTGCAGGTTTGATTCCCGCCTTGCACGCCCATGTGTCGAAGTGTCCTTGGGCAAGACACTGAACCCCACCTTGCCTCTGGTGGGAGGTTGGCGCCAGTGTTCGGCAGCGGAGCCGCCATCAGTGTGTGAATGTGTGTTTGCATGGGTGAATGGAATGGTGACTGTAAAGCGCTTTGGGCCTTCGTAAGAAGGTAGAAAGTGCTATATAAGTATACGCCATTTACCATTTATTTAATTATTTAATTAATTATTATTTCTCTTTCATGGTTAATTTTCAAATGGTTGGCATTTCTGTGAAATAAATGTCCATCCATTGTTAAGTTTTTGGTCAAAGTTGGTCAAAGTTGGTCAAAGATTGGTCAAAGTTCGACTTGACTTTTAACGTGTGTTCACTGACTGCACCTTTTGTACGTAGAGCCCATGTCATGTCTTGTCGGCCTTATGTTATGACCTGAGTTGTGCACTTTTGGTCATTGTCTGTCACCTGTGCTGTCTCGTGTTGCACTTCCTGTTTTATTTTGAAACACTAAGGCCGCCTTTACACTGCATGGTTCAAGTGACCCAATTCCGATTTTTTCCTCTCATGTGGCACAGATCGGATATGACCGGTGAATGTGTAAGGAGGACAAAAGCGCATGGATTCCGTTTTTCTCAGATCGGATACAGGCCTCTCTCATATGTGGAAATAAATCGGAAACGAATCGGATACGTGCATTTGCGTGTGCCATGTAAGCAGACAAATCGGATATTCCCCAGTAAATGCGAGTCGTACCTCAGTGACGTCAACTCAGGAGACCACCAACTGAGATCACATGACTTAATAAGGTGCTTTTTTTGCGCTGATTTTTCTGTCAGCGTGTTACCTTTGGCTGAATCACAACAAAGATGGGACCCAGTACTTCCCTGCTTGAAACTCAGATTTAAGGGGTTAGATTGGGGCGTTATACCTCCAAATGGTTCCTGAGCGTGGCTGTCTGCACCTCACTGCTCCGCTAGAGGATGGATGAATGTAAATAATAAATTTCACACATCTAGATGTGTGACAACTAATGGGACATTAATGAAGAAATACCATTTAGCACCTACAAGGTTTACTAATGATGTAATGTTTGATTACTTTAGTTGACTGAAGCCATTCGCTGTTTGAGTGTGACTGGTGAAGACATTCAGGTGCAAGAAAAGGAAGGATCTGACAGACTGCGGCACCTACTAGATTATGCATCAACTGGATTTACTGGGAGAAAACGCTGACCAAAAGGTAACAAGAGAACTTCTGCTTCGATTAATGAGTCTTGGCAAGTACTCTGACAGTGAGAGATAATCAAGAGACAAAGGTGTGAAAATGTTCATGTAAAGTGTTCAGTGAGGAATTTCATGGCCTAAAATATCTAAAAATCGTTAACATAATCCTAGTTCATTGATTTTACCTATCACAGGTTATTTTTAGAATTTAACCCAAGCGACAAATGAGGGAATTGTAAATCTGATTTGAAATATCACTTTACTGACAAATGTGCTCATCTTATGAACTGAAACAAGTTGAGTTTTACCTAGAAACGTTTTCTCTCAAAAACCGTATTTCAGATATGACTACTCTGTTCCATGGTATTCTAATTTTGATGGAAAGAGTCTGTATGTAAAAATATGACAGACAAATCAGCATGTTCTGTGCCAGCCAGCTGCTCAGTGCTAGACACAGCTAGAACAAAACAGGGGATTTACACTGGTGGGGGAAAAAAAAACACACCTAACTTTCCCATTTTTGGGAATCAAACTGAGAACGTGAACATTGCTACCGCTCTGATTTCCCATCTCTTTTCATGACCTAGTAAGAGATAAATGGCTTCATTTTCCTTTGCCCTCAGTAAAAGTGGCATCTTGTCCACTTATGGCCCCTCTCACCAACTGATGCTTTATATAAGTCAACAGAGAGATGCACGAGCAAAAAAGGCAACATAAAGGCTTGCAGGCAAATTGCATTTGAGTAATGACTCACCCCGCTATAGCAGACAGAAATGTGAAATGAGCACCTGAGACTTGAGCAGACTGGACCAAACCAACGCTGAGTGCAGTAGTCTAAGCAAACTTGGGCTATATGTTGGTCTGTTGGTCAGAGTTGTTTTGTGATGTGTCATGGGGTTAATTTAAGCAGTTGTCAGTTTCTCCCCCAATAAAAAACGTATCTTGATGAAAACCCAAACAAAAATGAACAATAAACAATAGAGTACATTTCAGCAGAAGGGAAAAGCCTATTTCCAGTAAGTCTTAAAATTTGAACATGTAAAGATGTTTTTTTAATAAAAAGCAAACTCTCAATAAATCAAATTACTGGTCCTTAAAATGATTACAGTATCACATTTACTTCTTTTGTCATATTTATCATATGTGTTGTCATATTTAGTTTTTGGCAATTGTTTTTTGCTAACAGGTTTCATTACTAAAATCATTTTTGAGACATTTTGCTTGAATTTAAATGCCTAATTTAACTTTATCCTTAGCTTTTAAAGCAAGAGAAAAAAAGCTATGGTACACTGTGATTCAAAGTCACTGCACAATACATTTGGGTGTTTTTTAGTGCACGAATCTGCAACCTGTAACACTAAAAGAACCATTTGGTCCAATTGCTCACAGACGAAAACTCATTAACTCCCACTTCACCAGTTAAAACATACAAACTAATCATGTTATGGCTACCATTAAACGTGATATAAAGTACCTTTTTAAAATTGGCAATAATTCAATTGTAAATGTTTTAAAATTCTATACAAACCAATTTAAACTTATTTTTCTTTGCAAAGCAACACATAGTTACCTTTCAAAATAAAATGTGTCAAATAAGATCCTCCTGCTGCAGCAGATTGACCTGATTTAAAAATGTAAGAAAGTCAAACATTATATTTTCTATCATTAGGAATTTGATGCTCCTTCACCCTTTTTCTCCTTTTACTGTAGAATATAAACAACATTGGTGAAATAAATTTAAAAAAAGCCATACATGTAAATGCAAATCTATAATTTAAGAAATTCCTTCTGAACAGCACCTAGACACAGTCATCCAGCAGAAGATAAGTCTTAAGCTTTTTCTAATAATAAACTACGACAATGGATTACAGTTTTTGTCATCATTTTGTTCAGTTATCTGACATGTTGAAAATCCTTGTTTTTTCTTTAGTGTTTTTTCTTTAAAACCAAAGAGCCGCTATAGAGGAACTAAAGATCTGCATGAGGCTCCAGATCCTTAGTTTGCAGACCCCTGGTCTAGTGTAACGTTTCTATACAGACCTGTACATGGATGTTGACTTGCCTGCACCAGTGTTTTATGCGTTTGAATTTTTTCTGTTTTATTTAATGAAGTTGGCAGATAAAGTAGGGTTTCTCAATTCCTTATTTGTCTGTCAGAACCAGCCAAGTTGCTGGTTTTGGTCACTTTTACGTGTCTAGTTACTATCTTTAAATTAAATGTTAACTAAATGTTAATGACTAACAAGTTGTGCAGAGCTGCTTGTGTCTCAACATATTTAAGTCAAAATTTGAAGGACTTCCAAAAGAACCTTTGTACTCTAATGATTCTTTTTTGCATTGATTTGTTGTGCTCACCTGTAGCCACACAAAAGAGATTAGATGCTAAAAGCTTCTTATTCCAACTCTATTATTGTGTCTGCAGTAAGCAGGCCTCCAATCCAATCACGGCCACATGCTGCTCAAATATTTTTTGCCTCAAATCATCTTTTGTTGTTTTATTCCAATGAGCGGTGCATCTTCTAATTTCCGGCACCAAAAATGTGTTTGGTCTCTTGTTGGTTAGTCATTTAGTAAAACTCAGTCACTTTATAAATAAAGCACATCAAATATTTTTAATAACCTTGCTTTCAATTGTACTCATCACTAATGGAGCGTTACCCAGTTCTGCTTTAACCTCATTTTTTGTTACAAAGACGAAATGTATCCCAACCTAACTTGAATAGCAGTTTTGGTCAACATGGATACTTTTTTCTTTTGGCTACTCCCTGCTTTTTAGGCTAATTTTTAGGCTTAGTGACTTTGCCAAGACTTTGCACCAAATGGGCTATCTAATGCAAATCCACAACCTTGAATTGCAAAGTAAGCACAGTGTTTTAAACATTAGGATATATTCGTACCAGGCAACAGTGCGGAAGCATTCTTGACCTCCGAAGCTCAGTTTGCTTGGCATTGATCACCCCAATTATGGAACTGCGACGGTTAAGTAAACTGTATCAAGGCCAGTATGTAGAGGTTTTTACGTAGGCTTTGAGGTAGGGATCTGATGTGATCACAAGATGTACCAAAGTTTAACACTAGAACGCCCAGGATTTTTCACTCCCCCTGCAGCGTCCAGAGCACAGCCAAATGGCTGGGTGGCTCGAAATGACTAATTCAACAGCCTTCAATTAGCCACCTTTCATTTGTAAATGCAGCACCAACTACCTGATCATCTGGATGAAGACATGTCCTAGCTAACCACATTCTTTACTCAGATCAGGGTGGGGGAGGTTTTTCTGCTTCAAAAGAGCCTCCAGGCTCTAACAAACTTTGACTCCCAGTTTGTCAACTGAAAAACCACAATGCCTTAATTTTACTACCCTGAGCAGACATTGAAAATGATCCTGGAGCAAGTCAACCCATTTGACTCTGAGAGAGAAGAGATATTCCTTCAGCTGGACTCAGACTGATATTTCTTTTGATAAGATTTCATGAACATCTTGTTGTCATTTGCTGATTCTAGCAGTTGTCTATCCATTTATTTTCTGTGCCTGCTCATCCTGGTCAGGATCACAGGGGTCTGCTGGAGCACATCCCAGCTAGTCACAAGCAACTGGGGAGGGGTACACCCTGGATGGGTCACCAGTGCATTGCAGGGCCACATAGATAAATAACCAGGCACACTCACATACACACCTATGAGAAATTTAGTCATTTAATTTAACCACATGTTTCTTGGATTGGGAAGGCAAAGGAGGCCTATTTGACATGTTTTGGAATTTATAGTTTCAACTAGAATTCAACAAAAAACAAACAAAAAATAAAATAAACAAGTGAAACAACATATATCTTTATATTGCTGAAGGTTTATGTTGCTCAGATCTCAGAAATGAGATCACAGATGAGGAGATTTCATTGCCATCAGAAAAGAGAGGACGACAGAGAGGAGACACACTGTGCCAACAGAAAAAGCAAAAGATGGCACGGTGTGGCATTCAGAAAAGGTTGGGAGGCCTCTCCATCACAGCACAATTGAATGTTACACTGCTGAGGAAGAGCCTACTGCTTCGGTCAGAAGTACGGTGTCGACTCGCTTACAGAGTTTCCTGTGTTTCCTCACTCTGAACATGCTTCAGACTATTCGGGACTGTGTTGTTCAGCATGAACTTCAGACAGAAGATGACAGCTGGTTCATGACCCTCCCTGAAGTAATGGGGTTCATTGCCATCCTCCTTGTGAGGGGGGGATAAAACTTCCATCCATGCAAAACGCAAGATGCAAGATGGTTGGCGATAATGGGAAATCCACTGATCTATAAAAACTATGGTCAGAAACCACTTCAAAGATATCATGCGGCATTTACACTTTGATGTCTAGGGCACGCGCATGGAACAAGTTGGGACTGACAGGTTTCCTGCAATCTCCAATGTTTGTGGGTTTGTTGTTCCCAACTCCATCAAACTTTCAACCCAGGCAAAATTCACTGGGAGCTTCCAGAATCAGTAAAAAACCTCGCACAGGTACATGCGGGAGCTGAGAAGGCGAAAAAGGAATACCGTGTTTGGTGACAAGCTCCCATACCTGGCAAAGGGAAACGGGTAATGTGCCAGGTGAATAGTCAGTATAAGAACAATAATGCCAGAGTTCGCTTTGTTGATTGCTACAAGTATACCATGTGGCAAATGCAGAAAGAGATTTTGGGGCAGTACCAAGTATGCACAGACAAGTAGTGGGTTGAAGATATGACTTTGACCACATGATTTCTTTGCTTGAACATTTCAGTATTATGCCGGTAAAGAACTGTCCCTTGTGCATGAACGATAAATCTCAGCCAAAAAAGAAAAACCAAACTGTGGTGACCTCTCACTAGAAGTGACAGAGGTGAGGGGAAATAGTGAAAACTTGCGCAGCCACTTGGCTTGTCCTTTTTGCATGCCAAAAGAACAACCTAATGGCTGTGCTGTTCATGTGCAAACTATGTTGAAGGCTGCTCTTTGGGCATGTAAATTTTAACTAATCCAGCCACTTGGCTGTCCCTTGGACATTGTAGGTAGAAAAGCCAAATGGCTGCCCTACGGACGTTCTAGTGTTAATTTTTTCAGAGCTCTTGCAGGGAATGTGATTAAAGACCAACTTCAAGAAAAATTGTTGCTTTGTTCTCACAATATAAAAAAGTAAGCTCAAAATTGTTAGTCTAAGTTTTTTTTTATTCAAATTGTTTTGTATCAGGAGCAGAAAAAAGAGATGTACTGTATTTTCTGGACTATAAGTCGCTGCGGAGTATAAGTCACACCAGCCCAAAAATGCATTATAAAGTAGAAAAAAACACAGATAAGTCACACTGGACTATAAGTCGCATTTTGACGGGAAATTTATTTGACAAAATCTGAGACCAAGAACTAATAACTTGCACAACCTCATATGACACAATCATAGCAGACTGTTTATCTCATAATTTCACAGTAATTCTTTCTCATACTTATTTATTTATTCCTTTCATGAAGCATCATTGGCCAACTAATACTCTGTTTTCATCCTGTATTTGTAGAATGTTGTCATTTTTATTGCATTTCTGAATCTATGAAATCATTGGAAAATAGAATATTATGTTGTTGACCTTCAATATCTTATTGTAAAAAAAAGTTTGCTGATTCTCTGAGTCACTTAACAAACTCTTAACACTTAACATACCTCATACATCAAATTGACCCAGGAACATCATCTCTGTTCCTCACAAATGAACATAACAGGAGGGTTAACAATGTATTTATCACAATTTATTTCTAATATAAGTCGCTGCGGAGTATAAGTCGCACCCCTTGCCAAACTATGAAAAAAAGGGCGACTTATAGTCCGAAAAAATACAATATTTGGAAAAAGCTTGTAGATGTGACATAGAAGCAAGCTCCCTGCTCCGCTCCATTCTGATGCATCCACTTGTAGTTGACTAGATCCATGTACGTCTTTGTTTTCCTCCTCAGAGCTGATATCTGACTCAAGACTGCACAGATTGATGTCTCCAGATTTGCTCATCATTTTTGTTGCACCAGTAATGTTAGGTTGGGGTTGTGAGGGGCTGGAAGCTAGAGGGAAAGCAGATAAACAAATGAATGATGGGAAGGGGAATGGGCTTACGGTACTCAGCACTAATTGACCCTCCCACACAGGTATTTTTAAATTTTGGCTAAAAACTCATCATTGAAAGACCACTGGGAACGCTTTTAGTAGCTGTTTCGCTCATCTTTTAATGTTTTTCTGAACCTGCATTCTTGCCTTTTAATCATTTCTATCTTGTCTTTTAGTGTGTTTTATTGAAAAGCAAACCTAAAAAATATATTTTGACTGTTAATCTAAAGAATCAAAAATTGTAAAAAAATTGCAACTTTGAGTTAAATACATTTAATGTCAAAACCCACCTCTATGAGAATTTATTTTGTACCATACTGACAGAACAAGGCACATCAGCTATATAGCCTAACTGTAATCAGCTCAGGCAGAGCCAGAGAATCAACATTATCGACGTAATCTTTTATCTTTTACCATTATTTAACTCGTCATGCTTTGCCATCATGCTGCTTTCAGAAATGATTAGGGTTTTGTTTGAAATACAGTCAGGACTTTTCATGCAGGTTTGTTAGTGCCATAGCTTGTCAGCACATAAAGGAGGAACAATAAACAAAAGGTAAAGAAACACTTTACTGACAAAAAAATAAACTGTAAGTAAAACTAATTTTTTATATATCTTCTTTATCCGATGTAGTTTGGAGGAAACTGTATGTCTCCTCAAAGCTGAACGTTAATTATTTTTGTTATCTTTCACTATGGCTACAGGCACTATCAGACTTATGCATGCAGCACAGATAAGAGTTCATTGGCAGAGAGGAGTGGATGGTTTTTAATCATAAATACAGCCGACTCGGCTCATCAAAGTACCTCTGTCTGTAGTTTTTCTCTGATCTATGCAAACTTACCCCACTTCTCCTGTTTAAGTTGCTTGATTCACACTTGCCCTCACTCTAAGCTTCCTACTCCTGTTTCCACTATTTGTCCTTTATTTATTTTTTTGTTCTGGAAAACATTGACTAAGGAAAAAAATTCACATAATCGCCATTTGCTAGAATATTTCTTATCTCTTTTGCCAACATTTAACCTGACATTTATCTATTTAGATTTTAAATGTTTTCCCCAAAGTGCGAAATTACGTTTTAACTAAACTAAATGTTGTCTGGGTCAATACTGGATTCTGATTGGCTACTGGGTGTGGATTAAAAAGTGACAATCCACGGAGAGGATAACCGCATAAAAAAGGAGGTCCTGACACATTGTTATGTTCTATATCACTGCGGTGGCTTCCTCAAAACAAACTTTTGCGTCATCATCTGGACAAAAACAAACAGTGAGAGGGGAACTTTCTCTCTGAATTGATGCTTTATTTAACCCATCGTGACAATCAGCATATATATCGCTTTCCTTTCCCACTGCAGTCGAGCAGTTGTGCTCTTCCAGGGAGTTCTGGTCCAAAGGCTCCAAATCTTATTTTTTTTAACATTTAAACTGCAGTTTTTCTTAGGGTAAAATAAACATACAAGTGTAGTCCCTTATGCTGATTTAAAAGCTGCAGAGTAGCTTTCTTTCTTTTTTTCAGCTTTGATGAAATCAGGTTGATAATGCAGGTGCCATCACGGGTTGTGTTGTACAAAGTTGTTGTAGCCTTCCAAGCTGTCATTGCGGTTTTTGACTCCAACCTTCACAACATATTGGCTTTTACTGCAGGTGACAGCTCCTGTCTTGTTTTGCTCCCAGTTCTGAGCAGAACTGTCTTATAAGAAATTAGAGGGTTGGTCAGTCAGAGTGATGTAAAGACCTTCAGGGATGTTCTTTTTTTCATACACCCATCAGTAAAAACTGATATGAGTAAACCACATTTAACATTTATGTCTATCCCACATTTAATGAAAAATGCTTGATGTCTTATTCATTTGGCATAACCGTCAGCTCATTGTGTTTTATGTTTTATTTCATCGTCAGTGCATTTTTGTTGCTGTATGTTGTTTTAGTTAAAAATTCACTCAGTAATTTGACTTTATGATTGCACAAATCCAATGGCTTTTGACTATATTTGTTTGAAATATATCATCTCCACTGCCTCAAGTAAGTAGTTTTATAAATTAAATAAAGTTTGAAGTATATCTTGCCCCATTTGTAGTATTGTAATGATATCTTACTCACAACTTCCCTTATGGGTGGATATGGGCTGTCTGTAGGTGAGAAATAGCCAAACCTGTATGGTTAAACCATGAAATATCAAGGTTGTAGACCACTTGGTGAACCAGTAGAGCAAAAATGTTCACACACATTTTTTCTGAGGGCATTTTGCTGGCGACAGGTTGTACTGAACACTTATACAACACGTAAGCTGGTAAGTAGGGGAAAGTAGGTGAGACCCGGGTACATCGTAAAGATTTATTTGTTCTTTTTTCAACCTCCAAATCCAGTCTTCTTGCCCTTCTTGCTGTGAGACAAGAGCGCTAACATCTGTGCCACCGTGCAATCTAACTTACCAGTGTATTAGATTTGCAAATACTTCACGAAACACAAAGTACACCGCGACAATGGTACGTACGTTCGGTTTTCATGCCGTTTCTTGAGGTGGCAGTGCGAGCCCCAAAGGAACTGGTGGACACATTTACGCTCCCCATAAGACGCAGAAGATCCTGTCTATGACTCTCCACGGATCCGGACAACCTGAAAGCCTGCAGCACTCACACAGGTCAACCCCGCAGTATGTGACTCGAACTACATTCACACCGCCCTCTGCAGCGTGTGTTCAAGCAGTAACTTCTACTAAAAAGTATATGTAAACGTGTTTATATGCACGTTTTAGGCTTCTGTGCTCAGAAGGGAAATTAATAATTGCAGTTTGTGCCCAGCTGGAATTATACAACACCAAGTCTTTCATATATTGAAATAGAGCTGTAAAAGAAAAAGTCTGGAGATAGATTCACCAGATTAGCACCACTTTGACATTTCGCACCAATCCTCTTCCAACTGAAGGTGGTGGACATGCGCTAGTAAACAGTTGGTAAAGAAAAAGAAGAAGAGAAAGTCCCTCCCTGCTTACCCAGTATGAACACCATAGGCTAAATGCATTTTCAAGTATTTGTGTCAAATGGCAGGTATCTTAGTAGATAAAGGCATAACCTGTAAACACGTTTCTTTAAAAATAACACAGCTAATACCAAAGAAAATTCAAATTTTAAGTCACAAATGATCAACTTTCTATTGTCAATTACATAATTGTAAACCAAAAAATGTAGCTACCGACCCAATAATGGAGTCAAAGATTTTTGAACTCACTTTTTTAAATTATGGAATGAAGCCAAAGAATAAACACTGAAAATGGGCTACATCAAGCCAAGAAATAGGTGAAACTCAAAAGCAGCGTTCATTTTTTGTTGAATAATTGATGATGTCGAGGGTAAACTCCTTGGCAAACATTTCCAGATTAACTAGAAGACATGTGAATTGTAATATTTACCTTTCAACATTGGAGCACAATAATCATCAAAAAGCAATTCTAAGCATGCCAAACAAAGTTGTAAGAAATTGTTTGGTTTGGGAAGCTCCAGTAACTCCACATCTCAAGGGAAGCATATTAAAAACTTTGATGGCAGTGCATGAACTCTTGCTCACCTTACTGCTTGTTGCTAAAAACCTATTCATTGGCAGCGGGTGCAGATAGGACAGACACAGACACACACACACACACTCTCATGTATGGCTCCTGTGGATCCGCTGGAATTGGTAATGACACGATCCATCTCGAACCCATTTCCAATTCAGCTCTGGGAAATGAGATAGGATGGTAATGGAATCTCATTGATCTGAGTTTGCTCTCATGTTTATGGTTTATAACTGTGGAAACCATTTCTAATGCTCTTTTTCACGTCACCTTTTTTGCATGCCATCATATCTGTGCGAGGCCATTCAGTGTTAGAAAAAAAAAAAACATGCAGCCTGAATATGTGAAAGGTTTTAAATTTCAGCTCAAATTTAGAAATGAAATTCACAATTAATTAAACAAATGTACAATTTTTCAAAGCTTTTAACTGTTTATTTAGTTAATAGTAAGCTATTGTGGCCACTGTCAAAAAGTTTCACTATATTTTACAACCAGTAGAAATTTATAGTATTAATTTCCCTCAATACTCAATTCTACATAGTGCACTATATGGGGCATTCGCCATTTTTTCTGGCTGTCTGAGGGTGTATTCAGACTCAACAAATTTTGGTTCGCTTAAAATGACTTTAGTTTCCCCTGATAATCCGGAACAAATTTTCAGTCTGAATACACCCAAGCGGACCCTGGTCCGGGACTAGGAAATTCCTCTTGAGGTGGTCTCTGTTTGTTTTCAATAGGACTGAGCTCCGGTGTGCATTTAGTTTCCTCGGTCTAAATAGGATCCATGCTCGGAGCGGAACAACTGGACCAAAACGGCCATCATAGCCAAACATTATGGGACGTAAACCGAGTAGGAAGGAAACAACCATAACGATGAAACACAGCAACTGATTGAAATGTGGTCAGTTGAATGCAGGCTCATTAAAGGACCTTTTAACATGAAACTTATTGCTTCTCACACTGTTTTCCAGACACTCATACAAGTATACCATACTATACCAACTATATCAGTATACCTTCTTAGCCGGCATCTCCAGTAACCGCCCTGCAGCACGTCTCAGCCATACCAACGTGGCAAGTAAAAAGTGGTGTATCTGATGTTGATAAAGGCATTCAAAAATGGTCAGCAACATATGAAATAGAAAAAGTCAACTGTCAAGAATTCCAGAGTACAGGAGTTGCATTGTCCCGCCCTTGTACTTTCTGACCAATGACTGAAGAGATATTTAGTCACATGGTTTTGTTTACAAGCTTTGGTTCAAAACAGGAAAGTCTGGCTGAAAGACAGTCTGAATACAGACCAAGTGCAAGGTTCAGGACTTGATCCGGACCAAACCAAGCGGACTTGATCCAGACAAACTGATTTTTCCAGTCTGAATACACCCTGAATCTGCAATTCCAAAAGTCCCTGGAAGTTTCAGTGAAAAGCTAGTCTGCTTCGATGCTCACTGGATTGGTGAATAGACTTCAATGCATTGCTTTTAAATGTTTTTTCATTTGTTAATGTATTATAATCCAAGTTTTCATGATCAGAACACAGTGGATGCATGAATAGGCTTCATAAAATGTTCCTATTTATAAGATTTTTACTTTGGCAAATGTGTAACGTCATATTTGCCTTTAGAGAAAAAAAAGTAATGAAAATGTTACTAAATTATGTTAAAATCCAGGGCACTATAGAGATAGTAATATGAGATAGTACATATTTCAGGAATATAGTCTTTTGGAGGTTATTCGAACATATATGTGGTTTTTACATGATTGGACTTAATTATTTTCAGGATTGATCCACATATAGGCTCATTTTTCCCCCCTAATTCTAAAATCGACTCAAAAAATAAAACAAGTCCATAACCATCTCTGGAAGATAAGCTGACTTTTCAGTCATAAAAATCCGGCAACTTTATGATAAGGGGAGTCTTATTACCCTGGATGTTTGAGCCTCCTTCCAGATCACCCCAACCACTGTCTTCAAAGAGGCTCCTCTTCACGTCTAAAGAAATTCCCCCTACCTTATCTACCTTAAGCTGCTCTTGCCACAGTCATACAACAGTTCAGTGACTAATTCCAGCAGCGCTTTTGCATATTCTCTGGCTTCATATTCATAGTGAATATGATTGGGCTGACTTTGCAGACCACCGCAATACGGCTTTCCCTTACATCACAAAGTATGAAGTGAAGTGTGAAATTAACTGACGAGATGACACGTCAAGATTGTCCCTTGTAGATGATGAGCAAAGAGAATGGTCTGCATCAATCCATGAAAGTATACACACTATATTAAACAGGGCATAGAATATCTATGGAAACAATGTGCCAGCATTTGCTTCCCATTTGTGGAAATGCAGAAATACTATCTGCAATTCACCGTCTCATTTCTTTTATTAAAGATAATGCAAAAAGCCAGTTGGAATTTGCTTTCATTTCCTGTTTACTTACTGGGAGACATTTGTACTCGGATTTCATTGTTTACTCCGGTGTGGCCACCTTTTGGCTGATGCTGATTTTGGCCAAATTCATTACATTTTCCCTCCAACCCCGTACTGCAGTAACAGCACAGCACTTTGGAAAGCCACTTAGAAAAAGCATTTCTCCTGAGATCTGCATTAAACATAACAATAAGCTAAAATGTTCCCTTTGTTGTGACAAATCAGTTTGCATTCTGCTGTGCACTGTAATTTAAAAATGGAGAAAATCTGCTGGCCGGCTGCACCTGCCACTCAAACACACATGAAGAACAATGTGTTGCCATCCCAGCGTTCAAACCAATTTGTATTCAAAGGCCACATCTTCTCAAACGGCCTCTGTTCACAGATTTGCCTCGGGAAGAGTTTGGAACGTACCCCAGAGATGGAGAGAAAGATGGAAAGGTCTGAAAGTTCCTGGAAATGTTCACCCATAACATGTCAAGAAGGGATGTGAATTTAATGCATTTATGATCCAACTGCACCTACCTTACTTAATTATCACTGTGCAAATTATTATGACCAGTTCTTATTCACAAAATCTCGTAATTATGTTTTTCCCAATTTCATATACATTATTTTGAAGGTCTTTTAGGAGTGAAAATTGTGTTTTTGCATGCATTTGTATTAACACCTCAGTTTTAAAGTAAAAAACTAAGTCACAAAAAAAGCACAACATGCAGTGTCTCTAGGCCTTTAGCTATTTTGCGTGATGCACGTGACTGCAGTATCAATGAGATGAAACTAAACACCACCTCAGACTGACACTTTGGAATCCATTATACGCTAAAAAGGACTTTAATGAAATAGTTAAGCCTCAACATTGTCCACAGCCAAACAACATTGCCAGAGCCTTGTGAAGTAAGTTAAATGTTGGAGCATATTGATCCTGTTACGTTGAAGAGCTAAAGGTTAATTCGTAGTCTATTGATCTGAATAAAGGCTTTCTTAACTCTACAGATACTGTGTCCAATGACACCCTCAGGTGCTGTCTACTTTAGTCTCATAGTAACACCAGGATCCATCTCATGAAAGAATTCATTGGTTGACTTTGTCAGCTCAGTAGTCTTGTGATAGAGTGTCTGACATGAGTGCAAGGTCCTAGTTAAAGCACACTAAACACTAAACAAAAGTGTTTGTCTATAACGAAGGGAGTAAAATGAAATTGGAGATTCAGTTAAAAAGTTGTCAAAATATTATTCAATTGAAATGAATGTATAAAGCCAAACAAATTAGATTGTACAAACTTGATTGCTGAATGGAATGTTTGGAATGTATGTACTAAATGAATAGAATCTATTTACTGTGTTTATTTAGACTGTATAGGGTGAAATCTGAGCCCAGGTGATGGTGTGAAATGTAAATATGATGCAATGTTTAAAGGAGCAATTAATTATAGAATTGTGATACTAATTCTGCTCCCTTTCCAATCATAGACATTTCAGCCTTGTAAGACAAACATGTAAAACATCAATAATTTTCCTTGAAAGGAACAAATAAATAAATGAAATGAATGAATGAAAGATTAAAAATGAGACCCAATGCCTCCTTGTGCGACAGTCAGCATGTGGCTGAGTGCGGCTGTGTGGAGGTCAATTGTGGAAAACACAATTGACCTTAGCTGCGTGAATACTAATGGGACTTTATATATTTAGACAGCATATATGTCTAAACCACATGAAGTGTTCTTAAATTATAAATGAGTCACTCACTCCAATGGAAATAGTGTGTTTGGTGTTTTTAACATGCTCTTGTGGCATTTTCTGATGATGGAGGCATCCGCAAAGGCGGAGGAATGCGGACAGCTCTCAGCTATGGATGAGGGGGAGAGTCTGGGGTTGGCCCACAAGAGATTTCTGATGAACTACCGCTCTCTGCCAGAAAATGACGTGTTTTTTGGTGTTTTCTTTTTAGCTAAAAGCAGGAATGAAAATAGCTCAAAAGATGATCAGTTAGGTCTTTGACAGGTTGGAAAAAACGTTTCTTTATTATACTGAGCAATTAAGATGGGCCGCAAATTGTCTTTCAGTCATTTAGTTTTTCAATTTCCTAAAATTTCTTAGTACCCTGCAACTTCTAAACCCTAAATGGTTTTTGTTATCTTTATTTTTACTTTGCATCTATTCCAAAAACTTTCTTCCCTTAAGCAGGTTGAAGAATCCTTTCCCTTTTCTGAGTTTTAATCAACTTATTAACCTCATGCATTACTTGAAGCTTGGTGTCTTTAGTTCATATCGTTCCACTCAAAAAAAGAAATTGCAGCCAATTAAGTTTACGTAAAGTAACTTGTCTTTTCAAGAAGTTTTATGTTTGTAAATCTTCGTGAATGAATGAATTTTCTAGCTCTTTTACTCTGTTTAACCAGTGATTTAAACTGTTATTTTGTTTTTTGCACCACAGGTAAAGTTTGGTGAGGATGATGACCAACCCCTTGTGTAGCAGGTGTTAATCTTCCAGTATTTAACACAGAGTTCGTAGTATTTGAGCTCCTGCCTTGTGGTGTGGGGCTTTGCTGAGTAATTCATGTCTTTGATGTGAAAATTGAAAGACCCATTAGTTGTAACTGGAACAATGTAACAATTACAGATGTATAAATAAAATTTAAAGAAAAAATGAGAAATTTAAGTTAGAAATAAGCAATTTACTTAGGTGTGATCAAATTGAAGTGATTCAATTAAGTTGGATCAACTATTTTCTTTTTAGAGTGAGCAACAATATTAATTTAAAGTTGCATGCAACTGCTGTATTTAAATTGAATCAACTTAAATTTATTAGTTTGAACCAAAATACATTAAGTTGACCCAACATAAATACATTAAGTAGGACCAATATGATTCATTTTGTTCAAGTAACTGATAATCATCTGAAATTCTTTCCCAAAAAATTTTTTCTTTATTCAAAGTGAAAGTTTTGAGTGGTTATCACTTCTCCTTTAAATTCCTAATATTGTGGTTTAACTTGCAGTTAAATATTTGAAATCTGGATTGCAAACCATAATATCTCAACAGAGCTATATAAACTCCACAACTTCCCTTCCTGCGCTCCCTTACTTATGGTCAGTAAATAGGTGCCATCATATTCAACTGTATCACTCATTGTAACTTTTTGGTGTCATACAATTGTAACTAATAAGCCACTTCCTGGTATGTACTCTTTTTTTTTTCACCAGAACAAATGACTTGCTAAAAAATCTTGTCATTTCTCTAAGGTTTAGCGAAAGTTAAGAAATAAAAAGTCTTCAGACTTGATTTATAAAAATTAAATAAGAACCTGCAAGGTCATGTAAGAAGACCTGCCGCTCAAACACACATAGATTTGTAATAAGTGTTGCTAGATTAACATGCTTCGATTCGAGATTATTTTTCAAAATATATATATAAAAAAAAAAATTGGTTAAAAAAATTGGGCAACTTTTCAACAGTTTGGAAGTTTCTCTCATTTGAAAGCGCTGGCTTTTAAATTTGACACAGCTAGTTGCTGTGACGAGTATATATAGAACATTTTCGGTCTGATGCCTTTTAAGAACCATAAGCAAGAGTTTGTTGCACTTGGACTAAGGATTTTCATTCCAAAATGGCAATCAAGGCACTGACAAAGAGCTGTCTTCTCCATGTGTAGCTTGTAAACAGCAATACTGATGTAAATGGTAAATGATAAATGGCGTATACCTATATAGCGCTTTCTACCTTCTTAGAAGGCCCAAAGCGCTTTACAGTCCTGATCCCATTCACCCATGCACACACATTCACACACACATTCACACACTGATAGCGGCTCCGCTGCGAACACTGGCGCCAACCTCCACAGAGGCGGGTGAGGGTTCAGTGTCTTGCCAGGACACTCCGACACATGGGCGTGCAAGGCGGGTTTCGAACCTGCAATTTTACGATCATGGGTCGGCCGCTGCACCGGCGTGCGGCGGTCCACATGTTTTATTCCAGCTGCACTCAGGAGGTAAACATGTCCTGTTCTTCGATTAGCCATACTGCTCTACTCTAAAAGCGTTGGCAGTAGTCTTTAGTAATCATGCAGCTTTTATCCCAAAAATCATGGACAGCCTGGGACATATAGTATCTGTAGAGAATGATGGTCCATCAAAAATTGCTACCACGAGTTTTGGCTGGGACTGTTGGCACAAAACAACCCTGCCCCCTTCACGTTGCTAGAAACTCTCTATTTACATGCTCTCCTGCTAGCTTATAGAGTTACCAGAGCAACAAAATTTGGCAAAACTTGTGGCTTGCCGTTGTAGGTTCTACGTCACAAACATGATCTTTTTTCAATGGCGTGTTTTTCGTCTGCTCCTGATTCATAACAATTTAAATAAAGACTTACTCAGAAATTCAAATTTAAGCTTTATTTTCTTTATATATATCCTCCATCATCAGAAACGTGCAACAAGAACATGCTAAAAACACTGTTTCATCAGAGTGGATCTTTAAATCAGTCAAGCTTGTCTACAAATAACAGAAAAGATTTAACACCCGTGACTTTTATTGAAAACCGAATTATATGCATTCTTTTTCTGCATTCCGCAATGCTGTCTGAGCTGTAATTGCGCTCAGGAATTTCCTCCAATATAAACTTCTGCGTGCGAAGGAGGATGTCAAAGTATGGGATGCAAGAAACCTACAATTCCATGCTCAATGTGGAACTCTGCAGTTGAAACGGTTATAAATTACAGCACAGACATCCAAACCAATCAAAAAGAATTGTCACAAATAAGTCGCTGCATTGTAGCTTATAGAAAAGGATAATGTACATCCCACTTTTTTTAAACCATGTTGGAAATAGTAAAATAGACCTAATGTGTAAGGCCAATCTGTCATTTTAAGCTTCTGCTCACCACAGCAGAAAGTACTAGAAAAAAAGTGAATCCTGAGTAGTGTATGATGGTGCAGATGTTCAGTTTGCTATTGCAGGAAACTTGCAAGAATAGTGCATGCAGATTGAGTTCTCTGTGGACTCCTTCTCCTTATTACCAAAATGAATGGTTTCAATATCTGTGCAATGGCGTGTTAGAATAAACAGAATATCATTAACAAGAAAGATTGTGATAAAACATTTTATTTCTCAGAAGACTTGAAAGTGGATCTACCAGTGAGCAGAACTGCTTTTGTTTTACAGAAGACATGCTTTCTGCACACCACAACAATTGATCATAATTTAGATTATGTAGTAAATGCTTGCAAAGTGATTTCATTAGATAGTGTTGTGGATGAAGAAGAAACCATTAAATTAGGCCTATTAGGGTTTAAGTAAATCGGTTTGCATTCAAGCATACAGCTTTCGTTGTGCGAGAAACACCACCAACACCAACCTCAGTACCATCCGAGTTTGAAATAACAAGACCGTGCTCTTCGCAACATGAATTGCACACATGTGCATTAACCCTTATGCCATCTTAGATGACCCACCCCTTACATTAGCGTGTTCTCCTACATGACAAAGGTGGATAAGGTGGAAAAGATTTCATATAATCCATATGGACACCAGAGAGTTCACAAATCATTGAAAAGCAGGTTCGAGCACTGTCTAGTGGGTCTAGATGACCCAACCCCCAGAGTAAAGTGCCTAGGATAGCACAAGGATGTCCTTAATCTTTGGCCAGATTGTGTGGGACCATAGATGAACAAACCTTAGAACCTAGGCGCTGATGGTGGTGAGAGGCCAGACCATTCAAATAATCCCAGCTGGTGGATGGGGTGGAGGAGGGCCGGCAAACCATCTAGAATGCAGTGAGAGACAACCAGTCAGGAGCTTTAAGGCAAAAATATGTTTTTGATTGACAGAGAAGAAAGACCATAGCTACTGGTTTAACCCTTATTGCTATCTTAGCTATTACCCTTGCATTGGCGTGTTATTCCTACCATGACAAGGGTGGATCAAAGGTTGGAAAGAATTTCATATAATCCATGGACACCAGTAGAAGATCACAAATCATTGAAGAAAAAAGGTTCAGCGCACTGTCTAGTGGTCTAGATAGACCCAACTCCCAATGTTAAGTGCTTAGGATATACAAAGGGTTACATAAAAAACATGTGAAACAGGAAACTCCTCCTATAGGACAAAATGTACAAACAAAAGCTCCATCATTGGAACACCGAAAACATTATGATCCTTCTATCAAAAATATGTAAAATAGAGCAGAAACCAGATTTCCTACATTCACAGATGCACTTTAATTACTGTGAAGTTGACATTTCATTCACATCCATAATTTTCACTCCCTCCTTTAGCTGCAAATGCTGCATGCAGTTCATATATAAATAATTTGCATAAACTGTTCTTGCAAAACAAATAACACATGATAATAGAAGCATTTGGGGGAAAAAAGCAGCATGATCTCTGTATTTTCCACCTGCCTGAAGATCAATATTCAGATGCACAGACTTTTCATTTATACTAATAGACTTTGTCTATCTTCCTCCATGCTTTGCTGCTAACATTTTAAATAAACATGTACTAAAATTAAGTGTTTAGCTGCTTTATTAGGAGTTTGCTGGCCTTATTTAAGAAAATGTCTATAAATTGCTATATGTGATAATTTAAGTCAGTAGTCCCAACATTTTTTTTCAGGCAATGGACAGGTTTAATGTCTGCAATATTTTTTTACAGAACAGCTAGTAGGTGTCTGATTTTTTGCTTCCAGTTTCCCTTAAGTTTATTTTTTATCCTCTGTAAATTACATGCAGCTAACAGAAACTATATTTGTATTCTAGATTTCATATGAGAATCCATTAAATGCTATATAGATTTCCATTATAACCATAATGTCATATTGAAAGCTAAAGAATTTCAGCCTCTCATACAACTTTTTAGGTGACGAAAAAATGCAATAAAAACAAATCATTCAAATTTGTATTTTCAAATGTAATAATACATTTAAATCCATGTTCTGAAACAACATCATTAGCAGCATCAACCCAGCAACATTAGACAGCCGGCTTGCTGAACACTGTCTTGCCTTATTTTTTATGGGGTGTGGGAACAACTGTTGCAAAATTCCATATTTAGTCAAGACTGAAAAAAGAGCTTGCAGTCAATTTAAGGTGTAGATGAACTTGTACTTAAATAACCACGAGAAGCACATCACAAGGCAGTGAGCATGTCTGTAACAGGATGACAAGTAAACAAATTTGACTCTGTTTATGACAGTAATTCAGCAGTTCTGGATCCGCACAGAGGAGGACACTCTGCCAATCAAAGTGATGACAGTTTTAATTGGGTGATTACTAAATGTAAGTATTTTAGACAAGCGTAGTTGGAAAAATACTAAGTTAAAAAAAATATTGTGAATATCTGTAAGATAATTTATAGGTTACATTGAAGTTATATACTTTTGTTTGATTTAAAGTTTTGAGATCTGTTTTCCTTTTATGAACACTCAAAAGCATTACAAGAAGAACTTTTATATGTTTTTACTACATGTAGGAGGGAAAATGTTATCTAAGTGAATACATTATCATCTGAGTGGGTGGAGAAGATCATCTTATGTTATGAAAAGAGAAGAACACCTGTTGCAAAATCACTGAGGCATACAATTTAATTTTATCAGCCCACAAACAATCCTCATTAGGTAGTTGGAATGATAATAGAAGCCATTGGACTGTGAAACACTGCATTCTCAGGCAGCATATGACAAAGATATCTTTTATACAGGAGAGTGAACCTGTTGGCTGAACAATCTCTGGGAGGAGGGGACCTTGTGCACCTATGCTGGTTATTCACAGCTAATGTCATAGTTTATAATCTTCTTATGCTCACTGCAGAAAAAAGCAAATATATATGTCCCAGCATTAGAGTTTCCAAAATAATTAAGTCAGCACTTACTATTCAATCAAACAAATCCACATTCGAAATTACCTCAGCAGGCTCGTTTTGCTGGCAGATACTGTATAAACGTTTGGCTCTCCATTATAATCCATCTGCCTCATGCAGATGGGGATTTAATATTGATTGCAGATCATTTTAACAACTGGGGACCACACATTCTAATCAATATAGTAAAACCTGACAGATTATAACAGAGGTCCTGTTTGCAGTATGATTCAGAGTGAAAGTCAATTTGCCTCTTTTAATGCACATTAATACTTTTTTAAACCGACTTCACAAAACAGTTTTAAAATACTTTTTTAAGTCGCACTTAGTTCGGTCATCATTAATAAAAGAAAGGATGCTCTAATGCTCATAGACATAGTACTGCTTAAAACACATTAAGAAAAAAGAGCTGAAGCAACACGGTTATTAATTTTCCGTTTGTTTTTAATGCCAAAATGGTATGTCTAAAGCAGCATAATTTTAAAAAGCATATTAAAAACAAACAAAAAAGGTGTAAATAACCGTTTGTCTCGAAATTTGCTAGAGCTATGCTGATCTTGAAATGATGGATCTGGAGCCTTTAAATGACACAACCAAATTATCCTGGCTAAAATTAAAAAAAAGTGAGTATATGCACTAATCACAAGTTAGGGATACTGTTTGTTTTACATGAGCTATTTTCCTACTTGGTCTGAAATTTAATATAATACCTAAATATTTCCCTAGATATCAATTATAATGGATGAGAATCACCACCATTTTCATTAGTTTGTTTTTACCACCCACAAAATTAAGAAAATTATTAACAAAACCCAAAATAACAAAAATTGACCATGTCATTGGAAGGTTTTTCCTTCGTTTGCTGCAAAATCAGCTAGACAGCAGTATCTCCTGCTCCTCATTAGCTTGATGGTCTAAGGCAATGCGTTCCACTCTACCACTAAGTTCTATGTGCAGTTCTCTTGGTCACTAGGGTAGTGCGACCATCAGTCTCTGCTTCAACTGATCTCGGGCGTCCTCTTTGGGGTTTAGGTCATGGAAGTTGCAGGTCAAACTCATTGAAGCCGTCTCATCCTGAAGTCCAGCTGTGACACAATGCTGTGGAACATTATCATCCATGAAGAGTTGGGAGTGTTCTGGTGGAGATTAGAGGGTGATGATGAGTTATATGATGTCTCTGAGGTAAGAACATGCAGTGACTGGGTCATCTACAAATAACCAAATCCGTTTTGTGTTGACTAGCGATGACTGCCTAGACTGGTGCACCTCCTCCACCAAATAACCGGAGTTCATGTATTGACCTCGGCATTTTGCTCATCCCACCTTCTCCAGCAACGCTGAAGACAATCAGTTTAGTGCAAGGTGACCCGACTCTCATCAGTGAACAGGATGGTAGAGCATCGCTGTATTGTTCAGGTCACATGGTCAAGAGCCCACTGCAAACGTTCACGGCGGTGTTTTGTTTTCAGTTGACGTCACCTGTAATAATCATCTGGCGTTCAGGTCGAGGCGGTGGAGTCGGTTGTGAATGGTTTGTCTGGAAACCCTGGTACCGCTCACATCAGGTGAACGGACCGGCAGTTGTGTGGCATTTGCTGAGTGAATGTCTGAGTGCAGAGGTCCTTAGGTATGGGTCATGGTTGTGGTCTGAGGCTGCGTGGGATCGGGTCCCGCCGGGTCAGCGGGACTAACCCAAATCTCGCTGAGATTGGCGGTTTGGATTGTGCTGCGGGCGGAAGACGAGCTGGCAAAAATAAACAGCGGGATCAGTGTGCACCATGAATATCTCATGAATATATATTAGCGGACTACGTTAGGCTACTGTGCAGCTGTTGGTTTCTTATGTACTGAAACTCCCAGAAGGCACCAGGTAGAGACGCCCAATGGGCTCTGTCATCTAACCTGATGTTGGGGTCGCCCGCGCCCGCTCTTTTAGGCGCTTCTGTCTGTCTGCTGTTGCTTTGGACACACAACGAACAGGATTTGTGAAAATATATTTAATATTTAAGTTGTACATTACACAGATGCATGAAAGATGGGCTCTAGAAGTCATAAGATCTTTATTAATATCAATACAAATCGTGTTTTTCCTGCAGGCCCAGAGGCGATACAAAATCAATGCATCTCTATTACTGTGCGGGACTAAATTCTCTGAGTTTTGCGGGTGCGGGCGGGAGTGGACATACATATTGCGGGAGCGGGCGGGAGTGTAACGCATACGTTGCGGGAGCGGGCGGGATTGGTCAAAAATTCATGAGCGGGCGGGAAGTAAGGATGAAGAAATAGTCAGCTGAGAATCTCTATTGTGAGTGGAGTCAGTCACAGGGCTCCTCTCCTGGGTCTGTCTGAAGCTCTGACAGTAGTTCTGTGTCTTGGCGATGTAAGTCTGCTGATAACGTTTTGAGACACACCGGGTTCACCTGCAACATCTGACTGCCTACTACCAACCCGAAGATGCTACGGCCAGGTAGAGCTGCTCGCTCGTTAGAAGACATCACACGTTCATGGCTGTTTGAATTTGGAATGATTTACTGGCAAAATAATATTTTTATACCCACAGAATGCTGATGCCACATTAAAAATGTTTTCCTTTCAGAGAAACGTTTTGGCCTTAAATAGAGTAAAAGGCACACTGTGGTGTAGGGCCATTATGTAAAACACTTGTGAGGTGTATCTGTACCCCAGTAGTTGCCTCTAAAGGTCTGTGAAATTAGAAACAAACACTTTGTATGTAATCCATTGAGTTTTTCACAATATTCCTAACTTGTTGTAAGTAGAGTTTAAAAAAAATGTTATTATTCAATAATTCTGCGGTTGATAAGGCTAATATAGTGAAATCTGTATCCATAAATACTACTAGTATGGGTTTTGTATGTCAATCTGATGTCATCAATGCAGCATTGAAAGCACCATGAGTTTAATTGCTCTTCAACAGGTTGAATTATTCTTTAATTATCTTCTTTTTCCCTATATTTATTTCTACCGCCTACAAAACCCTTGAAGACAGTCTCTGGCAGGAAGGCAGGAGTTCAAACAAGTTGAACATTCAGAACATTTTTATTTTACATAGTCAATTCTTGTTCCTCAGAAATGTATAAACCACTAAAAAAAACTAGTACGATAATATGTATTTCATATAAGAGTGACATTGTTCACAAATTAAGCAAACCTAGGATATTTGATTTTACTGGAAACTTGAAAGTGCAAAATTTGAAAGTCTCATGTGGAGACAAAACAAGATTATCTTCCAGACAAAAAGTAGGTAGGAATGTTAGTACTTCCTGGGTTGGTTTGACGCAGGTGTCATAAAAAATTATTGATAAGTCTATTACGTTTAAAACTCCAACCCTCCATACACAAATAACTCCATTGCCGGTGGGACTCATTGGCTTTTTCAAAGCCCTGGCCTGCACTCAAGTAATTTCTATCGACAGTATTCTCAGTGAAACACTATGAAGACAACTGCACATCCTTTGAATTCCCTGAAAAACATCGAGCAAACAAACACAAGCAGGAACTGTCAGTTCCTCTTTAGTTACTGACAGAAAAATAGAATTTACAAGTTTCACATAATCTAAGAAGGACAAAACTTGGCAGATTTTGTTTTGTACACATAAACAGACCAACCTGAAATGGTTGGAAAAAAGAAACAATGTGACAACTGAGGTGTCGGGGTTATTTAAATTCGTTTAAGGCTGGTCATATAACGGAGCTGGTTGGGATTGATGTTTCAGGCGAATCGTTGCCTTTTTGTAGTACAGGCCTAACACCTTCGCGCCGTTAGACATGAAAAAAAAGCCTAAAGTTGTGGACATTTTTCATTCATTTATCTTCTTCAGTTTATTCCCTTTCTGGGTCATGGGGCTGCCGGAGCCTATCCCGGCCACTTGTGGGCGAAGGCAGGGGGCATCCTGGACAGGTTGCCAGTCTATCGCAGGCTTGTTTAATCATCCTAAAAATCTTCAATTTCTATTTGCCACAGTCTAAAAAATATGGGCTATTCATGCACTAAATGCAGGGTACCCTACAGAATACCAATATATGTATACTTTAAATTAGTGCTACCATGCAATAATTTTTTTGTGCGATTAAGTAATTGTGACCTGTAACTAATTAAAACTCATATTTTTATTGCAATTATTTTTAACAATGATGGTCAAAAGTAAAACAATAGAAATAGAATATGTGATGGCTGTCTTGATTTTGCAGTTATTTCTATATTTTTTCTGATACATTGGTTGGAACAGATATACTATGTCACAAAAAACATTCATGAAGTTTAGTTCTTTTATGACTTAACTATGGTTGAATTGAAAATGTGATCAAATCTGCTGTGTCAAAAATATACGAACAGAATTACTAATATTTGGTTTAATGTCTCTTGCTTTTCTAAAAGAGGGAATCTACAGTGCAGTTTCACTTATAAATTTGGTGATTGGCCTCATCTACAAATATTTTATTAACTGGTTCCACTATTGCTTTTATCACATCTTACCAGTCAGTAGTCTCTACAGCCAGTTAGTTGTCCATCACATAATTATATTACAATGAGACAATGTTGCACTAATGTTATATTGGACCTTTTTTCATTCATGATTTGTGATCATTGCATATAGTCTTTAAGCTTTGAAATGTGAAACATACGTGTTGTAATGATGGTTCCTGATACCTTGGAATAAATCCTTAGAAGTTTAAGAGAGATTACCTGTTTTAAGACAATTTACAGTGTTTTTGACCTCGTCTGTGCTTTGGTTATTAGTTGATACATTTCTTTTCAGTATCAACCACTCGACCTTTTTGTTTGTAAAATATAAAATCATGATATATTTTTTGTTTAAAAAAAAGAATCCAAAATATTACTCAAAATTAAGTTTTAGACATTCATTGTGGAATGTTTGTGGGAAACAAAAAATATATATTCGTAAAAAAGAAGCTGGGGTTAAAGATGTCGAACAAGCTGCAAGAGTGGGTTATAAAAAAAAGTTCTAAAATCCAGGAGTATTGGGGTTAGGAAGATAATTCATCTGATATCATTGATTTTTGCTTGGATTATCTCTTTTAATCCTGCCCCTCCTCCTGGAACTTCAATAATATAATGAGAAGAAAACCAAAATATATATTTTTGAATTGCTAATGTGAATATAAAGAAGCAAGAATTGATCAAATACAGTCTATGGCCTTAATCCTGGCATTCAGTGACTCTCAGTCTGAATCCATTATATTTCAATTGTCCCTGCCGATCATCACACAAAAAATAAAGCTGCACAGTGGCACATGCATTCAAATTGAAAAGATGTAAATTTCTAACAATGTAGGGACCCATGAGTGAAGTGCAATTGTATGATCTGAATTTTCATGGAAAAAATGTGAGATAAAATGGATGGTTATTACAGTAATGAGATGAAATATGGTGAGAAATGCTTTGCCTGCAGCTGAAAAAAGGGCATAATTTGAGCATCAGAAAACAGACTGTATTTGATATCCTCTTAAACATTAGTTGGATTTTATTCAGTAAGGTAGTTGTATTTGATTCAAGTGAGTTGGGCATTACTGCTTGACATAGTGTTCATCTGAACAGTCATCTAAATAAGCAAAAGTAAAAAACACATCATCTAACCTTCTAGACAACATCCTGAGACAAAAATAGAAAAAATATATAACATGACATTGTTTATCCATTCATAGCATTCATTCTCAGTAGTTGTTTGTCATTTGGATGAGACGAACAATTTAGCTGCTTAGCTTCAACCTGACATTCATTTGTCATTACAAAATGTGAGTTCCATTAGCTCAGATTATCTCCCAAAATTCAGCCTATACATTTGCTAGGACACAAAATTGCAATGTGATTGAACTCATTTACGATACAAATGCCTTTTGCAGCTGATGTGGTCTTTATGATTTCCTACAAATGACTGTTGTCAAAATATTGTACAGATTAGGACTTTCCATTTGTTTCAGTTAAACTCTAATGAATAATGATGTTCTTTTAACATTCATATTACATTAAAGCATTATTTAGACAGTAACATAAAGGAGTTTTGATTGCTTTTTTTCAATGCTGCACATTTAATTTTGTACTGATCTTCTGTTACAGCACTTGTAAAAAAAATTAGAAGGAGCATCGTTTTATATTATTGCATTATTCCAAAACAAGTAAAAAGTCAAATCTCTGTCTCTGACAAACATGTTGGCTGGTTGAAGAGGAGTTTCAGAAGTGGGAGTCTTTCACTATTTTGTTGTTTTGGTTTAAAAAACCTGGCGTGTTTGAGTTAAAAAAAAATCAGAGTTTAAATAATATAATAAATATATTTACCCATCGGATCAAAGGTAGGCCTGGTGACATATTCTTTGTTAAACTATAAATCATCAAAGCAGCAGCTCAGATATTGCAGTTGTCCCCAAAAATGTGACTTTAATATGTAAAAATGTGAATTGTTTCCATTAAACCAAGCTGTTCAGAAACTGAAGGAGCTACGTAAAGCCACCCTAGTATGATGTTCTTTTGAATAGAAACAAAAAAAAAAACTGTTTGACATGTTGGAGCGCAGCTTTTTGAGACAGTACAGTGTTTTACCATCACCACACATTACATGTTAATTTGACGTATTGTTAAGTATTAAAAGGAAGTCAGAATCTGTACATTTGATTTATTTATTTATTGGTATTTTAGTTTTTACTCCCTGTTCACTGAAAGAGTCCAGTAAAACTGCTAAACTTTAGTACGAAGACTCATCTCATTCTTTGAATGGAGTTAAGCTTAATGTTTCGCCTGTAAGGATTTAAGGATTCGCCTGTCCTGAGAGCACTACAGTAAAAAGACATTTTAATGGATCAGCAACAAAGATGGCTTCCAAGAGCTCAAAATCATCTATAAGTGGAAAATGTTTTGGAAATGGCTGAAGAGCTATAAATTGTTGAAGAAGTAGCTTCAACGGACCATCGTGACAGAATGAAAATGAGGAGTGAGTACGTCAGTATGTCTGTTCACAAAATACTCTTAAAGGAAGTGCCTTTACGACACATCTTGCATGTCAATCACATGCAGAAAATGAAAAATCCAGTTTTGATGTTGAGATCATGAAGGATGGGGCTTCAAAATGTTCACAAGGAAGTGTTAAACAAGCTTTTGAAGAAAAAGATGACGCATACCAACCTTCTAAAACAAAAATTAATATGGAGACTAAAAGAGCAAATAATACAAAACCAGAAAGAAAGGAGGGCCGAAACTGTCAACCATACTCCCCAAGGTGGTTAAATGTGCATGCTCAGCTGTTTTGTCCGAGTAAAGATTCTGCGGTTTTCCCAACACCTGCAACAGAACCTTTAGCACAGTACCTAGCAAGGCGAAATCTCACAAACTCTGCCTTGTATCAGTTTGATGATAAACCGGATTACTACGGAGCATGGTATGCATCCTTTTGTAGTGCAACCAGTGACATTCAGTTAAGTGCAGTAAAACAACTTGACTTAATGATCAAATGGCTTGGAAAGGAATCTCATGAATACGTGAAACGCATTAGGGGAGTTTATGCTAACAATCCAGTTGCAGCGGTAAGAAAAGCTTGGGAACGACTCGGCTCCAGAAGTGATAGGTCGCTTTTGAGCGTCTTGAGACCGGTCCTTATATCAGCTCTAGAAAGAACATTAAACTTTGTGAATTTGGGGACTTGTTAACAGAAATACTTGGCTTCAAAGAGGATGGTTATCTTACCGTGTTATCCTATGTGGATACTTCACGTGGTATTTTGCCAATTGTGGACAAGTTACCATACGCCCTCCAAGAGAAATGGCTTTTTGCTGGTTCAAGATATAAAGAGGACAACAATGGACATTTCCCTCCTTTCTGGTACTTTTACAAATTTGTGTGCTATGAAGCAAAGACGTGAAATGATCCAAGCTTCATGAACCAGGAAATGTCACTGTCGTTTCAAAAAAAGAGAGCCCGACCTTCAGAAAAAATAACAACAGAACCTTTACAGTGCAGAAAACAGACTTCTCTTCACCACAACCCAACAAAACAGCTGGTGCTGACCTAACCAAAATATGCCCATTGCACAACAAACCACACTCACTTCAAAGTTGCAAAGCTTTCCGGAACAAAGGAATAGAAGAGCGAAAAACCTTTCTCACGAAAAATCGGGATATGTTGTGCTTCAACTTTGTTTCTGGCCAAAGACTGCAAAACATCTGTAAGGTGCCAGGAGTGTGACAATACCTAACCACGTTAAAGCTATGCATCCAGGAACCCCAACACCAAAAGCTTTTCCACCACCTAAGTTGGATGGCGGGGAGGAAGTAAACATACTTTGCTTTACATTGGGCGACAGTGGCTCAGGTGGTTGAGCGGGTCGTCCAATGATCGAAGGGTTGGCGGTTCGATCCCCGCTCCCACCAGCCAAAATGTCGTTGTGTCCTTGGGCAAGACACTTCACCCTCCTTGCCTCCAGTGTGGCTCCACTGGCGTGTGCATGTGTGTGAATGATCCCGGTGATGGTCAGAGGGGCCATAGGCGTGAAATGGCAGCCACGCCTCTGTCAGTCTGCCCCAGGGCAGCTGTGGCTACAACCGTAGCTTACCATCACCAAGAATGAATGAGGAGTGAATGAATAATGGACATAATGTAAGCGCTTTGGGTGTCTTGAAAAGCGCAGATAAATCCAATCCATTATTATATTATTATTATTATTAAAGCTGGGCTCAGTAACTTGGTCCCTAACCTTTTCCGGTTTAATGTCAGACAATATATTTACTGACCGGCCCCTGCGAGCTTAAAGTGAATATCCGATTCTTTTTTCAGTTTCCCTCAACTTTTGAGGCAAAAGTTTCCTTCTGTAAAATATCTGCAGCTGGTTTAAACTTTATTTGTACACTAAATTTCACGTAGGAACCATTAAAATGTGATATAGATTTTACCTTCACCCACAACCATCAAAGTGGATGCTGAAAAATTGATCACATGCCAACTTCAACTTCATCCAGGTATTAAAATGAATACAAAACAACAGTCACAAAAAAAAAACCAAATTCTAAATATAAGAACAAACATGAATCCACCGTTTGAACAACTTTATTAGCAGCAGCATCGTAACATTAGACAGCCTGTTGCTGAATATTAAGTACTATGATGATGTTGTGTGGGAACAACTGTCTAAGCACTCCATATTTGGAGTGAAGACTACTGGTGTTTGTCTGTTAAATACAGATGTTTATTATTTTTGAGGTCAAAGATTCTTGCTCTGTTTTCTTCATTGACTTTTCTGTGAAAATACGTTTGGTCTTTGTTAATTTTGCTGCGGTCTGCACGGCCGCTTTAAGAGAGCAGTGGATGTATTTTCGACATGCAACTGAGAAACTTGACATGCATCAAGAACGTAGGGATGTGGTGGAGAGGATATAGTAGTTTTCCAAAATAAAACTTCCTTTAGAAACAGATTACAAAGAGATTACATTTTTTTTCAGCCAGGGGGGTTGGAGGCAGCTGACTTAGACAACACTTTGGCCAATGGACAATCCTTTGGACGATACTAGTGTCCACATTTTGAGACAACTAAAAGAGATAATTTTAGTATAACTTTAAAACTATTTGTAAATATTTAAAGGGTTTAATGCTTTGATGTTTGTGTTCACAAGTGTAATATGGATCAAAGAAGAATCTTTGGCTCATACGACAGAAATATTGGATTGTTCCTTGACATATTATGTGTGGGATTTTATTTTTTGTATTCTCTGCTTTGTATTCCTAAAATAAAATTTTACAGTAAGGCAGAATTTGTTATGTGGGTAAAAGAGGCCAGCACCATGTGGGAATGCCACTGTTGTGATGGGGTTTATGTTTACACCGACGTTAAGGTAGGAGGTACATGTCAGTGTGCAGAGCCAGATCAATGCTATAACCCAAGGCATCCTGACAGAGCGCCACCACACATGGCATGTGACGGTGTCTGCTGGCTTTCTTTGTTTTTAAAGTGCATCTTGGTGCCATCAGGAAAAAAAATAAATAACCCATATATATACCTGCTTTCTGCAGTTTTTGGACATATTTTTGCAGTCGGGTGTTTTTAATTTTTTGTTTCCAAGTAAACTGAGACAGATTGTGCACAGGAAAAAACAGGAAAAACCTGTCTTTGCATTCTTTTTGCTCCCAGAAATCATCTTTTTTGCAGCTCTAACTCAACCATTAAACCATAACTATGTAGGGGTTGTCAAAATTGTTCTGAGCCGTTTGATTTAACGGTTTTCTAACACATTAAATTGAAGAACTAACCGTTCATCTGTGGTTTGAAATTTCCCACTCCCTGATAGGTGACAATGTGACATGATAATCAATGTTATTGAATTCACTGGTCGGTGGTTTTAATAGGCTAAATGATATGGGTTAAAACACACTGTTACATGTTGTATTCTTTCTGGTTCTCTCTTACCAGCAGCGCGATACAATTATACTCCCCATTACTGTATTTAAAAGCATTTCCATGGAAACCACATTCCTTCCATACAGACTTTTGGGACAATGTGACATAAGGCCAGCCATAATTGTAGGTTCTGGACACTAACTGCCGTGACTCGTATGTAATTTTTCGCATGAAATTGCACCTCTACATGCTGTCTGAAGTAAGAACTCGGCTTTTTAACTGTTGGGGGTGGGGGGGGGCACTTTTGAATTCATTGATCTCATAAAGCAGAAAAACACAGCAGGGAAAATGAGGGACGGATTTCTTCCTTCTTTTTAAAGTACATTTTCTAGTTTTGTTTTTTTTTAACATATAATTGACACAGTATAAAATCATTTCTGGATAATTTATGTAGATTAATAGATTATCTCCAGGCCAGGTAGACAAAGAAAATCATATTGTGTAAACTAGAGTGGCGGTGGACTTTATCGTTCAAGATAATTAATTTGAAAAGTCTTTTTAGTAAAATATAAGATACCTTATACCTTTCAATTTTTGTCTATAAGATCACATAACACTGATTATAGCAATCTGTTATGTTAGTTTTACTATGAGAGTTGATACTGTTCATCTAAATTCCTTTACTGCATAAAAATTAAATGCACTAGAAGTAGTCATAAATGTGCTCACTGTATTTATACAAATATCAGAGTTTCTATTTAAAATAATCTAAATTACATAGGTGAGTTTGTTGACACACCTTGCTATTGGGACTGGTGTCAATCCATTCAAGAGTATTTTTCAGGTGGAATGCAAACCCAAATGGTGACATTTTCCAACTTAAAAACAAAAATAATGACAAATCCCTCATTGTTTTTACTTTTCTTATAAATATGCATTCTGTTATTAAATGTTTTCTACACAAAGGTTAAAACTTTTTTAGATTTATTAGCTGATTTTGCAAATTTTAGCTATTGAACTTCCTTTGTCTTTCACGTGTAGGAGTAGACAAAATCAATAAGTTCCTTGTGGCGTAGATGACAAAACAAAGCCAAACATGTAGCTTGGGGACAAATTAATAGAATAGTTTCACTGTTTTTTCTGCAGTACATCTGTTTTGAATATAAATGATAACATAAATAAAAAGTTTATTAACAGTGTGTTTATTAAAGGGTAAGGCCAGAATTGTGCTTCCAACGTTAATGTATATATGGCAACATTGAAAAACTCTTGAGGACTATTTACAACCATATCCGTACATTTTAGAAACATGCGTCCAAAAGGGCCTCAACTTCCTAATGCTACCTGAAAATCGGTTCAAATCTAGTAAAAACATTTTTTCATTACTACAATGAGGATCTTAGGGTCCATTCAGACTGGTCTGGACCGAGTCCACATAATTTGGTCCAGATTGAGTCCTGCACCTTGCTTTTGGCCTGTATTCAGACTGCCGTCAAGTGGACTTTCCTGTTTTGAACCAAGGCTTGTAAACAAAACCATGTGACTAAAGATCTCTTCATTCATTGGGCAGGAATTTTGAGGGTGAGGAAAAGCAACAGGGGAAAGAATAATGGAAGTTTTGCGCTTTGCAATCCTTGTCTGAATAGTTCACTAATTCAACCTTTATATTTTGTTTACCAATTCTGAACATCTGTATCAGCGTCAGGCTCAACACTTTTATTGCTGCTGTGGTACGGCAGAAGCATGCTGCAAGGTGGTTGTTGCAAGGCGGTTACTGAGAAGATGGCGCCTAAGAAGGTACACTGATAAGTGTTTATGACCTATAGATTGACGGTAAAACAGTGTGAAGCAATGTGTATCACTTTAAAAGTTGTTTTAACAAGCCAGCATTCTTCCAATCACATTTCAATTAGTTGCTTATTACTTACCGTAACGCCCGACTACAGTGGCCGTTTGGTTCAGTTGTTACACTCTGACCACGGAGTCTATTCAGGCTGAAGAAACTCGGACCAAACCGAAGCTCAGAGCGGTTTGAGAGCGGTTTCTGGTTCTGAACCATGGTCCACTTGGGTGTTTTCAGACTGAAAATTTGTTCCGGATTATCGAGATAACACGAACTCTGGTTCACTTTAAGCGTCCAGTCTGAACACACCCTTAAAAACTGTGAAATAGCAGCCCAAAGTTACATTCTTCTTTTATTACCATGTTACACCCACTTATTTTAAGAGTAATTTAAGTTCATCTGTGACTTTTATCCTTTGCTTTCCTCATGCACATTTTTCTCATTTCATTTCAACATTTCTCCCATCTTCCTGCTTCTCCCCAGCTTCTTCTCCACCTCTTTTTTCTCTACAAAACCTTCAAGGGGTTCTGCAATTAGGTGTTGGGCGCTCAGGAAGGATCACTCCAGTAAAATAAATCTCTCCACAACAGCTGCGGTGAAACGGAGCTAATTGCCGATTGATTTGGAGCAGAGGCAGCAGATATTTGCAATCCGGAGCCGCATCTGCCACTCTCCTCATCATTTCCCTCTCTGATTATCCATTGTTCAGGGTGTTTACTTTGTGGTGATGGCAGGTTAAAGAAGCTAAGGGGGCCAGACACTAAATTGGGTCTCTCTCAAAAGGACACAGTGTAAAATTAGTCATAATTAACTCAACCCCTTTGGCAAATTCTCCAAACGTCATGAAGATAACAGTGATGCAAATTAGCTGTAAAGATGCACACTTTATATACAAAACAGTGATTAGACTGCCTTGAACTGGATTCCAGCTTGATGGAGAGCAAGTCAAAGTCAGAACACACATTAAATATGTCTTTTATTCATCTCCTTATAATTTTAGATACTTTGTTGTCAATTGACAGAATTATTTCTTGTATGTCAAACTAGAAGTCATGTGTTTAGATAATGATAGGGTTTTAAAAATCTGCCAGGAATTAGTATTTTTGCCCTGAAAATAAAAACAAACAAAAAACATTTAAAAAATATGTGATAGACGAATTGTATTTTTTTTCCAATTTTTTTCCTGTCTAGCAACTTGGCTACAAATTTGACTTTAAACAAGAGGAGCAAAGTAAAATAAAGTCAAATGAAAGCAAATAATGAAATGATTGATTCATTATAAGTTTATCATAGTTTTTTTTTTCTTTTCTTTAGACCTTTTCATACTGTGTGCATTTGATTTCCTAGTTATTTTGGGATTATCAAATGAGTTGGAAATTTCCTAAGTTACGATATATTGTTTTGAAAAACTAATGCAGTGCTCTACCAAACATAAACAGCTTTTAAATCCAAAGCATCTCCACATCAAGTTCACTTGTTCCTTTATAAATGCATAAACTTGGGGCTGTGGCCTTGAAAGAAAGGTAGTAATTATCAACCCGAATCCAAATTCAATGACGTGTTTGGGAGCAGCTACTGTTTAGTTTTTGTTTTATTTTTTGTTTTATGGAAGCACAAGTGTATATCTCCCAGTCAATGCATGGGGAGACATGGGTAATGTTGAGAGATCAGTTTTGGTTATTTTGGCTGCATTCAGCTGTACTTCAGTCTCTCTGTGACCCAGTTTGACTTGCTGTCCTGCATTAGGACATTATTGTTGTCTCCATAAAGATAAGAAATATATCATAAAGTTCAGGAGTATGATCAGAATCTCCTTCACAATGATTTTTGGATGCGTGACAGGCCCAAGCCATGTCCCTGATTGGTTGATGTGATGAGAATTCTTTGTCACATATTTGAACTCTGGGTGCACCACCCTACCAGCAAACATAAAAACTGATGCACAAATGGGATTTGGGGTGAACACAGCTTAGCAGCTTTTGTCAAAGAGTTTGAGCCTTGTTAACTTGGAAAATTTCTTATTATTAAATAATTAGGTGCATATAGTTTTAATTGTATGTACTCATTATTTATTTCACATTGGATTTTAAAATGAAGATCATTTTGAAAATGCATGACATCATTCCGATGTATGCCATTATCTGACTTCTATACTGATCCATCTTTACAAGTAAAAAATGAAACAAGGGTGACAAAAAATAAAAATAAAATACGGGAAAGATTCCAATTTGTTGCCTGAATGTCCATAGAAATAGGACAGGAGAACTGCCGACCTGCAACTAACTCTTAAGAGTCAAAGCAGCAAATAAAATCTCACTTTATTTTTTAAAACAGTTTATCTGTTAAGAGAAAGGAGAAAGTAGAAACCAGACTAAAAGAAACAAAAGCAGTAAGTTGGTGTTTGTGACTTTGACGCTCTGCAGGTATGCAACCCACACCTGTTTCAAAAATAAAACACCAACAGTCGAAGTAAGAAATTAGCTAGAATTTAGACAATTACAGTAAATCTTGGGTTTGACGTTCTGTGTCATTATGTGGCAATGCCTATTATTAAAATAAGAGAAACAAGGTATACTGAGTGAAACTTTTAAGTGTGAAGCTGGAAAAATGACAAGTAGGCAAACTGTTTTTACCTCAGTTTGAAACTTTTACTGCAAGAAAAAAAAACATCTTTATTTAGGACACTTAATTTCAAAATCCTCTGTTTTTCCCTTTAATACTGAATGCTGATCAGGCACTACTGATCTAGTTTCTTCTGTTTGTCTCCCAAAACTTTTTTTACACCATTTATATTTTTTAAATAATTATTTTATGCTGAATTATAGTAGCGTTTTGCACCCTAAAGGGCTGTTCTTACAATATTTGTAACCCAAATGAGGGGGACTTTTTTTAATTTAATTTAACTGTAAATACAGTGCTTAAACATTACATAGTGTTTGAGTTCACTTTTATATATATATTCTTTCTATTTTTTTTTCTCTCTAACACTTTTTACGCATAATATGTGCAAACGCGTCATTCAAACATTTTGACAAGTCCCTAAAGGTGTTTAAGAGCACTCCAACTTTTTGCGACGAAGGCAAAAATGTATATCAGCCAAACAAATACACAAATATATTTTAATGTTTAGCCGGAGATGTCACCGGCAAAACATACATAACAAACACCCTGTGACATATCCATAGTCTTCAACCGTTTTACGCAATCAATATGATTCTAATGAGTAGAAAGCTCTCTTTTCTATCAATTCTATCAATTTTGCCCTTATGGGTGGTTACACGCCCTCTGCAGGTGAAAAGAGGGGAAACCTGTACAGGGCACACAGGTGACCCGAACAAAATTTTAAGGCCGTAGACCACTCGATCAGGCCATTTTTGGCTGCTGTTAATTGGATGAATTTTGGGTTCTGCAGGGTTAAGGTGGCCACACACAAGGGAACTGCAAGACATACGTTGAGGAAACGACTGTTCCTTTCAACGACCCTCCATGGACTTAGACAACCCAAAACTTATACAAGTCAACACGCGGAAGTACAAACCGTTGTAAACACAATCACAAAGGAGAAATTATTTGCCCTTTTCTGCCCGGCCAGAATTCTATGACGCAATGTGTTTCATATACTGGAATAGAGCTGAAAAAGAAGAAGCCTGGTGCAAGATTTGCACCGCTTTGACTTTGCGTACCGAGCCGCTACCAACTTGGCGGACAAGCACTGGTAAACAATAAGAAAACACAAGAAGAAGGCACTTCTCCCTGCTGTTTCCTTCCTATCCTCTGTGAACTTTACCTGCTGAAGGGGCGTTCATGAAGCCGTGTGTGGCTTCATGAACGCCCCTTCATGAACCTTCCTGTGTGTGATTGCAGCAAAAGACTTAAAGTGTTACATAATTCAAGTGTTGCTTTTCTCCACTTCAGACTCCGCTGGATTTATATTAATTGCGTAAATAATTGAAGAATTACTGTTAACCCTTGAGTTAAAAGTCTGGTCTTAAAGGGTTAAAACTTGAACATAAAAATATTGATGCAGTCGACTAATGTTATCCAAGCTCTAAGCAGTATAGTAAAGTGAACTATAGCTTCATTAAGTATCTCTTTGTTGTTTTGTAACTTTGCATCAACAAAACATAAAACAATGCTTACATTATTAAAAAAAGAATCACAAAAAAGGTCTGAAAAACCCATCACTAGAAAAACAAAAGCAAACGCCAAACATGGGTTGAATAACCAATAGCAGCTCAGGTTGTTTTCACTGAAGCTCTCTGTGACCACAGTAAAAGCAGACATTATTTCACTTCACAACTCTGGTACAGTGTGATTCATTTTTTCCCCCGTTGCCAAAGCAGCACCGGATTCAAGTTTGATCCCACACAGCGTCTCCCATTACGTAAGTGTGTCCCTAGCACCGGCCAACTCTGAGGACAGTGTGGTCAGCCAATAATAGCCCCTCGTATACCCAAAGTGCTATGATGTCAACATAATCATATTGTTTGTATAGTAACCGCCATCTAAAGAGCTGCACTGTAAGGTTAGTCCTTTGCTGTTTATGGGGCTTTCTGTGTGAGGAAAATGAGCGATGGCATGCGATATCCCTTCATCCTGCCAAATGTGTCCTTTCTGACCACACTGAGTAGTTTCACACACTCCCCCTGAGCCCATCATCCCCGCTGACCTCATGGTGAATTTTCTTTATCCCATCTCACACAAATGGGCTAATTTTAGACCACCCACAAAGTGCATACAAAAGCACCACACAATCAAAATTTTACCAGACATAAAACAATGCTTCTGCTGAAACGAGCGCGGGAAATGTGGGAACTCGTTCGTGCAATCTGCCCCGGGCTGAAGTTTCACCCTTTACAATCTTGAGCTGACACTCTAATGGCTCGCGAGAGGCAAGGCTTCTAAGCCGGCTCCCTGCTTATGAGAAAAAGACAAACGTCCTGCAGAGAACATTGAGATTGGAGCTCTTTTTTTCATTACTTTGGTTTACCGGCTCAATAGTCACCTCCTTTCTCCGGGTGCTAAACATCCTGATTTTCTCCCCTGTCCTAAAACAATTCATTAAAAATGAATGAACAGCAGGAAAAACACTGAGGGCTGAGAAAGAAAACACGTGCGGAAAATGTAACAATACACTCAACTCACACTTTAACGCTGATGAATACTAAAGGACACAAAGCTTTGAATATAATTATTTTTAGTTAAAGTTAAAATGATTGAAACGTTTTTTCTTACTTCAATCCTCTCACTTTAATAATAAAATCTTGTGCAATTTATTATTCAGACCTATTTAATTTGTGTATTGATACCTTTGCTCCTCCTCTAAAGCAGAAGAAAAACTTAACAAATTAATCACTTTGCTCATTTCACTTCTCTTTATCAGACAAGCGAACAAATCTTAAGTAGATTTCCAGAGGGGCACTTATTCTTGTGTCAGAACTTCTTTAGTTCATGGCTTCTTGGTCTGTCAAAGAGCCTATATTTAAAAGTTCCACATTGACGTTCTGATGAAATTTTGATTATGTGCATTTAGAACTCTCTGTGGGTGTTATAAGAATATATGATTATATCAATAGGAAAACGGAAAAATCCCTTGTGATTTTGCTGGTTAAAGAAATAGATTTCGTTTCTATTGTGTCTTGGAGTTACCTGAATGCATCCCTTAGGTTCTTAAACAGAATTATCATAGTATTTTTAACAAAGTGCATTTAATAAATGTACAATCTATGCCTCAAAAAATGAAAAGTATTTGTTTAATGCATCCAAAGAAGTGAGGACAGTAGGTAGCAGCCTGGCATTTAATGCAAGGAAACTGCATTTGCTTGTTTGATCATTACTGAAAAAGACCAACAATACAAACCCCCATTCATTTTCTAATCTTGATGGTTCCTGCGTAGGGTCACAAGTATGCGGTCAAGTCCCAGTGTCTGTACTGTACATCCTGGTGGTGTAGATCAGGGTATCCATTTCACGCTCTCGCTCTGAGCATGTTTGATGTCGTCCATGTATAGGAGGTGACTGATGGTGGCCCCATGTTAGAGTGGGTATCCATAGCCAGTCTTGTTGATTATTTGGCTGAAAAGGATTCAAATAGATTGGATATATCCATGTATGTTTGTCGTCTTGTTTTTTTTTTTAATATCTTGAAATAAACCAAACAACTATTCAAACATAGCAAAAATTAGCATAAATACCACTCTGATGCACTTTCTTTTAGTACATTTTAGGAGCAATAGAACAGTATTTCACTCTTAAAGCATGCTATTTCCAAGCTGGTGAACTTGATGCACTGGGAAGTGGTTAGTTTTGGAATCAGTTGTTGATTTTTTGTAATGGTTACTCCTAAAATGTCTTTGTCTTGATTCCTGCTGGGAAACCTTGAAAGAAACCACCTAAGTTTTGATTTCAATCCAGCAATGGCCACACGCTGCAACATTCCCTCTGCTGTTTAACTTTGATCAGGCTTGCATAAATATTTAAAGAAAACACACGGAAAGTAGTTATTTCAGTGACACTAAAACAATAAGTGAAAAATAAATCTTTGTTCTTACTTTAGTTTCAGCACAATACATTTCCTGCTTTATCGGGTCTGACTTTGTGTTGTTTATCTGTCCCCATTTGCATCATTATGAGGGGGAAAAATCTATAGTAGACTTTGAAGAGCTCTATAATGAGGAGGAAGAATCAATCAAATGTTGCAAGTAGACCCGCTGCAGCAATGACAATATAAAATCAGAGTCATAAATTCCACGATTTTAGGTCCCAGCATCCTCCTTAACGTCTCTGGAGTTTGCAGCAGCCCTGTTGGAGGATCCTCCGCTGCAGGTAGACTGGCTAATTTACAGGTAGTTTCTCAGCTCCCGGTGAGACATTATGGTAGACTTGTTGAAGCCGGCCTTCCCAGTGAGAGCCATAAAAAATGCTGTAATTGTTGACTTCATTTTGGACCAAGCAAAAAAAAACGTGGATGCTCTGCCGATATCCCACAACTATCAATCTACTTATCATGTCAGCACAATGTGTTTGGCATGTGTGGACCGTTATTACATATGCCACATAAATGGGCATAATTAAAGAGATGTTCAAGTACTGTAATTAATGTCAGCTCTCAAGCACTGACAGGCTGGCAGATGATAATGTTTTTCTATTGCAAGAGCTTCAAGACCTCATGATGACTGATCTTTTACAATTTGGACAAGTGATGCATGTCTCACTTAGAGATAAAGCTATGACCTACCATTTCTGTTTCAGTGTTTTTAGATGCTCTTTTTTTAAAACTTGAATGTTTAAGTTAGCTAAAAGTTTTTTTTATAAACTTTATAGTAGGGACTTAATTTCCCACAAATAAAATGCTCCTGGATTTCCAGGCAACATGCAAAATCAAAGCTAGCCAACACTGAGCCTTCACATTCTCTGATGAACAACAGCCACAGGAAAATTCTAAAAAAAATAAAAAATCCAATATTTTATAGTGATGTTGCACATCTTTTCTTTTTCTTGTTTCACCATCCTTCTTCCTGAAATAGACCTAAAGCACTCAGTAGGGGTGGGGTTGTATAAGCTCGCTTCTTCCCACTCCTTTTCAAGAAATAAATCAAGCTTTAGTTAATGATCACTGTTTTAATTATGCATATGTGATTTAAGTGACTTTTTTGTTTTGTGTTTTTATGATCTATGCATTTTATCATTTCTGTATGAGTTTGACAAATCTGTGTAAATTATTTTGGCTTTGACTACAATGCTTGAAATCAATCAATCAATCAATCAATCAATCAATCAATCAATCAATCAATCAATCAATCAATCAATCTAGAAAAGGGGATTTTCTTTTTCTTGTTAGCATGTTTATCACACTGTAAAGAGGTGGTTCAGGAGTTTAAAAGCAGAAACAAGTTTAGCTCCATGTTTAAAAGGGAAACCTCCCTCTCTGTTATAACCAAAATTATCTGGGGGTACATCACCTTCATGCCGTTTTTAGCCAAAATGAAAAAAAAAAAAAAGAAAACTGTTGCTTTTTAGGACTTAGTCTGTCATGTATGGAGGGCTGTGGTAGCGTGAAAGACCCAAAATGCAGAGGCGGAGGCACACGGTTCAAGGGCAAGGGGATTTAATCACAAACAAAAAACGCTGGATAACAAAACTAAAACTAAACTTACTGTGAGCAAAACATGAAACATGGCATGAAGGGAGTCAGGGACGAGACGTTAGCGACGTTAATGGACCAGCACAAGAGGAAGGGAGAGACGAGACTTATATACAGACAGGGCAGACAAGACACAGGTGAACAAGATCAGGGCAGATAGGGACAAGGAAGTTAAACTCAGGAACATGACAAAACAGAACACCTTTCAAAATAAAACAGGAAACAGAACCAAACATGACAGAACAAGAATTAAAGCAAAAACCAAGACAAAAGTAGACCAAACCATGACATAGTCTCTGGAGAGCGGCAATAGTTCATTAGAAATTAGTGGGTAGGACCCCTGGTGGGGAGCAGCCCCACTCTCACTTCCTCTCCCCATTGCTAAAGCTCTCTATTTATACTCTCTCTCACTATAGCTTACAGCCCCTTACACCCCCAACCTAACATTAGCGGTGCAACAAAAGTGGTGAGCAATACCGGATCTATCCAGCCGCGCAATTTATAGCCAGACACGAGCTCGGATGAGGAAAACGAAGACCTAAATGGATCAAGTCATCTACAAGTGGATGCATCAGAATGGAGCGGAACAGGAAGCTTGTGGCCAGTCCGGTGTATTTTCTTTGTAACAAATAAGCTATTTTTCAAACGGCATTCTTTCATCTGCACCTAATTTATAATGATCTGAATAAAATCATCAATCTGTCTTAGACAATGGTGAGCCTTATGATGCAAAACCTATGGTAACTCAAACTAGATGAGAATAGTGCAGTTTCCCTCACTTCAGGTAAAGGTTTGGCTTTAACAATCCAAAGTTTGAATGCAGTGCAAAAAAATTTTCCAGGACGTTCATTAAATCAAATCAAACTTTACTTATAAAATAGGGATTCTCATGTCTTGCGCAACTCGAAGCATTCAAAACAAAAAACATACACAATCTTACAACAAAAACCCAACCGACCCTTCCCACTCCCCTCTGTTAAGATATACGACCCATGACCCCACACACAATGAATACTTATAAAAGTAACTTAAGGCTTGCCTCTACTGTGAGGAAACAGTATTTGGGAATCCATTTATACCAGGAGCCAACACGGTCATAGAAACATCACCACAGTGCCCACCCAAACCAGGACAGCAATAGGGTCCACTTCACAGCCGTGAGGCTGCAATGTTAAACTCCAGCCGCCCCAGCAAGAGCGACAACCGAGACAACAACCACCGACCAAGCCGGCAAGCCCTGGTAGAAAAGTTCCCCACAAAAAACACTGGGGCTGAAATCATAATAAGATGCTTATATTAAATGCATACATTTTTTTAAACATATAATTAAGAATAAGATTAAATGCATAAGGACAAAAACGCAATACATAAAATAACATGTATTAAAGCTAATATATTAAATAAGGAGACAAGATCAACAAAAAGCGAAATGAAAAAGGTGGGTCTTGAGCCTTCTATTAAAAACCTCTACTGTCTCTGCGGCCCTGATGTTCTCCAGAACAGCTGTTTCAGAGGTGAGGACCATATTGGCAGAACAATGCCTCACCATAAGTTTTGGTCCTCATCTTAGGAATAACATTCATATCAAAAGATTTCTTGTGTGAAGCAAAATGTTATTTTGCCTTCAACGTTTAGATGCTTTAAGTTTGCTGAAAATAGAAAGCTAAAGAGGTAAACAAAAAAAAAAAGGAACAAACACAGACCAGCGTTATTTGTATTCATGGCCATTGACCAGCAGGAGACCAGAGTGAAGAGAAAGTCTTTAAAAACATCCAGTGCCAGGAACAACTGGGGGAAAAAACAGCAGGTAATCTGTTTAATATGAAACATGCCCTCAGCACAGTTTTTATTTGTTTTTTTAAGGATTGCTATGAGAGGGGCATCAGTTATGATGGATCAACTGGGATCAAACGTTAAGTTAAATTATATTTATTGGCATTTTTGCGTAAAGCTGCAAAAAAAGAATTATAAATGCAATGATATTTTGAAATGTCCATGCTGCCAGATGAAAAGAACGAAAGCAATAACCTTAGTTAAGACTTGTATTTTTAAGTCTTTATCTGACCTGTAACGTGAGGTGCTACAATGAACTCAGGTGCAGAGGCTAAATGTGCAGACAAACTTCACCCCCAGACGTTTTTTGTCATAATTTATGTTTGTCTACATGCAGCGAAACTATTACTCTCCGAAGTACTAAATCTGTACAGAATGTTTCCATCATTTATCAGAATGGTACTTTGAGTGACCGCACTCCCCCGATAGCTTTATTTCCCTTAGCCATCTGCTGTAGTGTGAGAACACAATGCTGGAAAGCGCTCTTTACTGTACTTCGAGGCGGCCGCGGCAGTAAATTAGGTGATGACCTAATGCAGGATGAGAAGAGGCAACATCCCATTCCCCTTTTTCACTATACCACATGGGATCTATTACCTCTCAACATTAATAACACTCTGGAGCATTAAGGCATGCAGCAAAAGCAGATGTATTCTTCCCTAGGCTGATTCAACTTGTAAGCATTTCCTCTCTCTAACCCCCATCCCAGTCCTCAGGCAAAGCATGATTACCCGATTTTAATGAGATTTTTAATGTGATTTTTCTCCAACTCCTGTGAGACAATGCAGCTCTGTGTTATGTACATAGTGTGGTTAATGTTTGGGTTATGATGCTATGAACTTTTTTTTTTCCTTCCCCTATTGTCTTTTTGTTAGATATTTGTTTTGCTCCCTTTGTGTTTATATCCGACACCTGAGGCACCAAACTCGTCTTCATTAAAGGTTGGGTCGTGGGGCTTGCACTCGCAAAATTAAATCTCCCATTTTATTCTGCGAAAGAGGCAAGTTTTGCTGTTGAACGTGATAAAAGATCAAACCAAAAATACTTTCCGCAAGACATTTCCTGAAGATCGCAATTACCGCTATTCTTTAGCAGTCTTCCATCTGGGTTGCCACTACAAGTGGGTAACCCTCAATACTTGTGGGATCAGACACTGAAAAAACAGAAGCTGAAAACAAAGTTTTGCTTAAACTATCCCTGATTTATAAAAAGTTTGAATATGTCTTCGATTCACAGATGAGATAAACTCTAAAAGCAAATGTTGAAGCTATAAATGTCATTTAAAGCAGCTGTGGACCATTAAAAGACTTTTAGAGACCAATGAGTTCCACATGACTCTCTAGTTTGTTTATTTTAATGCTATGCTTATCCTGCTGCCTCACTCTACATTCACACCGAATGTGTTCAGTGTGTCAGGGGTCTCCAGTATGAATGTTAGGTCAATGTGCAGGTGTGATGAGAGGTCCCACGGCACATTTTGAGCATTGTCCATGGAACGATTCTCTAATGCAGGGGTCAGGAACCTTTTTGGCCGAGAGAGCCATGAACACAACATATTTTTAAATGTAATTTCGTGAGAGCCATACAATATGTTTAAAACTAAAAATAAAAGTAAATGTGTGCATTTTATGTAATTTCAACACTTTTAAAGTACAATAAGTCTGGGGATTATTTTTAATAACATTGCTATTGTAGCGGACTGAGTTGGACTGGATGGCTGTTGGGTCGCGTTCTAAGTTCCGGAGTTCATGGGACGCATTAAGCAGAGATGCTGATTGGCCCTCAGTTCTGTCGCTCAGCCTGTCGTTGGGGGGTTTGGACCAATGGGGTTCAGCTATGGGCAGAATAAGGGGAAATAGGAGGGCTGGTGCAGGATCAGGGGAATAAAAAGTTGGGGGGAGCGCTCTCTGCGAAAGAGATGGAGGAGTTGCTGAAAAAGTTGTACGCCGTTAGTTACGGCCTACAGTAACCAGAATAAAGAACCTTAAAAGAGATTAAGTCTCCGTGCCTCAGTGTGGGAAAGGGACGCTACAAAATGCCGTTGCTAATAAATGATGAGTATTTCTTTGCATGAATGTGACTTCTGGTGCTGCATGGTGGTTTTGCTGATGGTCTAGTCTGGTTGATACGTGATGAGTTTAAGTTTCATGCAGGCATTGAGACTTTCAACCGTTAAACGTGATCGTAGGTTGGTCTTAATGTTCTTTAGATGTGAGAAAGACTGCTCACATGCAGACGCGGAGCCAGACATTGTCAGTACAGCAATACTCACATGCTGCAGTGTGGTATGTGACGGGCAGCGTGTTCTAATCAGTGCGTGTTTCACCTTGCTGCCTATGCCCACTACCCCTCCCCTTTTCCTTCTCACACGCGGTGCCTTCTCAAGACAGGAGCGGGCATCTGCCGGGACGCCAATTCGCAAATTTCAGGCCGTTCCAAACTGGCATCGCGCCCTAGAAGGACTGGTCTAATGAAAATTGTTCTTTTTTTTCTAATTAAAGATTTGTCTTCGAGCCGGATGTGGCCATCAAAAGAGCCAGATATGGCTTGCAAACCATGGGTTCCCGACCCCTGCTCTAGCCGCTGAAGTCACAAATTCTAATATTTTCAAGGTTTTTAAAGTTCAAATAACTGAACTATCTTTTGTGAAACTTTGTCTTCCATCAACCAATCAGGAACTCAGCTCTTGTAGGGAGAAGTTGATGTAAACAGTGGCTGGATCCCAAAGCCAACATGGAGGAAAATCTATTAGTTGCTTCCCAAACTTTATGATCTTGTTATAATTCGGGACAGTAATTGAAAGGTTCTCTAATTTTTGTTTTTTTAATTTTCCCTGGACTAATGTGGGACAACAAGTCATCCCCCTGAGCCATAGATAAACAGAAGTAAACAAAAGAATTTTAAACAAAAATGAGATGATTTCATATTATCAACAGTTGCATTGCTAATCTGTGGTCACAAACGGGAACAGCCTAAATCATGTCAGTCAGCAACTGTCCATATTGAAAATGTAGTTAAAAATAATTTTAAATAAAAATAAACATTATTATGCTGTGGTATGTTTGTGCAAAGGTGCATTGACTCTAAAAGTCAATTTAGTTATGCGTATGTTATACTAAAGACAAACATCCATAACATGATGGGTTGAAAACAGTGATGGAAAACCATGCATTCCACTTGGGTTTTTGATCCAGGAAAATACATACCTCTGTTTTTTGCAAGCGCCGAGTGAATGTATCACAGGGCCCCAAAGTATGGCTCCTAGTGCTTATTATTAGTGCTTATTATGTTATGAGTTTAACATGTTCCTGTGGCATTCTTTTTTGTGATGGAGGATATTTATAAAGAAAATTTAAATAGTATCAGGAGAAGTCGAAAAAGTTGCATTGGAAAAAGTGTGTAGCTGTAACCTATAACTACAATTGGCAAGCAAAAAGCTCCTGCTCCGATCCATTCTGATGCATCCACTTGCAGACAAATAGATCTACGCAAGCTTACATCTTTGTTTTCCTTGTCTGAGCTGACATCTGGCTCAAAACTGTACGGCTAGATGGCTGCAATATTGCTCGCCACTTTTGTTGCACCGCTAATGTTGGGTTGTAAGGGGCTAGCAGGAGAATGTGTTCACAAAGGGATAAAGGGGAAATGGGGAAAGCTTGCTGAAAATAGAATAAAAGAAGATCAGAGTGGGACTTTAAAGATGCAAAAGCTATACAATTAAATAGAAAAAGTGTTTTAAAGTATAGAAGGTAGTCTAAATATGTTTGCAGAACTTTCTAGAACCTTGTCCAAGAAACTTCTTTAAAACCCTTGTTCTATCTTAGATGACCCCACCCTCACATTGACGTGTTCTCCCTACGATAAAGTGGATAAAGGTGGAAAGATTTCATGTAATCCATGGACACCAGTGAAGATCACAAATCATTGAAGAAAAAAGGTTCAGAGCACTGTCTAGTGGGTCTAGATGACCCAACTCCCAAGGGTAAAGTGCCTAGGATAGCACAAGGGTTAAATGGGATGCAGAAAATGTAAATTTGCAGCAATAAGTTACATCAGTCCAGTTTATTAGTTTGCCCTCTTTGCAACTCAAAGCTTTTGTTATTGTTGGGCAAGTTTGCTTCAACAAATAGTCAAGTTGTGGTTGCTGCCGCCCTTTTTTATTAAAAAAAAAAACATTATTGAGGTCTGAAACAGGACCGTCTAATCCCAGTTTAAGCCAACAACACAAAGTCTCTGTGAACTAAAGCCTGTTTGGCTGCAAGGAGAGTTCTTGAATCACATTTGCTCGGAGGTCAGCTTAACTCAGATGTACTTGCTTAGCTTTTTTCTTCCCCGTCTCCATTCCCCGACGGTGGGGTCATGTTGTGTTGTTAAGCACAAGTCAGCCCGAATAACTGTGAGAGACGGCAGACCCTCGGCTTCCTATGCTCTCATGCTTGCCTAATATTTGTTCAGGTCCATGACATCATGGGGCGAAATGCCCGGTTTCCGTGGTAAATTTGGCCGCCCTCTTAGTTTACCTTCGTTTCCCACTGCATATGCAGCAGCTGTTCGCAGCCCATTTTTGAATGAAACACAGGATTTCCTGTATTTCATTTTAGGTTGATTGCAACCATATGCACCACCAAACTTGAACAGTGAAAGTTGCAGGATTTGAGGTTTTTTTCTTAAGATAGGCCTTCATTCAGGTCTGATGTGAGAGACAAAGCAGGTGCTATAGACGCGAATCATGCAGTAGGCCTGAATAAACAATGGTTTGTTCCACAGAATTAACCTTTCCATCAGTGAGACGCCTCATTATAAATGGACCGCGGAGAAAAAGTTAAATTTTTGTCTTCACATTATTCTGGATATTTATCGGAATTATCCTGTTTCCTCACCTGCACTCCATAATTCATGTAACTAAAAAAGAAAAGACAAGTGATGATAATGCAGCATTTCTGTAAAAGGAAAGCAAAACTAAAGTTCAGAAAAACATTTTAAAGAACATAATCTTTTCATGTGATAATACGGACATTAGTCTTCCACTTGTGTCCAGCACAACTTCCATAGAAGCTATTTATCATTTCAAGAGATAAGATAGCATGCAGTCAAATCATAGAGTCAGAGTCATATGTTTTAAACCTGAATTGTTTTTACTTTCCAAATAATGAGATGGTTTTATTGTGATTTAGCCATGCATTTCTAGGTTTCAAGACGGGTTTTCATGTGACGTAACCACATTTTGTAGCTAAAGAAAATATGTGTCTATGTTAAGCATTGTCCCAGCAAGTGTGTGCAAAGTGAAGTGGAGGCTTTTTTCGGAATTGCTTTAATTTAATTATGTCCTGCAACAGACTGTAAGGACCATATTGTTTTTGCAATTCTCCTTCCGTACTGCGCATTTGAACAAAAGTCTCTCCCATGCCACAAACTCAAAACTCACCAAAATATGCACACACACAGGACCCAGTGAAAATGACTTTTCGACGAAGTGAATGACCCCTCCCTTCCAAGAAATGATGACAAAAAAATGAATGGGGCCAAAATTTCTTATGGGGCTCAAAAAGAGAAAAAAAGATCAAAATCTTGTAACAAAACCTAAAAACGCATATGTCCCAAGGAAGTTTTAAAATTATTATGGGATGGCCACAGAACCTATGGTTTGGCGGCCATGTTGTGGCAAAGTGTGAAATTTGACGATTTTCACATTATCGTACAATATGGAAAAGTAAAACTTTAGTTCAAGTTATCTTTACGAACTTTCATACAAATACTGCCAGTTAAATCTATAACCAGAACCCAAGTCTTGTTGACTTTTGACCATGGGAAGAAGCCACCATCTTGAATAAAAAAAAACAAAAAACTTTTCTACCAGCTACAACTCCTCATAGGGATTTCAATCTATTGCCTCCCAACTTCTCGAGCATCATTGAGAAGGTAGCGCAGCTAGTTTGCAAAGAGGGTGCTCCCCCATTACTCACACTTTTTTTCTCACCAGAATACTGTGAAAATTTGATACATCAATTGTTGTCTCAAGCTGGAAAAAACAATATGACATAAAATATGAACATATTAGAAATGGGAGCGTGGTTGACAAAAAACTTTGGTGGCCATGGAAATCCACAGGTTTACTTTTGCAGATTATTCAAGAAATCAAGAAGACATGTTTGCCACTCCCAGCCGAAAAAATAATATGGTTGCTGTGGAGATAAAAAAAAAAAAAGTTATTACTATTTGTCTTGTGCACCTAACCAGGTTGGTAAGGGGTGAGGATGAGGGGCGTGTGGCAGCTGCTCAGTAAATGAGGGCAGGTTAAACGGGGGATGGCAAGGGCAGGGGCATATTTTTTTACTGTCTTCTGTAGGTCTTAAGCAAAACAAATGTCATCCAGTTTGGTACGCCTACAGACAACATATATTTAGGTTAGAATAGTAACAAAGCTTTCCTTCCGATATTTGCCCAGCTTTAGACGAGCAAAAGTGAGGCAGGAAAGCGACAGGGATTGTTATGACTCTTGAGCTCATATTTGACAAGTTTCTTTTTCTGGATCAGGCAGAGACTGTAACAAATGAACTGAAAAGGTTCTATTTATTTTCTCCCTCTCTAGATATTTCACTGTGTCTACTCTATTAAACCTGCATTTTCTCCCTCATATGAAAAGCATACATAAGCAGCTGCAAAACTGATAGATTCAAAATTTGTATTTACCGCATATGATTGCACAGTGTTCAATTGTCATTATATGAAATTGCATTGGTACATTATTTTCATGAAGGAATCTGCATACAAAAAGCATGTTTAGGTAGAGGTTCAGACATTTCACTGAGAGTAAGGGATGGTGGGAAAAAACAGTCTTTTTTCTGACATAGAGGATTTCAGGGAGCTGTCACTGTAGCTCTGAGACAGCTCTGAATTTCTCTGCAGGCTGTCAGTGGAATTAATACAGATAAGGTAAAAATATGACAAAAGTTTGAAGGCCTCTAGACAAAAAAAAAAAAAAAAAAAGTGTTCTCGCTGCTTCGTCATGTTAAAGACTAAAGGCCAAAAAGGAGGAGATACATCTCTAATGGGTTGCATTTGGGGGCTTATAGAGTTTGGACACCTAAAGCTAATCATATCTGTGCTTAGTCCAAACTTAATCAACACCTTGAGCTTTTTGAGCTGTTACTTATATTATTTCAACACACTTTAGAAAGTGATTGCTGTGACATTTTATCATTTCTCTGCATTTCTGGTGATGGGAGTGGGCTGAGAGATGTCTAACTTTTTTTTTCCGTCTTTGTTGTTTCAACAAGTTGAGAATTTACTGAAATGAAATAAGTCTTAGCGAACACGAAAAGTCCCACTTCCATCATCTACTGTAAAAGCATTCCCAGTGTCCTTTAATTAAGATCTTGCCGTTTTTAGGCAACATAAAAAAACCTGTCATTTTTTAGGACAAGGGGCAGCCGTGGGGCAGCGGTAGGGCGGTCAACCCATTATCATAAGATTGCAGGTTCAATTCCCGCCTTGCACGCCCATGAGTCGATGTGGTCTCAGGCAAGACACTACCCCACCTTGCCTTTGGTGGGAGGCTGGCACCAGTGTTTGCAGTGTGTGAATGTGAGTGTGACTGGGTGAATGGGTCTGTGACTGTAAAGTGCTTTGGGCCTTGTAGGTAGAAAAGCGCTATATAAATATACGCCATTTACCAACATTTCTGCAGAGCAGCAGGAATTCATTAGAAATTTGCTTCTGAGTTGTGGGCATAACGTTGGCACAGAGCACCCCTCCCTCCCCCTCCTCATTGCTGAGAGCTCTCTGTCTACACACACTCCCACTAGTTTGCAGCTCCGAGCTAACGTTAGCATTGCAAGTGGATGCATCAGAAGAATGGAGTGGAGCAGGGAGCTTATGGCCGTCCAGCACAATTCTTTACCTCACAAATATAATCATTTTCAAAAAAGGATTTTGTTCATCTGCTCCTTATTCACAATGAAAAAAATACTTAGAAAGAAATGCAAGTTTAGGCTTAATTGTCTAAATATATGTCCTCTATATCAGAAAAGGACCACAAGAATATCTTAAAAACACCAAAAACACTATTTTCCACAAATTCCTATTTTCAAAAGGGATTGTGAACATGTAAAAAGCAAGAAATTAAAAAAGAAAAAGTTAAAAAATATATAAAATAAGTTGCATTATTATATATGTGCAATGTCCTACTGCCCGATCATCCATCCAAATAATTAGTGGAATATTTGAACATGCAGCTCACAGCAAACTGAGCAGACTGTCAACATTTCTCCTGAGGAGAGTTTTTGTGTTTTCCTAAGCACATAATCCAAACATCCTTGCTCTGTTGACTGGTGGATCCAGATAAATAACATGGTTTTGTTTTTCACCTCAAGCTTTTTGCCGTTTGTTACTGTGTATGTTTTTTTCTTTAAAGAAGAAAATGAAAAGGGGGAAAAAAAAACCTTTCTGAAACTTACTTATTCAATCTTTGATTTTAATGTTACTTGGCACATTGTAATGGAAGACACAACATGAACCCACCGGGAAGAACTGCTTGTTTTAAATCTAAATTTAATGCCCTAAATCTAAATGTGAAAACTGCCATTGGGCATTCGCTGAGGCTTTTAATAGCAAAGCTCTGCACAGCCTGTCTCTTCCAACTACTATGAAAGTTGGATACTTCTGGAAACACTTAACAGACTCATCTGTTCTGGCTGTAATATTAATCCCATATCAGAGAGGATCCACTACTGTAATCTTCCCTGCATTGGATTCAGAGAAAATGACATCACTTTCAAGTCGTCTTTGTCAGCAATAATTGAATTCCTAAAAAGATCATCAGATAATTCTTGTTCATCTAAGGATGCGTTTCTTTTAAGATGAGTTGCTTTTTTTGGCTTTAAATATATGCATGAACTTGTAGCTGTTAATGTACATCTTCTTTGGCAGCACGATAACATCTTTTAAGCAAAGGACATGTTATTCTCCAAGAGGACGTTTCATAATCCATATTTTATGTCTCACAGGCCTCAGATGTTGTGTTTCAAGGGGGAGGAATAGTCAGGAAAATCTTTAAAATCGAATCCTCTTAAAGCGCAGAAAACAAGAAGACACTGATCCGTCCTACGCATGCATACTTAAACTCAAAGCCCAGCTTTTGTTAAGACACTGTCTGGAGTTGAACTGAGAATTTACCATTTGCACACCTACTCCTTCTCAAATGAACTGTAATCTAGATGGTAATCTACAGCCCAGTGGGCCGTAGATTGACATTCTCAGAGAGGGCTCTCACATGTTCTTGATTTCCATGAAATGTTTCATGTGCTATAATCACTGTTTAACCAGCTCAGCTGTGTGGATAAAAAAATGAGTTGGATTAATCAAACAAAGTGGAAAAACAACTAGTGACTAAGAAAAACAAGACATGTCACCAAATAATGGATCAGCATCATGAAAAGAAAACTCTGTATACTATTCTGTGATTGAAATCATGCTGACAAACAGATCTCTAATCAGTTGGCCTTCACAACAACCCCAGCCTTTTCTGAGTTGCTGCTCTCCAGCAGCAATGTAACGGGGAGAAGGACTCCCAGAGGTCTTCAGCTTGATAGGTGGAACCACTATTAGCTACCAATCCCAGAGTCAGCATTAACACCTGAACTCATCCTTAGGATGAAATGACTCAGCATCATTAAGGGCCAGATTGGTCTATGACTTGAGTTAACCCTATAGTGGACTAAAGCAAAGTTCACATCTCTTACACATTAATGAAATAGACTTTAAAAAGATGGCCCTTTTAAGGATTTTGGACAATACTTGTATTGCATTTGTGGCCAATTTTTCTTACTATCTAACAACAAGAACTTTTTTACCTGGTTTGCTGTTTTAAAGTAGAAATTCCCACAATGAAGAAATGAACATCCATGAATGTTTATTCGTCTGCAGGTGTTGACCAAATCTTTCAGTTCAAGTCCTCAAGATCCACTGATTATTATTCACATGTCCCTTCCTGATTGCCACTCAAATTTTGAACAAACGGTGTTCAGTCAGTCAGAATCTGGGTTGGTACTCTTTCCCGTAACCCTTGTGCTATCCTAGGCACTTTAACATTGGGAGTTGGGTCACCTAGACCCACTAGACAGTGCGCTAAACCTTTTTTCTTCAATGATTTGTGATCTTCACTGGTGTCCATGGATTACATGAAATCTTTCCACCTTTATCCACCTTTGTCATGGTAGGTAGGTAAGGGTGGGGTCATCTAAGATAGCACAAGGGGTAACCCTTCTATATACAAAAACATATTCAGGATTCTGCTTAGCTATTTTGCCATGGACACCAGTGAAGATCACAAATCATTGAAGAAAAAAGGTTCAGAGCACTGTCTAGTGGGTCTAGATGACCCAACTCCCGACGTTAAAGTGCCTTGGATAGCACAAGGGTTAAGGAAGACAAATAGAATGCCTTCGGATAGTGAAGTAAAATCCCTTAACTAGAGTTTTAATAAGTTCAAGCCTTACAAGCAAGACTAATTATCCCTTTAACATCAAAGCTTTAGCTCCAGTGTTGACGTCCTTTGAGATATTGTAGCTCTTGAACCGTTTACGATGTTGACATCATTCCAGTGGATTCTGAATTGGAGAAAAGCAACCTTGTGTTAATATGCGACACTTTACAGCAGTGAAGGGCTTATGCAATAAATTTAAACCATCTGATTCTGACAACAAAAAAAGCGTCTTTGCGCTGTTATGCAGCAGCATAAAGCCGCTTTTCTTCACATCAGAATCCATCGGAATCGTGCTAATTGTGTAAACAATTGAGGAGTTCTGGTAGTGTTGCTTATTTTGCTGTTTCTGGTGACAACTCCAGTGCTGAAGGGTAATTGACTCAACTCAAGACATGTGTTTTGTACTGACACCAACCCATCATCTGTATACAGTGAATCTTTTGTGTTTAACCATACTCTCTGCTCATGTTCAAATCACTCTTTTTGATTGCATCATAAGTCATTCATCTCCAACCCTTTCTTCTGTGGGATCACCTCTTTTTTAAAAGCTTTGTGCAACACACTCATTAGGGGGAGTAGATATGAAATGGTTTGAAATAGGTGGGTGGTAAAAAAAAGGGTCAAAATGATTCTACTCAGATGTAGATCAGAGGTATGGCAGCACTTGGCCCAAAGGCATATACCAGATTTTTAGGTTTACCCACATTAATTTATTGAATTGTGGCAAGCTGGAATTTTGTTTTCTTCAGTTCTGGCTACTAACTTTTAACCAAATTCTCCCAAGATCTGAGTACACAAAAAGCACAGCACCAAGCCTGTCATTTTCTTATGCTCCTCTGACACCAGTGGCACAGGGATAGGAGTGAATGTGTGTGAAATATGATGTTACGCAGCACCAACAAGAGGATAGTCGTTTTTCTCGCTGGGATGTGAGTTTTTGCTAGAAAGAATTTGTGCTACATTTGGACATCATCAGAATGCTCTCATTGACATGTAAACAGGAAGATTCCTGTAGGTCCAACAAATGCAGACAGAAAATTAGGATAATAACCTTAACTACTAAATGGATTTTATTCATAGAATGTTTTCACAAGATGATCTTCGGCAGACATTACACATTCAAGTTAAAGAAAAAGTGAAACATCCTTTGCAAACTGGGACATTTGGATGACCAGCTTTCTCTTTTTCCTCGTTTCTCAGTCACCTTCCCTCTGCCTTTTCCTGTGTTTGTGCCTTAAAGTGGTTCCCATCTTTCTGGATTCTCTCCTGTATTACTGAAAGTGCTCATCTACTTGTGAAGCAAAAGCAGGGCAAAAAGTAGAGGCAGGTCTCCAACTAAACTAATTTTGGAAAAGAGTGCAGTGTTTTGTTTGCAGGCGGGATTAACCTAATTTAAGTGTCAGCCTGAGAAAACGTAGGATGTTTGCAGGTTCATGTACTTTTTTTTTTTTTTTTTTTGCTGCAACTTTACTTCATTTAGTAATGACTGGTTAACATTAAAGTTCCTTTGTTGCTCATGCAGCCAACTTAAGGGATGTCATGAACATGGAATGTACACTATACTACCAAAGGTATTTGCTTAACTATTCAGAATCTGGTGTCCTAATCCTTTGGCCTGGCCACAGGTGTATAAAACCAAGCACTCTGGCATGCAGATTGTTTTAACACAAATTTGTGAAAGAAACGGCCGCTCTCAGGAGCTCAGTGAATTCCAGAATTGAGCTGTCACCGGATGCCACCTGTGCAAAAAATCCAGTCAGGAAATGTCCTCGTTCCTAAATATATTAAACAGTCAACTGTCAGCTGTATCATAAAAAATGGAAGACAAAACAACATTACACTAGTTTTGCGTCGTCGTGACGCTAATGTGTCGTCTTCATGACACTAGTGTTACGTGGACATCACACTGGATCTTAAAAAAACTGTTGTGTTATCCAACATATCTGGACCAAGTCACGTTTTGCCTCAAGTGTAACCCTTGTGCTATCCTAGGCACTTTAACATTGGGAGTTGGGTCATCTAGACCCACTAGACAGTGCGCTGAACCTTTTTTCTTCAATGATTTGTGAACCTTACTGGTGTCCATGGATTACATGAAATCTTTCCACCTTTATCCACCTTTGTCATGGTAGGGAGATCACGTCAATGTGAGGCTGGGGTCATCTAAGATAGCACAAGGGTTAAATGAACTCCTACCCCACAGTAGGACTGCTAGGGTTAAGAAGGACGGTGGGAGGCTGTTTTTATTTTTGTGTCACCTGTCACTCTGTTTTCTCAAGTGACCAAAGCTGTCAGCTCTACATGGACAATCCAGCCCCACTTCTTATTTCTTTTAGTCCCTCCTCTGCTCCCTCTCTGATATCACACCTCCCGGAGGCGCTACACGAGGACATCAAGGCTACCAGTGGGAATACAGTAGTTAATCTCTGCTTGTTAAATGCTCGTGTATGGCCGTTAGCAGCAGCATTAAACCATCACTAGACTTTTCTGCTTCTCTTGTTTTCTGGGAGATGTCGTCAGTTGTGTTTAAAGGTTAAGCAAGAGGAACTAAAGCAACCATTTTTCATTTATATAGCATCTAAAGAGCAAAAGATGCCAATAAAACCAACAAACGATTCTTTATTTCACCACATTTGAATATATCAGGTCACATAACAAATATGTAATTCGAATAAATAAATAAATATGCACTGAGTATTTTTTGAGTATGTTAAAATGGAGTACATTTATGAACGTATTTCTCTTGTTTTAAAAGTACAACGGAAATGAATATACATATACATGTTTAAGTGTTTCCTTACTACCCTAGTGTCTATAAATGCAATTACAAATGCGTGTGTGTTGGGCATACTTTGGTACGTGTGTATGGGGGTTAATAATTTTAGTTTTCATATATTTGCTGGGCAAAGCTACTTTATCACAAATCTAACACACTTTAATGATCCAAATCAAAATAACAGTAGGAGTCTTGTTTGCTGTGTTTTCAATCGTGAATTACTGCATAAACATCAACTATTACAGTACCAGCTGTATTTATACATTCTTAAAGGAAACCACATGCTTTGATTTTAACACCAGAGCCAAGATATTTTATCCTGTTAAATAATCATAAATAATCAATTTTTATAGATTTAGTTTTGTAGCACTTTGTTGTTTTGCATGTACACAACAAATTTTCATTAAAAGTCACAAATCTGAAACTGTAATTTGTAGGTGCAACTATCTAAAATATTAAATAATAAGATTTTATGTTTAATGTGTAAAAATGTATGCATAAAATATAGTAAAATTGAAAATTAATACAACTTTTATACAACTTTTAATACAACTTTCTACCCAACCATTTTAGAACTCTTTATCACTTCATGTTTATTTGATTATTTTGTGTTTGTAAATGAAAGGAAAACAATCAAAGATCAAAATTCATTTCTATATAAATTAGAGGTGGCAAAGAATGACCACATTCCTGCTTATTTTTGTAACATTTACCCCTCTGGAATGTTCCGTCTGGACACACCTGATCAAAGTAATCAGGTGACAGAAGGGAGATGATATCTGGAAGAACAAGGCAGACACATCAACTAAGTTCTTTTACCACTGATTGAAAAAACAGTGGCCCCACTGCTTAACCTTGAGGAACCCCCAATGGTTTTAGAAGTGATGAGTATTTTCCGTTTTACAAAGAAACAATCTTGTTTACACTAAATCACACATTTCTCATATCTAGATTTTGAAAAACTAAAGATAAAATGAAAGATAAAAAACAGGACAGGGTGATTGCTTCCTTTATAGTTGGCTTCTCTACTTATTTAGCAACGTATTTCATTCTTGTAAAGTTTTTCTGAGTCAAACACGCATTTCTGTCAACATGTTCACTTCAAATACAATGATTTGAGAAATGTATTTTTCAGTCAAAACATCTGGCTGTAGTGCAGCTTCAGTAAATCAAACTTTGCAAAGGAAATCTCTAATAAGTAACAGATTGGCTCTACACAACGTTGCTATACTTTTGAAAACAATAAACAGTAGCTTCAGTTTGTTTTTAGAGAGCTACCCTTCCTATCTACAATCTTTTAACGCCATTTTTTTCTTTCTGGCAGCTGCCTCAGTTCTCACCAATGCAGCCGCTTGGCTCCCATGGGTCCTGAGTAGATTTTTTCCCACAATTTTGTCATTTATAAAAATCTGTTTTATTGAAGACATACCTCATTTTTATATTTCAGTATTGTGTAACAATGCGGTTCTTTTGAAAGCCTTTTTTTGCAATTTCTGTCAGATTGTGTCTTCTTTTAAAATAAATTTACATGACTGCAAACTTAAGAGAAGAGAGTTCTACGATTCAATACATTCAATACTTTACTGGCATCTCAATATCGCTGATGTAGTTTTATTATATATCAACAGCAGAAGAATTGTGAGCAAGGACAACAAATGACTCTTAACCCCCCCCCCCCCCCCAAACACACCATGTATAAGTGGGCCGTATTACTCTTATGCCTTCATCCCAACTGCCCTTATGAGTGGATATGAGCTGTCTGTGGGCGAAAAATATGTATCCAGTTTGGGAAACGCTGGTGGCACAGGCAAATTCTGAGGGGGTAGACCCCCTATAAAACTATCAACGCGTTAAAAATCTAGTTCAAGTTCATAAAACAAGATAAAATGGATAAATCAATAAAACTAAATAAATACATATAAATAAATAACTGAATAAATAGATAAATAACAGTAGTAAAAAAAATATCTCAAAGCCAGGTTAAAAAGATGGGTCTTGAGCCTTTTCTTAAAAGCTCTTAAAAGCTCTGCGGCTCTCAGGTCCTCTGGCAGACTGTTCCATAAACGGGGGCCATAGTGCTGAAACGCAGCCTCCCCATAGGTTTTAGTTTTTACAAACGGGATGGTTAACAGACCAGTGCCAGAGGATCTCAGGGTCCGCGAGGGTTCATACTTTACTAAAAGATCTGAAAGACAAGAAGGCGCAAGACCGTTAAGACAATTAAAAACTGTTAACAGTATCTTAAAATCAATCCTGCAGGGATTTTAAAAATTGGGTTGATGTGAGCCCGCCTCCTGGTCCTGGTGTGAACCCGTGCAGCAGAATTTTGGAGAAGCTGAAGGTTCCTAATGTTGGTTTTTGGAAGACCAGCAAGCAGGGTGTTAAGTTAATTGTGCACTCTTTGCGGTGTAGCCTGGCTGTTAAAAATTAGAAAATTAGCTTGCGTGACTGAATGATACGTATGCGTGCATGAATGTTAGTTGTATTATGTCCATGTTAAACTGTTGGAGCCAACAGGTGTGTTAGTAATATTTGAGTGTGTGTGTGTGGACAGGCCCCGCCCCTTTTAGATTTGATCAACATCAACCCCCCCTATAATCACCCTCCTATCTCCCGCTCTCTTACATCCCTCTCTCTCCTTCCCTCCTTTTCTTTTCTGTCCGATCCAACAAAAAACTGTTACGAATATAATTAATATGAATAAAGTTTAGTGTAAATTACAAAAGGGGTTTATTTAAATATATACACCTAGTGTGTCAAAAGATTCATAAAGCATGTTGTTAGAGTAAAATATGTCCAACACAAGAGGCCTTTAGTTCTCATCCTTTTGCTCAGCTGTTGGACAGGACAAGTTAAAAATAAATAAATAAATTAGAAACTTAGACCATTATAGCGTAGCTTGTGTGCACGTTCTACAGGCACTTACATATCAATCAATCAATTTATTATTTGTATAGCACTTATAAAAGCCAAGGCAACCAAAGTGCTTAACATAAAATCCAATAAAATCCCAAACAATATGATGCAATAAAGAAACAATCACAATAAAACAATAAAATCAATTGAACAATAAAAGCAATAAAACAATAAAAGAATAAAATTAATAGAATGAACAAGTCCCACTAGATATGCTCACCGGAGTTAAAAGCCTGAGTAAAAAGATGTGTTTTTAAAGGAGTCTTAAAAGTACTGACAGTTCTGGCAGACCTCACAGAGATGGGGAGAGCATTCCAGAGTTTAGGACCTGCAACTGAAAAGGCTCTGTCTCCCCGAGTCACAAGCCGAGTCCTGGGAACCACTAAAAGCATTTGATCTTCAGATCTTAAGACTCGACACGGACGATAGACAGTCCCCAATAACAGGCGGGCCGCCGAATTTTGAACCACCTGAAGACGGCGGAGCAGAGACTGATCCATACCACTGTACAGAGAGTTACAGTAGTCCAGTCTAGAGAAGATCAAGGCATGAATCACTTGTTGCCAAACGTGAGGAGGTAGATATGTACGGTGGCCCAGAAGGGTCACAACACAACACATTAACTTTACACACAACAAATTAACTTAACACACAAAACATTAACTTTTCACACAACAAATTAACTTTACACACAACACATTAACTTTACACACAACACATTAACTTAACACACAACACATTAACTCACAACACAACACATTAACTCACAACACAACACAATAACTCACAACACAATAGCTCACAACACAACACAATAACTCACAACACAACACAATAACTCACAACACAACACATTAACTCACAACACAACACAATAACTCACAACACAACACAATAACTCACAACACAACACATTAACTCATGGCCCAGAAGGGTCACAACACAACACATTAACTTACCTCACAACACTTTAACTCACAACGGAAGTAAAGCAGCAATTGAAGTGCTTTTATTCTGAAATTTCTACTGGGCTGAGCGGCTAACTACCTAACAGAAAGTAATGTCACAGTGAGCTGTGGAGAGAGCATGTTATTGCTACAAGAGAAGATAGCAGCAATGTTGCCAGAAACTCTCTCTTTACTATGGTTCTCCTTCCTCTAAACACACAACATGAACGCACACTCCTCCCTCCGCTCTGACACCCCCCTCTGTCGCTGCACGCGCGCTCCTCTCCTCTCTTTTCCTTTCCTCCGCTTCCTCCTCTCACACCCACATGCAGTCCCCGACTCACACACGCTGCGCGTGCTCCTCTCCTCTCCATCTCTCCACATTCTTGGTGTCTAGTGCAGTGTTTTTCAACCAGTGTGCCGCGGCACACTAGTGTGCCGTGGGAGATTGTCAAGTGTGCCGTGGAAAATTGCCCTCATTAACTGATCCTAAAAACATTAACCATCTCCAGGAAATCAGCTCTTTGTTCATCCAAACAGGTCCTGATAAAACACTGAGTAGTTAGGAATATGAAAGATCATAAAATACTTTTTTCTTTGTGTTTAATTGATTCTATTAAAGACATTTTGATAAGAATGACGGCACCGCGATTTACCTGCAGCTATAACTGTTTTCTGAAAAGTCCCGCAGCTTTTACTGTCTCCACGACTCCACCAATCATTCTTGAAGGCTTAATCACATGTCATCAGTCTGACCAATCAGAAGTGTTTAAAGTCTTCACTTCCTTGTTCCAATTTAGCTCATAACTCACTCAGTTCCAACAAAAATACCAGCTAAAGCTTGTCTTTAGCGGTGTAGCTTTCCACAGAATCCGTTATCAGACCGTGGAACAAGTGAACAAAACCATGAACCTCAGAGACGCGAGTCTTTCTGCCGTTTTCGAGCAGTATTTTCACTACATCTCCCATGATGCATTGGCTTAAAGGGACAGCGTCTCACGTCTTGAAACCACAACGAACATACAGTTTGTATGTAACATAACTTTCATTACATCTTTTAGAAAAAAAATCTGCAACTTCCTGCTCTTTCTGCCACAGTTATCACAAAAATGCACGTCAGATTGCCGGGGGGGGGGGGGGGGGCTGTAGATCAAAACAGACTATGAGTTTCTGCTTCTTTTTTTTTTTTTTGGGATGCTGGTGTGCCGCGGGATTTTTGTCAAGGTTAAAGTGTGCCGTGGCTCAAAAAAGGTTGAAAAACACTGGTCTAGTGTTCCGGAGTGGGTGTGTTCGTGTCTTGGGGACCGCACGTGCGTGTGAGAGGAGGAAGCGGAGGAAAGGAAAGGAGAGGAGAGGAGCGCGCGTGCAGCGCAAGGAAAGAGAACCATAATAAAGAGAAAGTTTCTGGCAACACTGCTGCTAGGTTCTCTTGTAGCAATAACATGCTCCCTCCACAGCTCACTGTGACATTACTTTCTGTTAGGTTGTTAGCCGCTCAGCCCAGTGGAAATTTCAGAATAAAAGCACTTCCATTGCTGATTTACTTCCGTTGTGAGTTAAAGTGTTGTGAGGTAAGTTAAAGTGTTGTGTTGTGACCCTTCTGGGCCATGAGTTAATGTGTTGTGTTGTGAGTTATTGTGTTGTGTTGTGAGTTATTGTGTTGTGTTGTGAGTTAATGTGTTGTGTTGTGAGTTAATGTGTTGTGAGTTAATGTGTTGTGAGTTAATGTGTTGTGTTGTGAGTTAATGTGTTGTGTTGTGAGTTAATGTGTTGTGTGTAAAGTTAATGTGTTGTGTGTAAAGTTAATGTGTTGTGTTGTGAGTTAATGTGTTGTGTGTAAAGTTAATGTGTTGTGTGTAAAGTTAATGTGTTGTGTTGTGAGTTAGTGTGTTGTGTTGTGAGTTAATGTGTTGTGTATAAAGTTAATGTGTTGTGTTGTGAGTTAATGTGTTGTGTATAAAGTTAATGTGTTGTGTGTAAAGTTAATGTGTTGTGTGTAAAGTTAATGTGTTGTGTTGTGACCCCTCTGGGCCACCGTAGATATGGCTTAATTTTGCTAATTAGCCTTAAGTGATTAAAAACTAGACTGGACTACAAGACTGACCTGTATGTCAAATTTAAAATGCCTGTCAAGGTTTACCCCAAGATGAATGGATGCATCTGAAGGGTCCAGGGGGCCAACAGCACTACAGCAGCTCTGTCTTGTTTTTGTTCAGACAGAGGAAGTTCAGCTCCATCAAAGACTTGATGTCTGCTAAGCAGTTCTGCAATCTCATGAGACCCTCCGCTCCTCCAGATTTTAGGGGAAGATAGATCTGGATGTCATCTACGTAGCAGTGGAATGACACGTTATATTTCTTAAAAATGGACCCCAGTGGCAGCAGATAAAGTGAGAATAAAAGCGGGCCTAAAACTGAGTCCTGGGGTACACCATATTTGAGCGGAGCCTCTGAAGAAGAGCACCTGTGCACCCTGTACATTTGACAGTGAGAGTGCGCGCACATTACTAATGACTAGCGTACAGCCTTAGAGCACCATACAGCATCACCAGCACATCATAAGGCCTTCAACATACATTATCCTTACAGATTGTTCCTGATATACTTACCACAATAGTATGCTTTTCCTGTTGTACCTTAACCCTCGTGCTATTACATTGGGAGTGGGATAATCTAGACCGACTAGACAGTGCTCTGAACCTTTTTCCTTCAGTGATTTGTGAACCTCCATGGTGTCCATGGATTACATGAAACCTTTCCACCTTTATCCACCTTTGTCATGGTAGGGAGAACACGTCAATGTGAGGCTGGGGTCATCTAAGATAGCACAAGGGTTAAGATGTATCCAGACAGCCTAAAAACCTGCAGCACCTGTATGGGTCAACCCCCATATGGGTGCACGCGACTAAGGCCTTACGTGTTACATAAGGATTTAAATTTTAACTTCCTTCCTTGTTTTTATTGCACACAAAGCTGAATTTTCTCTCCATATTGTTTTGTCACAGCAACTTGCACATTACCTCCTTCCAATATAGAGAAGTTTTTTTCTTATTATCAGAATGAATTAAGGAAGACTGATTGCAGGCCGTTGTGCAAGCATCTAAAATAGAAGAATACTGTTCTGGGGTGCTCACAGGGCTCGAACCATTCAAATTGACCAAAAGTGCTGATGTGTCCTATTTACCTCGTGGTAATGGATTTGTTTGTGGCCCCAAAACCCCCCTTTTTGTCTCGCTGGAATATTGAGGGCTTAACTCCACTCACTTTCTGCTGCTCTGGCCATTTATTTTGATTAGGGAATGAAGTCGTCCACAGGGCCATACCAAGAATAATTGACAATGTGTCCTTCGAGATCACGAAAAAATACCCTTAGAGCTCTCCCCACAGTCAAATGGCAGTGTATGGAAAGACTGCAGCTGGGCAACGACCTGAAGAAGTATTATTGCTTCAGGTTGCAACAAAAAAAAGAACCTGTTGGGAACTTGTAAATTATATTTCTCATTGCTCTCATTCAAGGTTGACAAGGTAATTGATGTGTGCTGTGGTTTTCCAAATGGTTCCAATGCGCTTTTAGGCAGCCTATTTTTCTTTTGTCGGTAAGAACTGAACTGAAATGTAACTGGAGACCAAGATTCAGGTGACATGAAGAGATCATTGGACATTGGAAATCTGACTAAAACATTCACATTGTCCTTGGAAATGTGAGTTTAACCCTTGTGCTACCCTAGATGACCCCACCCTTCCATTGACGTGTTCTCCCTACCATGACAAAGGTGGATAAAGGTGGAAAGATTTCATGTAATCCATGGACACCAGTGAAGATCACAAATCATTGAAGAAAAAAGGTTCAGCGCACTCTCTAGTAGGGTCTAAATGACCCAACTCCCAACGTTAAAGTGCCTAGGATAGCACAAGGGTTACACAGCCACTTCCAATGAAAATTCTATGTTAACATGCCTATATGCGTGTTTTAAGTTTCCACATTTAAAACTCTTGCATTTACATCACTACGCAAAATTTGAACTGTTATTAGGTTCTATGTAAAAAAACAACAACCATTGAACATGCGTTGTCAGACAAACTAGGTCGAACTTTGACCAATCAGGGGACTTTGGTAGAGATGTATGGATGACGCCCCTTTTTTCATGGGTACCCTCATACAGGTGGTACTCATTTGAAAATTGATCACTAAGGAGAAGCAATTGCGGTTTTGTGCCTGGCTGGATTTATATGACACCAAGTTTTTCATATATCGGAAGAGAGCTATAAAAGAAAAAGTCTGGAGCAAAATTCACGAGATTTGCACCATCATTACAAGCCTCTTCCAACTGTAGGTGGTGGACATGAGCTAGAAAACAGTAGAAGAAGAAGCCCCTCCCTGCTTGTCCAGTGTGAGCACCAAGTGTTTACACCACTTGAAGTTTGATATGAAATTTAAAAATGACTCAAAAATTGAACAGAAATGAGAATTCTTTGTGTTCAGTTAAATCTTTCCCATGCCTCCCAGTCAGACTTTACTTTCTGAAGGGGTCCTCCTGCTTTCCCGAGTGAGGCCACAGAGAAATCTGTACTGTGAGCAGAGAAAAGAGCGGAAGCAGATGGCTGGCCTGCAGAGGTTGGGATCATAGACATATTGGCAGGACGCTGAACCAGAGAAATTACCCTTCAAAGGTCTAAACATTGCGGCAAGCACTGGCACAGTTCCTCTTTCACCACCTCTGTCGCTTCACTCATCTGCCTTCTGTCTCGTCTTGGACTTTGCGTCATTTTATTTGTAAAGACTTTGCTCTCCCAAGACAAACTAGGGTGTAATTTGACAGCAAACTCCTTTTTCCTTTCATTTATGCTGCAGTCAAGCTAAAGGTCAATCCTCCTCCCTGCCTCTGAAGTAGCTCTACTGCGACGTGCATGCAGAATAAAAATGGCATTGGCAGTGGTGTGGGGTATTATCGAGGTTTGTCATCGCTGAGCAGGGAGGCTTCTTGATGGAGGAGCTTCATCCTCTGCTTGCTGCAGGTTATGCAGTCCTTTCTTCCTTCTTCTCCTGGCAAAAGACCTCTGGGTTGTTGTGTTCACACACCCATAGCTGTCAGATTCATTTGCTGCGCTCAGATGCTTCACTTGTGAGCAAAGAATCCTGGAGACGCAGTCTTTGTTTAATTAGGTACTTTTTTCCTGAAGTGCTCCAATAATTATGTTAGCAGGCAGTTGAGAGTACCACTTACTTAATATATATTTTATATATGTATATTTACATGCACTATATATGAAATTGAACAATGATAAAACCTGATGGACGATAAAAACATGGTGTTGATCTTTAAAGCCTAAAACTGTTATTTTATTGTTTCCTGTTAACTTACTCTCATTTTATTGTCAATCTAAATGGCCATTTTTACGGCGTCCCGGCAGCTAAAATCTTTTTGGCTTTGCTCATAAATATAGATAAATACAGTAAATGATTTTAACATTTTTTTAATCATGTGCACAGTAGGTACTTGAGGCACAAATGCGCCCAAAATTATCAGCCAAAATTCTGACATAAAAACCAACTTTCCATTTATTTATAAAACATAATGAGGTCAGATTTGTATTCAGTATTTTAATGCATTTTGAAAGCAATTAGTTTAGATAAACTGAAGTTTTGCGTCAGCTGAGTGAGAAAATATTTAACCCAGTGACACCTGTGGATGCAAATATGCATCAAACCACTTTAGCCACAAACATTTACAGAAAGCAAAAACACAAGTGCAATCTTTTTATAGCTGGGAATAGATTCAGGCATTCAGTGTTAAAAAAAATTAAATTAAAAAAGGGGTGCAGCTGTTTGACTATTTGGGCAAATCACAGTATAGTTTTGTTTTGCATTTTGTTAAAACTGCAGAATCTCATACAGATATTTTAACCTTGAGTTTTTGCAAAGAGGCAGTAAATGTTTGCCATTAAGAATTTAGTACATTAAAATCTAAAAAGAAATTGAGTTTATTATAAAAGAAAATTAAAAAGAGAAAGTTAATTTAAAATTGCAATAAAAATGATGGATCCCTTTGCAAAAAGTAGTTTAAGTGTACACTCAGCCTATACTAAAAAGTTAGGCGGTAGACGTAAAGTTTACTTTAAATTATTTCTACTTAAAATGTTTAAAATTTAGTTTGTATTCAGTTAGTATATCCTACACATAGTCTATTTTATAAAATCAATTTTAAGAGACCTATTTTTTCTCTAAGGTATGCCAGCAACTGGGCATGCTAAAAAGTGATCATATATATTTAAGAAACTCACTTTATTCTTTATAAAACATGAATTATGTCAAAACCTTGCCCCATAAAACTTTATTTTCAACTTTACAGGATTGTAATATATAAACAAAACTGTACAGTCCAAAAAAAAGTGCATTAGTTCTTAAAATATGTAAAATTTCAAATATTTATAGGTCATTGCATCATGATTATGTAGCATTTAGCTTACTTAATGGTGTTTAACAGCACAATAAATTAAGTTTGTACATTTTTATGCAAAAAGATGTTCATTTATTTGGTGAAGCCAAGAACACACGTCATAATTGCAGAATATCATCCTTTATCAGTTGATGGTCATTCTAAATATTTCTGTTGTTTCTTTTAACTCTTACAAATCTGCGCTGATGGTGTTGCTTTGCAGAGAACAGCACAGCTCAGAGCGGATCCTGGTACTCCACAACCCTCCCTGTTTTCCAGCTTTCTTCTTTATTTCTATAGCTCCAAATCACAACACAGTCGTCTCAACGGGCTTCATACCTATAATTGTACAAACACATTGAATCAGTCATAAAATACAATAGTCAATTGCAAAACTAAACTAGACAGACTAAACCTGGGGTGTCAAACTCAAATTCACAGTGGGCCAAAATGAAGCAGTGAAGTAAAGTCACGGGCCAAACTCAATATTTATTGAAAAATTAACTGCAACTGATATCTAATGTTGAACCTTTTCATGGTGTCTTCTTCTGTTATATTTTTTCGTTACCGCCACGTCAGCTCCTCATACAAGACAAACAGGTCTGTCCTTTATATTCGTGAATCTGCATCCCACCTGTGTGGAATGCTCCTGTTGTCCATTTTTCGTTTGGCTATTTTTATGGACACTATTTCTAGTGTCCAGTCAGCTTCACAGTGTTTGAGAGGAATTCTCCTGCAGACACGGTTGAATCCTTTAAAAGAAAAACCTGCTAAAAGCATTCTGGAATCTATTAACTATTCCGATAGCGAGATTCTTGAAGATCTGAAGCTTTTTGTCTATTTGTTCAATAGTTTTTTTTTTTTCTCCTGCGGGTTTGCACTTAACATGCACCTGCAACAGTACATTTAATTAGACTGGTGAGCAAAGTCATAGCTATGTTAATATGAAAATGGCTGACTAAAAAGGAAGCAATAAAGAAAACAAATAGCTAAAGCGTCCTCTAAGAGGAAATTAGAGCAAAAATGAAGGACAGAATGCTTGAATTGATGAAGTGCTAACAGGTGTTTGTTTATCCATAAAGGAGCAGGGCGTTCGGAGCCCATGCAGAGTGTTAATATAATTAAATTCTTTGAACAGACTTGTGAGGTTGTTAATGTAGGAACAAAGGATTTCCTTTTTCTTTCAGAAATGAGATATTAAAAAAAGAATATTTCATTCTGTAATTCCTGTCTGAACTTTTGACAACAAAGGCCCACGGCTCCCTGGCGTCCATTTGGACATGTTTCAACAATTTAGCACGTTGAAAACAAAGCGCCAGGGATTTTGAGGCAAGCTGATGTTAAAAGTAGAGAAAATGGAAAAAATAACTTCAAGTATTTCCAATCTTTCCCTTTTTGAATTTTAAAGACTGTCATCAGATGAAAACAGAAGGTCAATGTTGGCCATCTAAAGTGTAAAGACAATAATAATAATATTAAGAATAAAAATAATTAAAGCAGTGTTGCGTGGCCTATAGTTACTGTTTGGATTTCCATGGTAACAGAGGTTTTTTGTTAACCACGCCCACATTCTCAATATTTTTATATCCTATGTCATATCAATGAATTCAGCTTGAGTTAGGAAAAATGTGAGACCATTTATGGTACTGCGAGCTCGCCAAGCTACTAAGTCCAATTGAAAAACTACAAACTTTGAAACCAACATTTTACAAAGTAGTTTCTCAAAAAAGCACAAAAGATTGAAATCCATAGTAGTTAAAATTATCAGGCACTAAGGGTGATTTTATTTTTTTTTATTTATTCTTTTTAAAGATGACAAGCACTTTTGCAGGTCAAATGACACTTTGGTTGTAGCTGTGGTTTAAACGTTTTCCCACATTGTTAACAAATGTGAAATTCATTCAAATTCATGCCACATAATGGCCACCAAGCCGTAGGTTCTGTCGCCATCCCATATTCATCTGACACGTGTGTCTTGGTTTCATTGACTGATTCTGAAATAGTATTTTTTTTTTTTTTCGAGCTCCCATAAGATATTTTAGCCCCATCCATCTTTTTCATTGATTGTGCCTACTGTGATGTCATTCCTTTTTTTTTTTTTTGGGGGGGGGTCATTAATGAAAAAAAAAAAAAAAGATCGTCTTTAACAGGTACTAGGTCCGTGCAAATTTTGATGAGCTTTTAGTAAGTTTTTGGTGGGTAAGAAAGAATAAGATGACAAAACCATGTTTTTTTGCAGGACTGCTTGTGAGAATCAAACAATAATGGAGCTTAAATTCCTTTATTTATTTATTTAATTATCTTCAAATAGTCGATGCCCAAACATGAATTCCTAATGCTTAGTTTTCTAAGGTAGCTTTCAGAGCTGTTTGTCCTCATCACATCCTCATGTAGGAGTCTTGTTTCTAATGCTTGTATTAGTGGATCGCTGAGGGGAAAACAGAGACTTTGTCAGCGTTCCAGTACAGAAACATTATCGTTCTGCTTGATAACAATAGATTGTTACCATCCGTGTTCAATTCCAGATGTGATTTGCAGAAACATCCAACAGCAAACCACCTGCCACTCACTGAGGAATCACCGCCGCACATCATCTGTTTACTTCCTGCCGTGCACCTTTTTTTTTCTTTTTTTGACACATAATCTGCTCCAACGTTTGCTGTTTGAGACAAATGCTTGTTGTTATAAATTAGATTTCAGGCTGGTGGAGATGTAAAGAAACTCATTGTTGAAGCGGTTTGTAGTGAAGGCAGAAAGCTAATGCTCATAGGCAGTGTTTGTTATTGCAGAAGATATACTTTGTAATTAAGTGTTTGGAATGATTCAGAAATCCAGACAAGGCAAACAAAAAAAGAAAGAAATCTCTTCTTACTAAGATTCACTCATGTTAGTGAACAGTTGATTTAAGCACATTGTCAATTGATCATTTATTTACTACTAAACTTTCCTCTGCTCCTGTCTTTAAAATAAACACATCCACACCTTTAATTAAGGCTTTTTTCTTGTTAGTTCCATCTCAGACTGAAAAACCTTTATAATTGAAATATTTAGGTTAGATTTTCAACAGCTGCAGCACAACCTTCATTTCCCCCCTACTTTGAATGCTTTACTGTATTTTCTGCACTATAAGGCACACTCAAAGGCCTTAGTTTTTTCAACAAACAACAGTGCGTCTGGTAATCCGGAGCACCTCATGGGTGGATTAGTTCTGGTTGTGTTTGCTGATGTCAAATCAATTTCGAGATCTACAGGGCGCTCGGCCAAATTGTAATTGTAATTGTAATACGCTTTTGAATATGGACCATTCGTTGATGGTGGCTGTAGAATACGGTGTGCGTAATTCTTCTGCGAAAAATACAGCAAGACAGGCTCAGTTAGTTGGGTGTAGGGGTGGTGCGCAGGAAGCCTGGGTTCAATTCCCAGGGACCACAATGAGCTTCATCCAATGTGGGTCCTATAGCAAGACCCTTTATGCTTTAAGCCTGTCTATATAGCCACTGTATAGGTCTCCCTGTGCTGTTCCCCAGCCCAGATTTAATGCAGGGTTGTGGCAGGACGGGCATCCGGCGTAACATTCTCTGCCAAACGGTAAAAGTTGCTTTGCTGTGGCAACCCCAGACGAGATCTGCCAAAAGGTGAAGAACATGCAAGATGACAACATGAAAAAAAAAGTTCTTTTGTAATTTCTTCTTCGACATCTTGTTGAATCGGACCCTTGTGCTCGTAGTTGTCACGTAGTTGTGCCGACAACGAAATACATTCTGTGTGTGTTCTCTTCAAGGTTCTTTTTGAGTGTCTTAACTTTGGCTAGTTAATAAAAAATAAGGCACATTAGCAATTACATCTACGGTTTGGAGTCTGACGCTGAACACACTCACCTCTCTGAAAGTGAGGAGGAAGAAAAACCACATCTGCTAGCAGAGTGCAGCGCTTACTTTAGTGCAGGGGTGCCCGATCCCAGGCCTCGAGGACTGTTCTGCATGTCAATCAGGTGACGTACTTCACTCTGAGGATTGGCTGACGAAAACTATTCATTTAACCCTTGTGCTATCTTAGATGACCCCACCCTTACATTGACGTGTCATCCTTACCATGACAAAGGTGGATAAAGGTGGAAAGATTTCATGTAATCCATGGACAACAGTGAAGATCACAAATCATTGAAGAAAAAAGGTTCAGTGCACTGTCTAGTGGGTCTAGATGACCCAACTCCCAACGTTAATGTGCCTAGGATAGCACAAGGGTTAATATATATATATTTTTTATAGCAATCTTCCCAGACTTCCATTGCATTGTATTGCGCACCATAATTTAAGTCATGGATCCATGTTTGCTTTAACCTTTTTGTGTCTCCCTGCTCTTTTGTCAATATAAAGTAAACAAGAGATGTTTAGATAAAAGCATGGAAGCACAAACATGAAGCAAACATTCACGGTTCTGCAGCAAAATGATTGAACTCCAGCTGTAAAAAACACACTAATGTGTCACTGTGGGGACCAAAATTTAAGTAAAAAAAAAAAAAACCCACAGCAGCTTTCAAAACATTGCAATTCATCTGTCAAATGTTCCAGCAATGATTCATTTTGGCCAACATTAACGAAAAAATCAGAGCAATGGAAATCTATTCAAATGTGATGAGGCTCAATTTCCCCTTTTAGGAGGGAGCTGTGGATAATGTGTTGGACCCAGACCAGCAGGGGGTAAAATAGCTTCATCAGTCTTCCTGGGACAAAGTGAGCTGAAGGGAAACAAGTGAAACGCCGATGCATAACACTGACATTTTTTTAATAGAATTCATTTATAACAAATGGAACTTGTGTCAGTAAAGAGCTGATTCTCGTACAGACTTCTTTCTCCAACAATGTAACCTAAGTAAGAAAATAAAAAGCACTCCGTTCATTCAGAAAAAGAAACAGTTTACGCTTACAACTAATCAGAGGTAATTGTATGATCTTTTTACAAGCTTTTTTTTTGTGATTTTTTTTATTTTTTTAATACATTTTAATTTTCAGTCTATGCATCCAGACGAGAGATAGATAGAGAGAGCAGAGAACACAATGTTTATTTCTGTTGATGACACTCCAAGCTTGACTGGCAAAGCCACAAGAACAGATGGTTGGGGGACAGATTTTTCTGAAATCATCTGCTGGAGTAACCACGGCATCGGGATGGATGCTCTTTTCTTTTTTTTTTCGTCACATTTTTTTTTTTTTGTCTTTTCCAGTGGTTGGTATCTTCTTGTGTTATTTACATACACATAAAGTGAATGCTTACGGAGATTTCCTGTTTCTGTAAATGGGTTCAAGTAATATATTATTGGGTCTAGAATCAATAGGGCAGTGCATAGTACAAAGATAGACAAAAGTGCAAGTCCTCCTACCAGGCCAGCTGTGGCCAATCTGCTATGTTTTCCCGTGCATATGGACAAAAAAACTAAAAAAAAAAAAAAGATTTTCACGAGAAAATAAACATAAGGACTGTGAAAATTGAACTACCAATAGATTAAATAATAGCACTTAATTTCTCAAAACATGATGACGAGAATCAGGAAAGCAAGTGACAGTACCACAGAAGCCATGGCTGCTTGAAATAGACAAAAGGGAAAGAAAGCACCTGGAATGCACATCCACAAAGCCATCAGAAAGTCGAGATGCTGCTCAAGTGACGGCTGGGGAACTAAATAACCCAAAAAAAAAATGGTTCCACTGTTTAGGATTGTCAGGGTAACACCCCTTTTGTGAGGACCAGCATATCATGCACCCCTTATGTCAATTTAACTTAGAACATTTTCTTTACTTATCTCATAATTTAGGAGCTTTATTTTGAAATCTATAAGGTCGTTCGTCAGTTAGTAGTGGTCAGTGATTTTTTTAACTCCTGTAATTCACTCAGCCACTGTAAGGCCACTGAAAAAGAAAAAAAAAAGAAAAACCTTTGACACGATCTTATTTGCATATATAATCTCAAAATGTGACACGATTTTAACACTAGAGGTAAATGAAACATAAGTTACACTAAATACCTTGATTACTGAGAAAATATACATGAATGAGAAAATGAAACATTTATAAAAACAGGCATAAATATAAGGCACTCTAAATGCAAAATGAAACAAAAAAACAAATCAAATCACCTGTACCTTTTGAATGTGTTGCAGGAACAACAGAAAGTGAAGTCTTTGTACCTTGCCCTATCAGAGCTGTGCGACCCCTCTGCTTTTACTTACAAACTGGATGAGCTGGGACCAAAAAAACAAAACAAAAAAGTGCACCAGTGACTGACTGGCACCCGTAGGTGGGGGAGGACATTAATCTCATGACAGAATATTATTTCCATTCATCTCAAACACGTGTTTATTGCACAAGAAATGATGCACTGAATCAGAATACAGTTTAGTCCTACTGATGTGCATTCCAGTGAAAAATCTCTTCATTCCCCCACAACTGTTGAAAGCTTTCATCCGTTTTCCATAAACTTTCACCTATAAATAGATTTGTTATGCTATATTTATACTTTTGATATACATATTTACCATAAAATGTGTTTTTTCCTCTTTTTGACCTACCCAGCTCTGCCTTTTCATCATCATCACATGGAAGAACTAAGATAATCGGTAGCAGCAACTTCATACTTTGCTCATCCCTGTTGATTCCACAAAGCCCCAGTTTGTTGTTTGGGAGTATGTAGGTCACCGTGTGTGAGAGCATGGGATGTAAACAAACAAAAAACAAATATTGCAGTAGTTTAAATGTTAGGTGCACAAACTGAACATAAAAGAAAGGGGGGAAAAAAAAGGAGGAAACAATAACATAGGCAGATATTCTGCAGAGAACGGCACAAATGCTAGAACAGTTCTACAGCTTAAAAAAAAGGTTTACGCAATTATGTTTCATCACTTATTCCTAAGCAATACATTTTTGTAAAAAAAAAAAAATTCACACAGTTCAAAAAAAGCACATCAGCTGTATAATAAAGTACTAAAAAACTAAATCAAATATATTTTTTTATTTTCCTTTTTCATAAATCATTTACCCTCTCACTCCAGAATTGTTGATGATGACCTTTGACACAGGAAAAAAAAAGGGGGAACGAAAGTCTTATTACTTTGGAGTTTGTCCTGTTCTTGTGGGACAGGCGTCGTCTTCTTCTTTTGCGATGATTGTGAGAGATTTTTGTGTTCTTTACAATGTGCATTAGATTTTTTCCTTCCTCCCCCTCCCCGGTGTGCCTCTGATGTCTCTCGTACATGGGTCATGATCACGGATGCTTTATCTGAAGATGCCGTATCGTCCACTGACTTTGTGTTGTGCGGCTTTCATTAAGTTCTAGGAGCCCCAAAGTGAATCCTCGAAGCACAGAAAGGGTAATTCCACACGGTGCTTCAACAGTCAGGATTCCCCCGCTCTGAGTCAAGGCAAGGTTTTATTCGGGGTTGGGAAATACTTGGTCCTGCAGGAATCATTTTTTTTCTATCTTTTATTTTGACTTTTTGTTTTTATTTTATTTTGGACAAGTCATGTCGCACATCCAACACTTAATGAGTTGTTAGCAAGGATTAAGGAGTACTTTCTGAAGCAGGAATTTATGGCTCAGAGGAGAGGCTCACTGGGATTTCTGTCTCCAAAGTGTCCTCTGCTTTTATCTTCTGATACTGGGTCTTTTACGTTGCATAGTGATCAAAGCTTCCCAAATACTCCAAGCCAGCTCTGTAGCAGAATTGGTATTGATCCTAGAAGAGGAAAAAACAGAAGAAATGGTTTGAGTAAATCCCTTTCCTCTAACTAATTGGCTGTTTACCTTTATCAAAACACAAACAAAGCAATGGGGAGCAGCACTTCCTGGGTTCAGCTATTAGGTTACTCTTTACATCTTTTTTGGCATTTTTAACGTATTGTTGTGGCATTTTTCTACGTAAGGCAAATTGAGCTCCAAATTGCATTTCTGAGTATTTCTTTATGTAACCCTTGAGCTATCCTAGGCACTTTAACATTGGGAGTTGGGTCATCTAGACCCACTAGACAGTGCTCTGAACCTTTTTTCTTCAATGATTTATGATCTTCACTGGTGTCCATGGATTACATGAAATCTTTCCACCTTTATCCACCTTTGTCATGGTAGGGAGAACACGTCAATGTAAGGGTGGGGTCATCTAAGATAGCACAAGGGTTAAATCATTGTAAATCAGGAACGGACTAAACAATGCTGTTTGAAAAAGATAGAAAAAAGATGAGTGGGCCACAAGCTCCCGTCCCCAAGCTCTAAGTTGCAGAAAGGGAAAAGGGGGCGGGGTTGCTACGCGCCAGTTCTGCCCACATCTAAGAAGCAAATTTTAAATGAACTGCTTCCGCTTTGCAGAAACAATGTTCTAGAAAACAGTTTTTTTGATTTTGGCTAAAAACACCATAATCATAACTAAAAGACTTCTGGGAGCGCTTTTACAGTAGATGATTGCAGTGGGTCTTAGTGTTCACTGACACTTTCACATCAGCTAATTCTTACGATGCTCAACCTATTAGAACAACTGAGACAAAGACAGAAAAAAAAACAAAAGATCCTACCTCTGTCTGGACCATGGCTGGTCTTTGCGTCCGTAGCATTTTGACCGTCTGAAAGATGTCTACTACGCCCTCGTATCTCATTCTTTCCAAGACAATGCTGAGGGTGATGAAGACTCCGGTTCTACCAACACCAGCGCTGCACAAAAAAATTCATATTGTCTTCATAGATTTCAACACAGTCAATTAAAAGAAAAACAAAATCTCTGCTTGTAAAGCATTTGTACAGGATTCACTGCTGTACTTGGTCACTTACCTACAATGAACTGAGATAGGACCATCTTGACCGAACTGCTCTTTTGTTTTATGAACTTGGCCTATGAAATCGATGAAACCCTCCCCTGATTTTGGCACTCCTTGTTCAGGCCAGTCTGTGAACTGAAACTGCCTAACCGTTCTTGACTGTCCATCCTGCAACAGATGGAGCAGATCAGTGATGAAAACCTGGTTTCATGGCCCTCTCTGCTGTCACTTTTCGTTGGGTTAAAATGTAAGCCAACATTCCGAGAAACACATTTTTAAATTGGGGTGTTATTAAAGATGTCTGTCATACCTGAATGTATTTAACACTAAAGATGTGGGTTTCTTTGAAACAGGCCACTGAGAGTTTTTCTTTTGAAGGGTGTGCGTTTCATAAATGATGTCACATCCCCCTGATAAGGAAATAATTCCCATTGATGGAACGGTGTGAAGGAACCATGTGTTTGTCTGAACCTTTGATGGAATTAGAAAACTGGCAGCTCAGTGCTGCTGGCGGCATATTTTTTTATTTATTTCGTTTTTACAAACTGATGTGTGTCATTTCATCTAATTGCCTTTTCTATGAGTCTTTAGGGAAAGAAATGAAAATAAAACATACACGAAAAATCAAGGTAATTGTTGATAATCAGAATCTTGTAGAGAAAGTAAAAAAACAACAGTTTGTTTTCAAGTGGGATGCCTGCTATGAAGATGGCTTGGTTAAAATGCAATTAAAACATGTATAACAAATCTTGATCCTTTAGGGATCTGGACACAGTGTTGCCAGATTGGGTTGTTCAGTTTTGATTCTGACCTTCCTGGCAAAAGTTGCTCTGGGAGAATGGACAAAATGTTGGTCAGGGCTGAGTACGGTTCAGGTCCTTATTGAAATACTTCCCGGGAAGGCATCCTTGCCACCATTAGAAGAACAGTATAGCTACTAGTATGATATGAGTCCAAGAAAATAATCTGTTCTATAAAGACAGTTTGTATTTATGAAGGTGAGGCACCACCGAACTCTACCTCACAGATTGCGCAATCCCATGGCAAACTGGGAGGAAAATACAACAAACAAAATGTTATGCTTTGCTCTAACTGCAAAAATGGCAGATGTAACAATAAAAAATGTCTGTTGGACTTTTAACCAAAACAGGAAGTAACAAATAATGGAGGATTAATTACTGCTAATTAAGGCTAATTAATCACTCATTAACTTTTACTTTGTGGGCTCTGGCGGGTTTTAGAGGACTTTTGGGGTTTGAAATATGTAACTCTATCTGCCAACGCAGTGTGGCCGTTATCCTGAATGGATCCAAAGCACATCACATCATTTCAAATTGAAAGTCTCACGCCGCATGTGCTTACTCTGGCATCAGTCACTTTGAACTCCCTCAGAATATACTGGGGCATGTTGTATTCCGCCATGGGATCCACCACAAAGTACTGGTATCTGGCCGACCTCTCTGCTGGCCAGTACTGGTGGCATTTTTCCTAAGCAGCATAAAAAAAGAAAAATGCAGCAATGAGTCTTTAGAATAACTCATATCATCAGTTTGTATAAAGGCGCCATAACGAGGGAGGAGTTAGCTTACCCTGCCCATTTCTCTTAGCTTGGTGAGCATGACAACAATGGTTGAATTATGTTCCCAGAGCATTCTCCAGAAGTCCTCTGTAGTCTCTGCCAGTGGTCCCTGTGTGGCAATGTAAGCTTTCTGTTGCCTGAGGAAAGGAATCACACGACTGTGATTTCATCCACACAATAATACGTAATTACTCGCTAAAGATGTTTTATTAATTTTTTGGTTGGTGCCGGACTTGTTTGGATTTTACCTGTAGCCATCTATGAAGCTGGCGTTGATGTAGTCGGAGCCTTCGACCCCTCGAATAGGTTGAAGACACACTCGCGTGGACTCGTATGGCATTATGTTGACAAGGCGGTTCTTGAATTTGTTGCAGGGGAGATTGGCACTGATGAATCGTGATGTGTGGGCTTTAGTGTTAGCTAAACGCTGCAGGAGGAGAGAAAAAGGAGCACATTCAGGGACCTTTGCCTTTTTAAAAGCCCTTAAAACAGTGAATGTTGAAAAAGCAGGAGGCAAGAAAGGCATAAAAAGCGCAGAGATATCCATTTAGTATGTTACTGTTTCATCCAATCAAGACATGAACTGTTTTGAAGACAGAAAAGACGAAACATAAGCGAGCCTGGAGCGGACAAAAGTTCAGTGTAATCCAGGCTGTTCATCTAAGGGAATCAACATCCATCAGTGGACTTGACAGTGTGAGCGTGACAAGCAAAGCAATAAAATGCTTGCAGCAAGAACGCTCAGTGGAGTCCATGAAACTGAAGGTTGGTTAAGCCTCCTATTCTAAAAGGCAGAGCACATTGCTGGAGGCCTTCTGGAAACCGTTCTGTGGTTAGGAAAACCTGTGTTTGGCATTCTCATGTAAACGAAGACCCCTGTTACTCATGAAGGGGAACTACAGGGAGGGGGAAACCAAAACGAGGGAATTTAGTGTATGTTCTTCGACAAAAAAGCCCATCAAGTAAAAGTTACAGAGGAGAAACCACAGGCCCCATGCTGTCTGCTGGTCCTAATGGCGGACTCTGTTTTGGGAGTTAACATTAAAGTTATATCCACAATTCAGTTTCTACCTTAAACTCCAGTTCCATGCCGGTGACATTTTCTCCGCCCTCTATCTGGGTCAGTTTCTGGATGTAGGCGTATAGGTTTCTGGCGGGCACTTCGGTGGTGCCGCAGTTGACGGCCTCCAGGAGCGCGTCGTGTATGAAGACGTACTGGTCTTCTGTCTGTACCATGTAGTTGCGCTGGGCACGCATTAGTGTCACGTGCCCGTATATGTCCACCGTCTTTTCGTGCTTGTTGCGCTCCAGCATGGCGTCGATGACGATGAAGCAGCCTGTGCGTCCCACCCCGGCACTGCGAAAACACAACCGGGACAAAGAAAGGACGCTCATGAGTCACCATCTCGGCAGCTGAAAATGGGAGGAGCCTCATTTGAAAGTGCCGCTTTTTAGGCAAAAATCAGAAAATATGTCATTTTCTAGGACATGGTTTCTGCAGAGCAGCAGGAGTTCATTAGAAATTCACCTCTGTGTGGGCGAAGTAAGCCCGCCCACACTTCCCGTCGCCCAACTGTCTGCACTTTCTCCCGCTAGCTTACAACCAATCTTAACATTTCCGTTGCAACAAAGATGGCAAACAGTACTGGAGCTATCCAGCCGTACAGTTTTGAGCTAGTCGTCTACAAGTAGATGCATCAGAATGGAGCGGAGCAGGGAGCTTGTGGCCAGGCCAGTGTATCTGTGTATTTTCTATGTAATCAATCTTTTTCAACTATGTGCTCCTGATTCACAACAACTAGAGTAAAGAACTACTCAGAAATGAAATTTTAAGCTTAATTTTCTTCATATATGTCTTCTATCATCAGAAAATGCCACAAGAACATGTTAAAAACACAATTTTCATCAAAGTGGATCTCTAAAGTTCTTCCAAAGACGAGGCCACAAGTTAAACCCTCCAGGATAATTGAATCTGAAGTGGCAGCAGAAGGCTTGCCACTCAGCCGTTATCTCGCGCCAAACAGGGTTTGCAATCTAGTCCTTCTCCCTTAGACCCCACCTATGTTCTGCACTTGATCACAACTAATCACTTATGCAGCAAGAAGATTTAACCTTTGTCTCATGGTTTTGTAAAGAGCCACTACAGCAAATGTGATACACAGTTGCAAATTTGAGAACAACATCTCTTTCCGCAGCCAACTTTGGAGAAGTGCAGCTGAATACAATTAAGGCAATTAGGTGGCAGTGCACCTAAATGGTATAAGAGCTCGCTAATAGGCTCTGAAAGGCAGGTCTCCTCATTAAGATTCACACGGCTGCATTTTCGCATTTGTGTGTGAAGTGCACAGGTGAAAGAAGTGATTACTCCGGCAAAAAAGGCAAACATGCTTCGTTGTGACCTCTCCTCTTCGGCTAAATCCAGACACGCTGTACAAATGTGGCGGTTTCTGCACAACGCTGACCATTAAGAAACGCTCACCCCTGCACCCAGCATGTTTGAGTAGTGCTCGCTTTCTGATGACAATTTTTTTTACCGTAGGGCAACGGGGTTGAGGTAAATTGTACTACTTAACTCACCTCCCACAGGGCTCACCATTTACAAATGAAGTCTTTGCACTTAGCAGTCCAAAGTACACGGGCTCTTGCATTCATTAAGCTTACACGCCTGTGAGGTGTGAGCAATGCCTGCGTGTGCCCTCTTTTTGAGGAGGTATTTTTTTTTCTTTGCTGGGAGGGAAAGGATGAGAAACTCGAGAGGTTGTAAAGGTTTTCCCTGGGGGGTGTCAAGTCTTGTTAATGTGTAACGCCACACTGAAACTGTGAAGCTGTAAATGAAACAGGAGCAAATGATCTGATCTCCTCCTGAAAACCAGCTTAAATTGACAGAATATTATAGCATTTTGCAAAACTCCAAGTATGCATATAAATGAAAGAGAGGATTGGGCTGCAAAAAAACAAAAAGAGTATCTAGGGATATTTGAGAAATTAATTACTTCCAGATTTGAAAGCCCTTTGGGTCCTTCAGGTGAGGATAAGGAAACTGGAGACTTCCTCCTTTACCCAGCATAAAACATTATCCAGAGCCCACCTAAACGTGTGAGAGCCATGACCTGCAAGGAAGGAAGTGACACAGCCGACAGCACAGAGCCAGAAAGATGGAGATGGAGGACGATGAGGAATGGAAGGCAGCTGAACTACAGCTGCATTAAATTTACTTTAAGTTGTTTAAACAATTTTTTTTACGGCTCAGCTAAAAAAAAAAAAATGCATATTTTTCCCAGATGTAGCCCCTGAAAATATTAATTACATTTATAATATTCTATTACTGACAAGTGAGGTGTGTGTGTGTGGTGAGATGAGATGGAGCAGAAAGCTGTCAGTACATTTGGCAGCTGACGGAGAGCTGGCAGGCTGACCGCACTAATGACCTGACACTGCCTTTTCAGCCAGTCAAAACCAGCTTCCTTGGATGTCGACACACAGCAAGTGTCAGAGCGATATGCTTTCCAAGAGTTTTGGGAATAAGGGATGGGAGAGATACAGCGGCCGTAAAACACAGCTGCAGCGGGTCGCGTGAAGATAAGGCCTGAGCAGCAGTGAAAGCAATTACATATGTATTGTAAAAAAAATAAAAAATAAAAAATCTCTAGCTGTCAGCTAGCCTGTCACAGTTTCTGCTACTCTGCCTATGAAGTCTGCACTCATCCATTAACTGAAACTCACCAGGACAACTGGCTTACTCTTCATAGAGGACAACATTTTAGTCAGTTAGATGTATAAATACTTTAAATGCATTTCTTGTATAAAACAATGAAAATTGAACAGCAGTACAGCGTTCCCTCATTCATCACGGGAGTTAAGTTCTGATAAAAAAAATCTGCAAAGTATGAATGCAGATGTTTTAAAGCTCTAAAACTTCTCATTACACACTTTATTCACCTTTCTCAGACAGACATGAACATTTTCACACTTTTCTCTTGCTTCAACGCGTTCTGTATAGGAGATTGAATTGCAAGCTCAACAACCAATCAGGACGCAAAGCAGAGTGCACTGTAAAAAATAAAAAAAAAATTGCAAAATTGCACCAAAAGAAATTCAAAAACAGTGAGACTGCAGTGGGTTAATCGTAATATAACGAGGGAACACTGTATATAGGTTCCAGAACTATGTCACTTGTGTTTTTATAACCTCTATTTGACTTTTGATATGATCAAGTGTAAAGCACTTTGTTTAATGGTTTCACTCTGTGGATATCATTGAAACTTAACTAAGCAGTCTCTTTATAGTGCCACATTTCCAACCAGAGATTTTAGAACAAACGTGCTCACTGACTGTTGCAGCGCTAAAAAAGTCATGTGTGCCACTTTTGAGACGCGCCCCGGCTTTTCAGCAACATCCCTGTGTGAATTGTGCAGATCGAGCGCTAACCATTGCAGTTTGTCCAAACTTTCTGCTCCCAACAAAAACATGCAATCAAGGTAAAACGGCCTGGCTGAGTCAGCTGAATATATTAACATTGTGGTCTGAAAACAGTTTTCATTCTGGGTGACTGTAAGAGGCCGCTGATCTCTGGAACATTCAATTTTGTCCCGCTGAACTCCTGAGTGACCTCAAGATGTTTACATAGCCGTTCAGCTGCTGAGAAAACAGTCCTGACTTGAGGTTTAGTGAAAGCAGGAGGCACTAAGAATGAGGGCAGGATGCTAAACGCAAAAAACCAGGAATTTGCTCAACGTTCACATGGAAGGGGGAAAATAAATGTTTAACTTTCGATGGATTCCTCTTTTATAAACAACTGATAGAACCCTTTTTTTTTACCAAACTAAAAGCATCTTTATGGTCTCTGGTTGAAGTGAATTCAAACAGACGAGGGCTGGGTTTGTTTGTTTTCTGTCAGCTTTCATGTCAACCACTAAAAAGTGTGAGAATCTCTTCGTGTTTATTCCCAAGTATCACAGCACTTTGAAAAGGACATGCCAAGTATTATCATATTTTTGCTAGACTTGTAATACTAATAATAGAAATGCAGCAAAAGTTAGGAAGTGCATGCTGAAGGATTTGGAGCTTTATAGAAAGGAAGAAGAACTTAAACACCCACTCCAATCATCTTTTAAACCATTTTAAGAGTGTTCCCAGTGGGTTTCTTCTTATTTTTTGTTCCATTTTTAACTGGAATCATGTCATTTTTAGGGACCTAGTTTCTGCAGAGCAGCAGGAGGTCATTAGGAATAGGTCTCTAAATTTAGGGCGAAACTGTTGCAGAAAAAAAAAACCTCCCCCCTTCCTCTCCCCGTTGCTGGGAGCTCGAAGCAGCCCCTCCCAGTGTATTTTCAATGTCGCAGCTACATTCTTTTTTAAACAACCTTTTTTCGTCTGCTCCTGATTCCCACTCACTTAAATCAAGAAATACTCGGATTAATACAAATTTTAAACTTAAACTTGCCATCCATCATCTGACAAATGCTAAAAATGCCAAAAACAAGAAACTAGCACCACATGATTTCAGCATGTGGCAATTCTGCCTTCAGGAATCCATTCAGACATTTTGCCACAAAAGTCGGCATCTCAGAGTTTCTTCTCATCATGTTGCTTTTTTTCTGAGCAGATTTTAATTACTTTTTGAGTTAAGGGGAAAAAAATGAAAATGTCTGTCGGGAGCCCGGATAGTATAAATTTGAAGTGACTCTAAATGTAATTTTTAAAATGTTTTATGAATGCAGGGTATGAGCTCAGGACCTGTGGGTTGGTTTGTGACTGGGTAGTGGTGCAGAAATTTTTTGTTTTGTGTCTTTAAGTTTGTTTAATTGTAAATTGCACTATAAGTTCCCCTGAATTGCATTTTTTAAATAAAGGGTTTTAATGTTCAATTGCTTCTCTAAAGATTTAAAATTTATTGTTTTTAGTATATTTTATTTTTTTTCTCGTAATTATGTTCAAATTTTTGGACTGCATTGAAAAATAAAAAGGTTTTGGACTTGATAAGTTGTTAAACTTTACCCAAAGCCCTGTTTGAACTTTGCATATAGTCATTTATCATTATACTGCTGTCTAGTTTTATTTTTCAGTTCCAAACAAGTTTATATACATAAAATAAAAATGTATTTCTAGTTCATTTCCACTCTGGTTCTCATACCATCAGAACAGCAATGTCTAAGTATAAGTTCCGGAAACACAAAATGTGTTATTTTATGCTTTATAAACCTTATTTACAGCAGATGAAAACAATAGTGTTCAGTCTTACCTGCAGTGTACCACCATAGGCCCTGCATCTGGAGGATTACACGCTTTCACTCGCCTCAGGAAGGCCAGGAATGGGGTAGGGTGCTCGGGTACCCCGTGGTCTGGCCACGCAGTGAACTGGAACTGCCTCACCTCTCTCTTTTCACTTGAACCGTTCTGATGATGACAGAAGTTACGTCTGTAACAAATCAGGAACGTCTCAAAGGCCCACTGTTTAAAAACCCAACCCTTACTTTGAAAAGTGAAAACGTCCTGACACAGTACGTCGCCAACTCTACTGTGTCCAGCAGGGAAACCTGGATGAGACCGTACGTCTCTGTCCCTCTGGTGGGCCAGTATTGATCACATTTTACCTGCAGGGGAAAGGAAATGTCCCGTTAGACCACATCTGAACGCCCTCTGCTCATTGAAATATAAAACAGCACATGTGCAATTTTCTCTGAACTGTCTGGTGTTAGCACACTATGCACAAATGTTCCACTCCAAGAAGTCAAACAATGGCAAAATGAATGTTGAAACCCAGTTTCTTGCTGCTGACAGGTTTAATTTTCTAATCAATGAAAGCTTGAGGTATTTGTATACGGCGAACAATGCCATTAATTTTCATGACATACTCTACAATTACAAACGTAAGCAACTGACCCAGTCTTCTTGTCTCAGCTTTATTGTTGACTTTTCAGCAGTGTTTCTGAGTGAATCACTTATAATTTTAGTGTTACTGTCTGTCGAGCTAGCAAAAAAAAAGCCCAACTGGAGGTGAAGATGTTTTTTAAATTTGAAAAGGTTCAGTTCAGCAGAGTCTATATGAACTTGGAGTACTTGGAATAGTTTAGGTGTATATTATCCACTAATACCGTTTCCTCACTAGTTATTATACTGTTGAAACAGAGTAATGGACAGAGTGTGACACCAGAACTAACCAAATGACTCATAATAATGTTTACCTTCCGATATTCAAGCAGCAGATTTTAAAAACAAATGTCACGTTGATCACGTAAATGGTCAAAGAATTAGGTAGTAGGCCAAAGAGTGCGTGTTTTTTACGTTTTACTAGATACATCATAGTTGTTAAAGGGTCAAAGGAATTTTTAAAAAACTTAATACATATGAGGGTGATCTTTGTGTAACATGAATTCCTGCACAATGTTAACACCAAAAACACTGCTTTCATTCTACCTTCACTACATTTGCCTAATCGATTAAAATTGGAAATTGAGCTTTTTTTCCTGCAATCTTTGTTTAAAAAGCATTTATGTTGTTCTTGAACCTTTTGGTGTCGTTTTCTGATTTGTTTACATGTTACACAGGTAGAGTTTTGGCTAAATTTCCACTTTCATTGAGCACAGTGGTCCTTTATGAAAGCATACAAACTCAGGTCTAACATAAAAGGAGACTTCTGAATCTCTCATTACAATTATTCCCCCACCCCATGAAAGAAGAAACATGATATCATACTACCTGCCGTAACCACATTTTTTTGTGAAATACTAAATTATGTGCTTTTGGTTTAGTGCAAATAAGAAAACTTTAATCAAATACTTGAAACAACAATAGATGTAGAAATATAAAAATAAGAGGTTTGATGTTAGCTAATAACCCAATGATTTCAGGCTATCCAAATGGAGGCTTCTGATTGGTGAAATCAAATCATGGACATTGTTTGGGTGGTTGACAACAGAAAGATGATTTTACCCTGGATCTCTCCTCTAGTTTGGTCATCATGACAACGACTGCGCTCCTCTGCTCCCAGATCATCCTCCAGAATTCCCCAAATGTCTCTGGTAAAGGCCCTTGTGTGGCGATGTAGGCATTCTGCTTCCTGTAGCCGTCTATGTAGTTGGCATTGATATAATCACTTCCTGGGATTCCTTAGAAGCATAAAAAAATAAAGAACAAAATCTGTTTAGGAGCTGGAACGTTTCAAATAAATAGAAAAAAAATAGACACATTTGGGTAACTGTCTCGATCTCATTTCCACTTTTACGATGTAGGAATTTTGTTCACACAACGGTGTCAGTAAAGCCAGCCCTCTCTGTACAAAATATAGCAGAAACATTTACTTTTGGAGGCAGTGTTGCAGTCAAAAGGGATTTATGTTTGTTATTTTCAACACATTAAAATCAACAGCCTTTTTTTTCCCCCCTCCTCCATTCCGTATCTGCAACTGACTTCCAGATAAAGCTTGGTCTCACACGGAGAAAAACAAACCAACAATAAACTAGCAAAACAATTTTCCCCCCAGCTCTCCCCACTCCCCTCTTTCCTTTGCTTATATTAAATGAAAGGCACAGCAGTCTTCTTCGAATCCACGCGGAAGAGACAGAGCTGACAGCTAGTCAATGCTTTGGGACTGGCAGTTTAGGGGCTTCGTGCACACATGGTCGACCAAGATAAGTCTCATCTGCATGGGCGACACGTCTCAGAGAATCCCCTCACTCCTACTGCTTCATCTCCCCTCTTTCCCTCAGACTCCCTTTTACTCACAGGTAACTTATTCCACAGAAAAAAAGGAAAGAAAATGGAAAATGAACACATTAAAAGAACCCACCCACATCATTTTCTCCCCCGCCCCCTCTAGCTTTTTGCTGTTGGAAGATGTCCACACAGCCAGGCGGCTGTACATTTCAATGATAGACAAGGGATAAGTACAATTAAGCCCAGTGTGTGTGTGTGTGTGAATGTGTTTTTTCTTTTATTTAAAAAGAAGCAACAAAAAAGGACATTACCATTGTTTAATGGGAATGAGTCAAACTGTTCTATGCACATTTGCAAATGGGTTTCTGCTTTTATTCCGTCTGTCACTCAGGATTTGTGTAAATTGGTGCTTTTAGGAAGTCAATACCGCTTTAAGAAATAAACACTGCAGTGCTCATCTGCGTTCAGGAATTTAAAGGAGAATGCAGAACGCCTTCAGGATGTGAAACTATAAAGCTACGTTCACACTGCCGTCGGCAATGAGCGTTCAAGCGACCAAAGCCTATCTAAACACACGTTTCTGGGGTCAAAGCCTTTGCGTTCACGCTTTACTTTTTTATGTCCGTGTTCAAGCTCTACGTACAAAACGCGCAGCCACTGAATACCCGCTGAAAGTTAAACCAGTGCAACTTTGACCAATCAGGGACTTGGAATTGGTAGTGACGTATAGATGGCGTCCTTTTCAATTGACGGAAATGCCAACTGTTTGAAAACTGATCATGAAGGAGAAATTAACCATTCCGGTTTGACACCACATACCGGAATAGAGCTGTAAAAGAAAAGGTCTGGAGTAAGCTCCGCCAGTTTTGCATTCCTCTTCGCGCTAGTATCGGGTATCGATACTTGCATTCAAAAATCCCATGTTCAGCGTGTTCTTGAATGCGCCGCACATTATAAATGAGCAGAAAAATTCAGTTTTTTTTTTTTTTAATTAAGTGACATAAAATGTCACATTGGGAGGGAAGACAAAACAAATCTTTATTTAGAAATTATTTTTTTCTACTTTTGGGGTAGTCAAAGGTTTCAGAATTAATACAAACATGCTGAACTAAAGACTTTGTCTGGCTTAAAAGCAACATGAGATTTGCTTCATTAGTCACTTGAAACAGAACCGATTCTTAAATTCCTCCACAATTAAGTCCACATCCAGGCACGAGGCTGCCGAAGATTCCGCTGATCCCTTTCCCACGTCAATAAATTCTGCCTTAAACCCCAGATGTCCAATTCCCAAATCCCCTTTTGTCCAAAGAACTCAATCAAACAATTGACACATTGCTTGCCAAAAGGCTTTGTTTAGGCTTTAGGAGGAAGAAGAGGATGCGCCTTGTGCTGCTCTGGCAGAGAATTACTCACTTTCATCAGCACAAAAGCTCCAATGTGCTTGTGCACATGTGTTTGCTTGTTAATGGACTCGCATGCTGTTTCAGAGAGTCTACAAAATAGGCAGTCTAAGTCTTTTTCTTTTCTTTTTTGTGTTACAATATCCATTAGCTAGAAGTTTTTTTTCTTTTCTTGTTTTGTTTTTATCGTCCTCTGTGGAAGAAGTTGAAAGAAACTGGTTAATTAGCAGCTGTTTGTATGTGCGATTGTTTGATCATAAACGGGTGTAGACGTTTTTCAGAGTGCCCCTTTTGCTTTATGCTTTTATATAGACGCTGGCACATCTTTAGTATATTAAAGGATCTCGCACCACAAGTCCAAAACAGGTTTGCTAAAAATGTGACTTTCAAAGCAGAGCAAAAGTCAGTCTGCAGTGAGGGATTACGAAAAGTATTCATCGTCTTTTGGAAGACAGACACTAAATAAAGAAGCAGGTCATTGGCTGCCTGAGGGGATTTAAAGACTCATGACATTAAGACAAAAGTATTTGCGGGTAAACGTACTGCTTAACTGCAGGGGATTGTTGCGTTTGATTATCTAGGCATTTCAGGGCAAAATTGCTTCTTTCCACATTTATTATTTCTTTCTCCGCACGCACCTGTGATATAAAAACTCATTCTTATGTATGAATAAAATTTAGCAGAAAAGTGCTGTGCACTCCAGAGGTCTTGAAGACATGCTTGCACTAGTTATCTGTAGATCAATACGGCAGTTAGGAGGGGGAGATGCTGGTGGGTGGCATACCATCAATAGCTGAGAGCAGGATTCTGGAGTGGTCGTAGGCAATCACGTTGGCATATCTGTTCTTCGGTTTATTGACCTCCAGGTTGGAGTGCTCCCATGTGAACTGCTGAGCAGGGTCAATGGACTGGAAAATAGAAGAACAGTTTATTTATTTATTTATTGTTTTATTTATTTATTTTTTATACAATTATACCGAACTATATTGATCGATAAGAAAACATGGCAAAAGAAGTTCTTTGCTAAAACGGATTCTCAGTACAGATGTTACCACATCAGGGCCATAAACTTGGTTTCTACCAGATCTTCTGAGTGAAAATGTTTTAAAATAGAAATATTATCTTAATTTTCCAGATTTTCCAGATGGGAAGTTATAGCTTCTCTGAACAGTCTTGTGCGTTCCAGTTGGCTCAACAATGAGTTTTACTGCATCCTCAAAATAGTGACGCATTTCCTGTGGAGTTTAAGACCCACTACGATGAAAACTGTGTTTGTAAACCCCTTGTGCTATCCTAGGCACTTTAATGTTGTGAGTTGGGTCATCTAGACCCACTAGACAGTGCGCTGAACCTTTTTTCTTCAATGATTTGTGATCTTCAGTGGTGTCCATGGATTACATGAAATCTTTCCACCTTTATCCACCATTGGCATGGTAGGGAGAACACGTCAAAGTAAGGGGGGGGTCATCTAAGATGGCACAAGGGTTAACGTTCTTTTTGATGATGGAGGTCATATATAAGGACAATTAAGCTTAAAATGTCATTTTTGAGTATTACTTTATTGAAATCATCGTGAATCAAGAAGAACTGGAAAGAAAAACTGTTAGTAAAAAGCTTATATTTGTTACATAGAGAATACAATGGCAAGCCATAAGCTCCCTCCTCCGACTAAGTCAATGTATGTCTTCATTTTGCTCAACTGAGCTGACATTTGGCTCAAAACTGTACGGCTGGATAGCTCCAGTGTTCCTCACCATTTTTGTGGCTGTGCTAATGTTAGAAGAGAGGCTGAAACAGATGGATGACGGGAAGTATAGCCAGGCTAACTGTGCACCAACAGACTCAGAGATGAATTTCTAATGATTTACTCCCACTCTGCAGAAACTATGTTCTGGAAAACGACAAAGGTTTGCTGATTTTGGCTAAAAACAGCATAGTTATAATCAAAAGACAACTGGGAACTCTTTTACAATAGATCAAAAAACGATTGGAGTGGGACTTTTAGTGGTCTATTGCAATGAACACTGATCCTGCTTAACACCTTGTGTGTATAAAACAGGGAGAAGGTATAACTTTATAAAGATCTATTCTTTATAAACTCCCCTGTTTTTAAACAGCTTCCTTGTGTGAGTTTATTTGCGTAAAACATAACCACAGAACAAACTCACAACTTGTCTTGTTTTTTTTTTTCTTCTTCTTCAAAGTAATCCTTACTGGGAGATCTTAAGGTTTAGTGCACCATGACAGTTTGCAGATCTCAAATTGTCTCAGGAAATGGGTTTATATCTGCATAATCTTGTGAATTTTCTGTGTCAGATTAAGGCATTACACACAGTTTCCAGGATGTCTAAAAACCACAATCAAAATGTACACACATGAAGGATGAAGCAATACCTCAATACAAAAATACAAAAGAGGTTGTAAGAACAGGTTTTTATCACCTAGTGAACAATTGAAACATCTTTTTTTCCTCTTGAGTCATTAAAGCACGATGTTTGTCGTGCTTTAATAATAAAGTTTTGGGAATTCATGAAGGAAGCTAATCTGATCTTTTGTAATTAGGAATCTTTGATGTTTGGATAAAAGGTCATTAAATCAGATCCTAGCAGTGGGCACATTTACACTTTTAAACTCTTAACAATTGAGTTTGGGCCAAACTATTAAACCATTTTTCCTTTAAATGATCAAATATGTGGGATATACCACAGAGCCAGTGGACCACAGATGTTCTTCCATTACCCTGATGTCGTCATGGGTTCTGATGGGTTAAGACTTCCTTTTAAATCGAGAGACATCTGTGTAATTGTATCACACAGATCAATAAATTAAAACAAATCTGGAATTCCAGTTTAGTGTTTTGAGTTAAATCTTGAGGATGGAGTACCACAAGAGTTTTTGGTATAACGTGACTGGATTTGAACCCGGAATGCTAAACTCCACAAAAAAAAAAAAAAGTATCACAAGTCTCATTTGTTATGTATCACGTAACTGATACCAGAAAAAAACTGCTTTCCTTCAGGTCACTGATGTCAAAGTAACTACAGTTCAGTTTTTAGCCTACAGCTTAGCGCTTTGTTTTAAGGGCTAAGAGGTTATGCTGAGTGGTATCTATGTGTTTTTTATTTATTTAAAACAACAGATTTAATGAATACACAAAGTTATATTTCCAACATCTAAATGTCTTTTAGTATTTGGGATATCAGGGAAGCTTACTTCGTATTCCTGTGAAAACTTGAGGTTGTCGTTGGCTTTCAGACGCTCCAGATGATCTGCCAACTCGCTGATGGGGATGGGAGGATGGTTGGCCATACCTGTGGATCAGACAGACAGGCGCTCAGTCGGCTGCCGTGTGAAACTCCACCACCCAGGCACAAGCAACCGGTGAAACATTAGATAAGCAGCGTGTTGTTATAACAAGGTAGAATGGAAGAGTGGAATTCTGTTAGGCTAGTTTGTTCACTCAAAGCAGTGACCATGCTCAGAAAAAAGAATTTTGACACAGAAGCCAATGAGAAGTCATCGAGCACTTGCCCCCACAGGGACTCTCCCTATTGAGAGAGAAGAACGTTATTCACGCAGAAGTGGATAGTTAAGCCTGACAGACAGGAGACATCCCCAAAAAAACAAAAGGAAGAACATTGAACGTTAGGCCAGCTGCTGACGTCTGCTTTGAGTGATGACATGTTTTCAGGCTGTCATTTCAAACTCCGCCTCCTGCGATGGCACAGCATTAAGACCAGATGGTTTAGATGCAGATGATAGTACAAGACTCGACACGGAACAGAAAGATAAACAAATAAAAAGGAAAAGAAGGGAATTAAAGCTGAAAATAAAAATAATAAAAAAAAACAAATACAAGTCATGTCAAATGCATAATCGAGACTGACTAACTTGACAAATGGAGGTTACTGGGGTGACTGGACGCACCTGAACCTGCGAAGGAAATGGCGGTGGAGTTAAGTATAATGCACACGGAACAGTGTTGTGAAGATGACTGTCTTTAGAAGCAGAATGAACAGAAATGTTTTAAAAAGTAGCTTCACATTTGTCTCCTCTACTATGGAGTTTCATCATGGACGGCCTTATACGAGCGTCCAGAAGCAGAGTAATGATCTGTTCAGTAGGCTTCAGTAGGTGAGGATTTAGAAAAGGAAAATTGTCTTCAAGAAGACAACAAGATATGTTTGTTTCAAATTGTGAAGTCATCATTTTTTACTCATGGACGAATTCCAAATAGGTCTAATGTAATCCATTACTAGTGGATACTGGATTTCTTACACCACATACACGCTTCTATCAGCAATAGAACTTAAGAGCGAGCAGCACTTCTTAGAGGAAAAAATGTTTTGACATTATGTGCATTTACTGAGCGAAGGAAACAAAGTGATACTTGATGGACTGTTGATCTGTTCAGCGTTTACCCTAAAGTTGGCTTTCAGGCACAGGTCCCTTAGAAATAACTCTATATTTCATACCCCATTGGCAGATTTTCTTTAAAGTTTCAGTGTGATCATCTTTTGAGCTATTTTAAAAGCGTTCCCAGTGATCTTTTCATTATGATTATGGCATTTTAGACAAACATAAAAAAAACTGTCATTTTCTATAAGACATAGTTTCTGCAGTGCAGTTTACTAGAAATTTGCCTTTGAGTTGTGGTCTGAACTGCTGGCATTGAGTAAGGCTGCCCCCATTTCCTGTCATGCCTTTGCTTACACTCTCTGCCACTAGCTTACAGCCCCTCATACCCCCCAACTTATCATTACCGGTGCAACAAAAATGGCAAGCAATGTTGGAGCTATTGAGCTGTACAGTTTTGAGCCAGATTCCAGCTCAGACGAGGAAAACAAAGACGAACATGGATCTATTTGTCGGCAAGTAGATGCAATGGAGCGGAGCAGGAAGCTTTTTCCAACTGCCTATTTCTGTCTGCTCCTGTTCTAGGACAATTAGAACAAAGTAATACTCAGAAATGACATTTTAAGCCTCATTATGTTTGAAAATATATGTCTTCCATCATGAAAAAAATGCAACATTATGAAACGCCAAAAACTGGATTTTCATTGGAGATGGTCTTTAATAAGAAAAAAATATATAACAATGGAGTAAAACATGTTTTCATAAATAAGATTTTTATTGCTATTGAAAAGCTTTCTTTATAAGATTATTTTTTCTGCAAGACTGGAAATAAGACAATTTTTTGTTTGCACAAGGGTCTTTTTACTCTTAAGTAAAGCAGTTTTTGCAGATTCAATGAATTTCACTTTCATTCTATGAAGCAGGAAAAGGGTACAGCGATGAAGATGACTCTAGTGGAGACTAGGATGGATTTTCATGATGATCTCCACACACAGTTTTCTGCTGTTGGTTTAGCTTTATTCTATCATTTCTGTTTGCACAAAAGACTATTGGTGGTTGAGGTTTAAGAGATGGTCAGAAAGAGCTCTATGCCAAAACACCTTTCTCTCCAGTAACCATCAGGGTACAAATTCCTGGACTTTTAGAATTGGTGAGCCATTTGAACTCATCAGCTGGTGACAGGCATTCTTTACCATGCTTTCGTGATGGTTCATTTTGGCGTCTGACAGAAGTGGGCATTAGCTAATGGAAGCTATGCAGCTTTCCCACCCACTCTTAAGTCTCTCTGAAAGATAGAAAAGACTGTTTCTATTGCAGCCCACTACTCAAAATCCATTTTGTCCTCAGGGAAACAATGAAAGTACCCTTTCTGACATGCAATCGTTCAAACATCAAGCATCCTCAAGATGAAAATGTCCAAAGAAAATGTGTAAAAAGGGGGAAGGAAAGTGACAGGGGAAAGAGAGAGATGGTCTAATTTGGAAAATGGATCAAATGTTGTGAAAAATGTTTGGCGCATTGTTTTCAGAAAAGAAAAACCATGAGCCGAGAGAAGTGATGGCTCAAAAGGCAAGTAAAGTAATGATGGTCGAGATTACTCTAGAATAACTAACCTCTGCAAGGATTAAATAAAAAAAAAAAGTTGAAATCAAACAAGAGTTGTCATAAATATCTAAAAACGTCTTCCAAAATATTTTTTTCCTTTTTTTTTTTTACAGTGTTTCACCTGCAAAGTACGACAGCTTGGAAAGCAGAGGATGCCGAATGAATTCAAACAACAGTTGAGTGCGCTGCTCTCACTGAGGATGGGGGGCAAAGATGCATAGTAATTTTACAGGTGATAAACAGACTCATCTTCTCCCGGAGGTGAGAAACGGCTACATAAAGAAGCCGAGCGACGATTGACGTCACTAAACACTCACTTCAACTCAGGAAGTCGGAGCCAGTGAAACCACTTACTTGCTCCCATCGACACTCCTTTTATGTACTCTCTCATTTTATTCAATGCAGCATCCTCTGTATTATTCCATCAGATCTGTGCTGCTCCGGCTAAGCACGGCAAGTCACGATGACCTGGATAACCTAGGTGCAGACGGGGACGACATAAGCTGTGAAAGTGTCAAGCTTGCAGTCCTGCTTCTTCATGTCCCACAACAAGGTGTCTCCGGGGAAGATGGTGTCACTTTTGACCGTCTGCCTCCTCAGAGCACCTGTCCACCATTTACCTACAAAACGCTGTGTTGTTTTCTGCCTATCACCTTGCAGAGGTGGCGTGACTTTTTAGAGCAGCGAGATATTAGATCTCTACGTCGGCAGGAGTTTCAGCAGAACAAGTGAAAAAGAAGAGAATATTTGTATTTTCCCTGCAGCTAAATTGCTACAATACTCAGTCAGACCCAAATCCAAAGAGAAAACGGCACGTTTCACTCACCTGGTGTTTGGAAGTTGAGACGACGCAGCTCAACAGGATCAGTGGGGTGGTGGAGAGGCATTTCTTTGCTGTTGGGGAGGCTGCCTTTCCGAGCTTCAGTTTCTGCTCGTTTCCTGGAAATAAAAGGATAAAAACATGAAGTTTCTTGTATGGGAACTTGTGGCCCATCCAGCGCAAATATGATATTTTTCTAACAGTATTTCAACACCTGCTCCTGATTCACAAGAATTTGAATAAATAAATACTTAGAAATCCAGTTTAATCTTCTTTCTTTGTACAGTATTCCCCCCATATTCGCTTGGGTTAGGGACCAGAGACCCACGAACATGCAGAATCCCCGAAAACAAAAAAATACCACTGCATGAATGACTGTTTGTCACCAATCATTACTCACCAAAAACCCTTTGAAACATTCCTGATGCTTTGTAAAACACTTATTAAAGAACACTTCATTTTTTTTTATCTGGAGCTTTAGACTGTATTAGAGGGTACTTTATAAGACATTAGGACTGTTACTCTGTCTCTATGTGCCTTAAAACCAGGAGCACGTGCTTCCTCCTTCATCAGTTAAGTGCAGGAGGGCATCTTCACCCAGAAGAGGGCAGTTTCATCCACCATTCATTCATATAGATGATCATTTTTCTCCGCGATTATCTTCCTCGGCGTATCAGGATTTTTTCCGGCCTCTTCTGAGTCAGCTGATGCCATTTCTCTATGCAGGGGCACAAACTTCGGTTATAGCAGTTTAGGAAACTAGCTGTTGCTTGCTGTTGAATATTCCTTAGCAGCCGGCAAGGAAGCCAACAGGCCGGCGTGCTCTTCAGTTCAGCTCCCCTCCTACCCCGCAGCACCTCCTTCGGACGACAAAGTTTTATACAAGCGTCTTGGGCTGAGATTTTGTGATGAACCGAAGGAGTCACATGACTGAAAAAAGATTCTGTGAAATGTACATGAAACTGCGAATGGGGGGAGCACTGTATATGAGCTCAATCATCTCAGAAAAATGCAATAGGAACAAAATAAAACACCAACTTTCATCAGAGTAAGTCTTTAAATATTATACGGCATGCAATACCGTAGCAGTTAACTTTCAGATGTAGATCAGTTAGGCTAAGGGTTTCTTTTTTTTTTTTTTCAATTATAGCATTAGGCTTTAAATTCTACCTTTAAAAAATAACCTTAGAACATCACTTTTCTTCAATTCCAAAAGGTAGATTTAGTCTGTAATTTCTTTTTTTTTTTATTATTATTATTAATTATTTCAATTTAGTCTGTAATTTCTTCTCTTCATGTCCAAACTGTTTTTAAACTTTAAGTGTCAGGGTATTTGTGCTTTTATTTTAAAATTATTTCTGTAAAAATCTAGTTTTCATTAAAAACAAAACAAAAACAAAAAAAACCATGAAGTCTTATGTGGGATTGATTTGTATATTTTAACAGTGCATGCAGACTTTTATTTTGTCAGCCTTACCTGTCTGGTTTGCTGCTCCGTTGGTTAGCAAGTAAGGAAATATCAAAACAACATGCAGCGGTGAGATTTTCGGAAACTTTGGAACTGGGATTATTAGAAGAAAAGCAAAACTGTCATATGCTACTTTTGCTTTGCGTGTAAGATTAGTGATGCTTCACTTCGGGGATTATGCTCAGTTATGCAGCCCCGAGGGGTTCTTTGTTTCAAATGTTGCAGACTCCCAGGTGCAGCAGAGATTTGCACACAGCATTTTTGCATATTTCAAGATGCTCTGGCTGATTGCTTCTCGTTCAAGCATAAAAGTCATCTCTGGACTGCTAATTGCTGTGTCTTTCCTGTCTGTATTTTTAATGCTGTATTTATTAATTTGTCATATCACAATCATCCCACTTTTGGGTAAGTAGTTTTATATGCAAAGGACGCACGAGCAAAAGTTCTGATAAATGTGTTTTCGAAATGTGTGAATGATGTGTTTCTGCATGTGGACACCTGCATGGCTTCCAGCAGGAATCAGCAGTTTATGATTGCTTCTGGAGCGGAGCACCAAAGAACATTCTGTCACCTAAAAATTGATTTTTGTGGGGAAAGTCTTTCTAAGTAACACGGGTGACGAGTATTAGTCCTTAAAACTCTTTTCACACATTTTTTCCATGAGATGGGAGTGATGTGCGTTCACAGGTGTTTTAGTGGCCATCCAAACTTAGTGTAAGATGCCCCAGAGACAACAAGGCTGCATGTGGGGGTGAAAAGAGGTGGTTGACAAGTGTGTTGTAGGATGCAATTCTTGCACGGCGGATTAAACGGCACCCACTTGGATTTTACTGTAATAGGAAACAACGTCCATCCAAAACACGCTTAATTTGACTTGCTTAACATGGGGAAGCCACAACACTTGCAATCTTAGCCCGATTTAATCCTCCTTTGTTTTATCTTAACCTGTGCAAGAAAAGTTCTCTCACTTTCGCATTGCTTCTGGAGGGTAACTATATAAATATTTTAGAGCTAGAGCAAAATTTGGGTTTTTGAACTGAGCAAACGCTGCAGAAATTTAGCCTAATGTAAAAAGATAAGAGGAGGCAAATTAGCGAAACATAAAATGCATGAAATAGCCTTCTAAGTGCATGCTTGTCAGCTCTGCATGTCTTGGCAGAACAGGAAGATGTGATTGGGTCAAAGTATGGATGTGGAGCTGAATTCCTCCTGTGGAATGGTGAAAGGGGAAGGAACGGGTTAGCTAGGAAGCGATCCTAGACCCCGGGGTCTTTTTGAAGCTGCACACGCATGCAGTGACAAGCAGCAGATAGTCAAAGCTTTTCTCTCCTACGCTCGACTGATGAGCTGTGACAACACAGGCTCTGACTTCCACGGGGCGGTTTCAGTAGGATCCCAAAAAATAAAAAAGAAAAAAGAACAAGCTTCTTTTCCCAGTGTGAAGGTGCACAACAACATGTTGGCAACAGTGGAATGTGTGGTCAGATGTATCTTATTCATTTTTCAGAGGCGTCCTTTTTGCGTGTGTGCAACTGACAGCTTGACAGTTCAGAAAGAGATATTTACTTTTTTTTAATATGTATTATTTTGAGGGAAACAAAAACATTTTATGGTTGTTTTATAAGTAATAGAATTGTTAAAAAAAAAGTCAGCGTGTAATTCACCTCCTTACCTCTTATAGAGAAGAATAGCAATGACGATGCATATAATGAAGACAACTGCAAGTACGGGGCCCACCACCCAGATCAGACCCTCTTCCTCATCGATGATTGGTTGGGGGTCAATGTCGGCCGAAATGACTGAGTCAGAGTAAGGGCTGGTGGCATACATGATCTAACAACAAAATACATATAAATATTAGGGATACAATGATTCACTTTCCCCACAGTTCAATTCAATTCAGTTTTATGTATACAGCCCAACATTACAACAATAGTCGTCTCAAAGGGCTTCATAAGAAACATGAAATCATAAAGAACATGGAGCCATAGAATTCAATAGGTAATGGCTAAACTAAACAGACCAGGCATCCCTGCCCTTAGACCGTCCTTCCCAGTATGGGAAAACTCCTAAAAAAATCAAATAAACCTAAAAATTCAGTTCAAACCTTGATTTCTGGGTCACTGTTTTGTCTAATAAGCAAATAAAAATGAAGAATAACCATTCAATTGGATTATACTGAGCCTGGTGTTATTCAATACACAAGGGGGGGGGGAACGATTCATTTTAACAACAATTTGATTCATTTTATAATTTGTGGTTGACGATGCGATTCATAGTGGATATTGGTTGAACGATCGGATTCGCTGACCCACACATTGGACTGTAATGTTAGCTTGATCAGTTTTTGCTGCCATCACATGTGTGTGTTATCTGCTGTGATGTCACTTAGCAGTTTTTACGTTCTAGTTAAATAAACCTACCGTACCTCAATCCAAATGGTGTTTCCCCAATATTGATTTAATCAACATAATCGATTTGGAAACGATTGTCTATTGGTATAGATCGATTTGATTAACACCTTTCCTCAGACCAATCGATCTGAATAGATCGATTAAGTCAGTAAATAGTTACACCCCTAGTAATAAAACAAATCAATTATAGATCCTTTTTTAATTCAGCATAACACATGGGTTGCAGTAGGATTACAATGTTTCTCTTTCCCCACGATTTGGTTTAAAAGACGATTTAGTTTTAAACTAAGAACATATCTAGTAGATATATATCATCTTTAAAACCATAATTTGTCTTATATCTTCAGCGCCTTGCATAGGCTATTTATACTGAATGCAGTTGCAATGGTTCATGCATGTGCAAAATGTATGGAGAGCTAAACAATAAAAGAGCCAGATTAATTTCTTAGTGTATATCGACTTAAATTGCAAATTCACTACTTTACATTACATTTATTACCTCATGTGAAGATTGATTGAAACATTTTATAGTCCAAGTAAAAATAAAAGAAATGTTCTTGCAGAAAGAAAATCTATTCCTCTGCGCACAAATTAGAAATTTGCCCCTGTCCGTCATTATGGTTTTTGCTCCACCTGGACTCTGGGTTTGTGTAGAGAGTGTGCGGCAGCACTACAGGCCCTGGAGCTCATCAAATCCATCATCTGGCCTGCAGCCGCCTAATCATGCAGCTTCCTGGTCTTTGGTATAGACAGACCCGTGCACACACACTCGCTGCAGCAGCAGAGATAAGGCAGACTGCACCTAAGATGCAATTAAATAGGAGCTCTGTTATCGAGGTGTACTTGCGATCAGCTCGGGTCTTAAGGGGTTTACTTCTCCCCAAAGCAGCAAGGGTCAGCTTCCTGGGCCCTTCTGCTGCTTCAAGTTTTGCTGTCAAATCGCATAAAGTGTTCAGAGGAAGACATTTAACTACAGGCCAAAAATCTGACTCTTGGTTGACATGGATTTATTCCTCTTTGAGGAGTTTTTAGAACAAAGACCATGACATCGTCATCAAAGGACATCCAAAGCTTGAGTCTTAAGGTGAACTCAAAATTAATCGATAAAACTGAGATCAATCAGAGAGAAAAAGGAAAAAAAAACAAAATAAAGAGCAGGCATACGTTTTCTGACATCTCCAGGACAGCAAGCACAAAGAAGACGTATTCCTGGCCATTCTGGAGTTGCTTGTTTTCAAAGTCTCCATAGATCTTGCCATCTCCCAGTGTGAACTCTTTGGGCAGGTCTTTGAAGTAGGCAGCGATGTAGGCTTTGGGTTCGGCGTGTCTCTGAAACCGAAGGCCCCTGCTTGTTCGATTTATCTCTTTCAGTAGCTACAAAGAGGAGCAAATGAAAAACAGTTACAAAAACTACTTTAATAAACATTTCTTAACAAATCATTACATTCATATTTTGTAGAAAAAAAACAATTTATTTCCAAATGTCTAAAATTAAAGAGAAGATCAGTGACTTGTTTAATCCCTTCTTCCATTCTAAAAGATTGAAAGATTAAATGAATGTGCTGATTTTTTAACATCAGAAACATTTGAGGATTATCCAACAACTTCAAATAGTAAGAAAAAAATGTATTAATTCAAAACTTAGATATCTCAATTATTTTTGCTTGTTGATAAAATCAAGACTGTGCTGACAATTTGATATTGAACAGAATTGTGACGTTTTTAATGAGGGTGCATTTCGTATTTTGGCTCTATATTCTGAATACAAATGAAAGATTTGCAAAGCAAATGTACATTTGTAATCATAAGGTACAACATATCAAAAATATGTTTATGTTTCTGAATGCAACTTCAGAACAAAACCCATGATGTCGAAGGACTTTGAGAGGCACACAGCGCCCTGTCAAAATATCAACCTGTATTATTAACCATTGTGCTATCCTAGGCACTTTAACGTTGGGTCATCTAGACCCACTAGACAGTGCTCTAAACCTTTTTTCTTCAATGATTTGTGATCTTCACTGGTGTCCATGGATTACATTACATCTTTCCACCTTTATCCACCTTTGTCATGGTAGGGAGAACACGTCAATGCAAGGGTGGGGTCATAGGATAGCACAAGGGTTAACGAGTAGCAAACAAGGTTGGGTGTTACTGTGAATACGCTAAAACGGCTAACGTGCAGCTTTTTATTTATGTATTAGTAACAATGTTGGGAGTTAGTGTAGTCACAGTGACATCTGTTGAAGTGGTATCTGTCTGCATTTTTCCGTGTTGCAAAAAAGATTGGGAGTTACAGGTTTTGTGAAAACGCAAACAAACAAGTTCCACAATTACTTATAAACGCAGATAATTAAGTCTGACTGACTGACTGACTTATCTCTGACTCCATTGCCTGGCTCAATGCGCCTTACAGTTTGGCCCTCTAATCCAGTGCACCTTATAGGGGTGCCTGATGGGGAAATTAGAGCAAAAATGGCTGCCATATTGGATTTTTCTCTTAGCAAACATGCTTTTCTAAAACAGAGGATCCTAAGGTACATCCATGCCAGATTTGGTGCATGTACCAAAATGCACAACTTATCTGGTATATCGGTTTTACAGCTTTCTAAAGTTAACAAGTGTGCCAAAAAAATTGGGCTTGTAAACATTGACATATCTGTACGCCATATCATAAAGAAAAGTAAAAAAAAAAAAAAAAGCATAATTTGCACTGTGTAAAGGCCTCATCTTTCATAACATGGAGTAAAAAACACAATATTTTAAAATGTGCTTTGACCAACAAAAGAAGATATCCAACCAGTTTCATGTTAAGTGAAATCAAGGTGGTGGTAGAGGTAGGTGTAGGTAATAAGTTAAGCTTGTATTCCTAAAGACAATAATTGGTTACTCATGAGATCTCCTTCAAATGACTTTATAGTCAAAATGCCTATCTGGCCATCTTAACCCTTAAACAGTGGTGCTTTAGCTTCAGTTTTGACATTATTCCGACTACCGTAACTCTTCTAGCAATTGATGTAATTCCAGCGAATTTCAAGGCAGAGAGAAACAGCCTTGCGCTAATGTGCAACACTTTATGTCAGTGGTAAAATGTGTTGTATATCCATACTAAGCTGGAATGAAAAGCCGCTTTTCTCTGCTACAGAATTGGCTGAATAACAAAGAGTTATCTTACGTCAAAGAGCATGCTTTTGTCTCCACTGTTAAGGGGTTAAAACATGAATCAAACTAGGACATGAAGTAGCTGTACAGTAAAGAAGTTCAATTGAATCATTTTGTACAGTAGTTGTACAGAAATGATTCAATTGATTTTGAGTTGATAAAAACTCAAGTTCCGACTTTTCTCCAGTTGCACAAATGTACAAGAGTTGCTCACAAAATACTGTAAATGCTGCTGCAAGAATAAGTTAAAAAAGACACTGGAAAATGAGGCACGGATATTTAAGTAATATATCCTTGTAAATGTTTTTCTGAACATTTGAACATCTAAAACTTCAGAAAAATTATGTAATATACCAATAGTTGTCTATCCAAGGTTGTATTTTCAAAGACCCAGTTAAAACTTTGTTTATGCTCTGAAACATCTAACCTTGGAACTAAAATAGGCTGTACTTTCTCTATACAAAAATGAAAAAATAAAGCTTCCAACTTAGCTTATGAATGTCTCAAAAATCAAGACTTTCTTCTTTGACTGCTCCATCGAAGTCTGACTACTTTTCTGGCATAAGTCCTTTTAAATAGGACCAAAAAGAGACGCCGTGCCCTTCATACAAGCCTGTATCATCAGGCTTCAGATTTGCCGTACAAAGCACAGATGATAATTATTCTAATCAAGCCTGGCGAGTTTTTGGGCGCTTGAATGCATATCTCTGACTGGCTGGTTGTGTGTGCACCTGCACCCTGTATGCTGCTGTCATCCGCATCAGAGTGTGTGCGGTCCTGTGTGTGCTTTGTTTTGGCTGCGGGGCTGTTGGTGCAGCCCGATAATGTCTTCAATCATCTTTCCTGTCAACACGGCTAAATCTAGCTGCCCTTGGGAAAAGTTCTGAAAAGGTGAGTGCCAATATTGACAAACAAATAAATTCTGACAGAAGACTGACTTTTCGTCGGTCGGTCAAGGCTACAGTCAGATATGGACTGTGGGCATGAGATCAAAGGCTAATACTGGATGTGCTGTGATGCTTTTACCATGGAGACACACAAGAGGAAGTAGATGCAACTCTTCATAGGAGAATCTTTGGGTAGTTGCGATTTATGACACGTTTTGGGAAGAATTGATAATAATAACCATGTCTGTTCAGATACTTTTAAAGTCCCACTCCAATCATAATTTGATATATTTTCAAATTGTTCCCAGTGGTCTTTTAGATTATCTAATTTTTACCCAAATTAAAAATAACAAAATTTTTGTTGTTTTGCAAGAACATAGTTTCTCCAAACAGCAGGAGTTCAACAGAAATTTGCCTCAGAGTTCAACTGTTAGTGCAGAGTAAGCCCACCCCCATTTCCTATCATCCCTCTGTTTACATGCTCTCCCGCCAGCTTACAGCCCCTCACAACTCTAAACCTAACATTAACGGTGCAACAAAAATGGTGAGCAATATTGGACTTATTCAGTTCTGAGCCATATGCCAGCTCAGATGAGGAAAACGAAGACATACGCGTGCATGGTTTTAGTTGTCTTGTGGATGCATCAGAATGGAACAGAGCAGCGAGCTTGTGACAATTGTGAACCTACACCACAGCTACAGCTACAACTACATTTTTTCTGTGCTGTCGATTCACAAAAATGTCACAAAAAAAAAAAACTCAAAAATGCCATTTTAATTGTAACTTTCTTTTTACAGTGGGGCAAAAAGTTTTTAGTCGGCCAAAAATTGTGCAAGTTATCCCACTTAAAAAGATGAAAGAGGCCTGTAATTTTCATTATAGGTATGAGAGACAAAATGAGAAGAAAAACAAAAACAGAAAATCATATCATCTGATATTTAAAGAAATTATTTGTAAATTATGGTGGAAAATAAGCATTTGGTTGATGATAAAACTTAAACTCAGTACTTTGTTGCATACCCTTTGTTGGGAATGACAGCAGTTAGTAAGTCTTCACAAGATCTTTTTACAACCTGTTGAAGGTATTTTGCCCCATTCCTCCATGCAGATCTCCTCTAGAGCAGTGATGTTCTGGGCCCATCACTGGGCAACATGGACTTTCAAATCCCTCCAAAGATTTTCTATGGGTTTGAGATCTGGAGACTGGCTAGGCCACTCAAGGACCTTAAAATGCACTTCTTCGTTACCAGGGCAGTGATCGCTATAATGCTGAAAGACCCAGCCACGTTTCATCTTTAATGCCCTTAAATCTTTTTTTTACACAAATCAGTCATCCGGGTCCCTTTGCTAAAAAATAGCCCCAAAGCATAATGTTTCCATCCCCATGCTCTACAGTAGGTATGGTATTATTTTGGATGCAACTCCTTCGAACAAGACAAATAGAGTTTTACCAAAAAGTTATCTTTTGGTTTCATTTGACCATAGGACGTTCCCCCGATCCTCTTCCGGATCATCAAAATGCTCTCTAGCAAACTTCAGACAGGCCTGCACAGGTACTGGCTTTAGCAGGGGGACACGTCTGGCACTGCAGGGTTTAAGTCCCTGGCGGCATAGTGTGTTACTGATGGCAGCCTTTGTTATTTACTAGTTCCCTCCGTGTGGTTCTGGGATTTTTGCTCACCATTCTTGTGAGCATTTAGACCCCACGGGGTCGATCTTGCGGGAAGCCCCAGATGGCGATTATCAGTGGTCTTGTATGTCTTCCATTTCCTAATAATTGCTCCCACAGTCGATTTCTTTACACCAAGCTGTTTACTTCCTTCAGATTCAGTCTTCCAGCCTGGTGCAGGTCAACAATTTGGTTTCTGGTGTCCTTAGACAGCTCATTGGTCTTGAAGATGGTGGAGTTTGGAGTGTATCTGTTTGAGGTTGTGGACAGGTGTCTTTTATATAGATAACGTGTCCAAACAGGTGCCATTAATACAGGTAACAATTGGAGGACAGTGGATCATCTTACAGAAGAAGTTATAGGTCTGTCAGAGCCAGAAATCTTGCATGTTTGTAGGTAACCAAATACTTCTCTTCCACCAGTATTTCCAGCTAAATTCTTTAAAAATCAGAAAATGTGATCTTCTGGATATCTTTTCTCATTTTGTCTCTCATAGTTTAGGTATATCTATGATGAAAATTACAGGCCTCTTTCATCTTTTTAAGTGGGAGAACTTGCACAATTAGTGGCTGACTAAATACTCTTTTTGCCCCACTGTATATGTCCTCCATCATGAGAAAAATGGCACAAGAACATGTTTCAAACTCCAAAAATACCATTTTCATTGGAGTGGGTCTTTAAGCAACAAGAGGAAATCTAATGAAAAGCGTGAAATGCAGGCACACCTTCATGATAAAAGCTTTTATTTACTTACACGTTTAGTTATGCATGCAATGCAGTGAGGGTCCAAAATGATCTCAACTGACTAAATATAAAAGTTGTCAAGTGTTTTCTGCATGTACAGTAGCCTAGCTTTGCCTGGAATGAGAGTAGACATGATGTAGCTCTTCACGTAATTACGGCAGACACAGAGAGGAGGACGAGGAGGCAGGGACGGGTTAGGAGTTTGCAGCACACTTGATGGCTACTTCATGTTCTAATTTCCATATGAACAGCACTCTCTGGAGCTATTTGCATCAATCAGCAAGACTCATCTTCTGTCTCTCCTGCCCTCTTCCCTGCCCCGACTTATTTTGTTCCGTTTTGAATAAAAATAAATAGGTGGCATAGTTATGTAACAAAGTTAGGACGATAAACTATTTCTGCTCAACAAAAAAAAGATATTCTGATCTTTAGAACTAAATTTATTTTCGGTGAGCTCCACCGCTAAATTCATATCCTTTTCTGAACTTACCTCCTCCAAATTCATCTCATCCGGATTGTCCCAGGGTTTTAGAAACTTCCCAGTGCGTTGTTTCTTCAGAGGCACAACTACAACATAATAGCCCCTGGAAAAAACAGGAAACAAGTTGTGCTAAAATTAAAAAAATCAGACAAATAGCAGGTTAAGTTTTGTTAAAGCTTAACGTTGGCCATCGCAGAAAAAAAAAAAGTTGCTCTTTAGTGTTTCAGATGTCCAAAGCTGCATAACAGTCTGCCGTTACCAGATATTATCCATAATCTGCCTATTAGGGTCATCTTCTTATTGTTTTTTTTCTTTAAATTAAGCAAGCTCAGCGAATACAGTCTGTTAGGTTGGAACTCACTGAGGTCATACAGGGATTAATTAAAAGACTGTAAATGGATGCAAAATACAGAATTAAAGGATCTTCTTTCTTTCCTGTAGTGGATAGCTAGATAAAGGCATTCTGCCAGATGTTGTTAAGCATTGCCCTAGCTAGCATTAGCCAGCATGGCAAGCAAATGGGAAAGTAATTAGCTTAAGCTTTGGCATGGGAGACAATAAGCCAAGTACATTCAGCTACATAAAAAAAGTACATCATGAATCTAAGGCTTTATTCTGCAATCGGATCTAATCTTTGGCCTTTGTTTTAATTGTGGGCTATGTCAGAATACTCAGGCTTTACAAGGCGTTGAGGAGTTCCTCTGTGACTTGGGCAGCTAATGACTAAGCTGTATGGACTGTTTTGGAAAACTCAGTTTTAAATCAATTTGCTATAAAAATATTTGCATCCAAAGTTCATCGATCAAGAAAAATCTGTTCATGCTGGAAGTTGTAAACAATTAAAATCTGTCCCGCAAGGTTTGATGTCTTTTTGAGGAACATATGTGGCAAACCTAAGTTAGACGCACATAATCTTACAAATAAAGGCAAGATTTCCATGCAGATGGACACATGGTGGGGCCCAAATTTAAAAAATTCTAAAAATCCTTTTCTTTCTTGGCCAGTTACCTGATTCTTTCTGATGTCTGCACTGCTGGCAACTCCACAGTCACCATACCATCGGAGTTGGTCTTTCCAATCAGGTATGGCTTTGTGCGCAGGACGTCCGGGGCCGTCATGGTAGACACTCGATGCTGCAGACCTCCAGCACTGTTGCCACGGTTGGTCAAGAGGAAAGAATACTGTGTCTCCGGTTGAAGACCTGTGATCAGCTTCTGCGTTAACCTCCCATCAACCTCAACACTTTGCCCGTCGTCGTAAAGGATCTGCGAGCATATGAATGATCATATGTAGACACATGAACAATTCTTTATATGCTTAACTACATATTTAAATAAGGGGTGCTCACAGTAAACGGTTGTGCTGGGTTGTAGGTGTCTGGAATTTCCCACGTTAGTAACACCGATGACTTCATAGCAGCTCTGACGTGAAAGTTTTTTGCAAACACTGCTAAAAGAAAGGGGGACCAAGGGATTTAGACACAAGACACCTTTACCATCTGCCTCTCACTAGTCCTATATGAGTGCTTACCTTAAAATGCGTCCTTCAAAACCAAAGCTGTAAGTAGCGCTACGCTGAACTTAAAGCTGTATTCTTACCTTTTTTGCCAACACCAACTCTTACATTTATGACTGACCCTTGCTTAACTGACAAAACACAAGGACACATACATACTTACTTCATGCGAGTTCTAATATAATAAATTAAAATGACTAATGACACACTAATGCCAAAGTCTTCTGGTCATTCTGCCATTTGAAGAGTTCAGAGAAGGCTCTGGTTGGACAGAGTGAAGCAGGAAACATTAGAGTTCAAGAGGAAGTTTCGGGTCTGGGCCTACCTTGATCCACAGGCTGTGTTCTGAACTGGACACTTGGGCTATAAGGACCAGAGCCTTTGCTGGTGAAGGCACACATTTTAATATCATAAGTGGTATCAGGCCTCAAGCCATCCAGGACAACCGTTGATTCAGGTGCGGTGATGAAGAGTTCTGAGGGACTGCGTGGACTGTTGATGTCTTTGTATTGCAGCGCGTATTTCACTATTTTGCCATTTCTTTCTGCCAGTAAAACAGGCTGCCAGCTAACCTGAATGGTGGAAGTGGTAGCACCCTCTGCTTTGATGTTCTGAGGGTAGCCACTAGGGACGTCCTCATTTGTGGTGATTTCTTTGACCGTTTCTTCACCAAAGCCAACCTTGTTGCGGGCTGAAAGGCGAAAGGTGTATGAGGCCCCTTTATGGATCTCGCTTGTTGTGTAGTGATTGTCTCGTTCCTGGAACTCGATGACAGTCAGTGGATCCACATCCTTGCGGCCAAAGCGAAGGCGGTAGCCTTGCAAAGGTCCGTGAGTTACTGCGGGGGGGTGCCACTGGAGGAGAGCTGTGCCCATGTTGGTTGTACTGACCATGAGTCGTGGTTTCTCTGGAACTAATGGCAGCAACAGAGAAAAAGACAATGTTTTAGCAATGTGGAGAACCATGTCTTTCCTCCTGATCCATCTTTCTCGGTGGTCTGCTTTATGAGGCTTTGGAGCCATATGTGACTATTTGAGCCCTCCTTTGAGGCTCTCGGATTAAAGAAAAAAAATGTTTTCAATTTTATGTGACTATTTTGCCATTTATTAGGCGAAACAAAACAGTCAGATTAGTCAAATTCTATTAAACTAATTCCCAAAAAGTTGATGCGCAGTACGTACCCATAACATTCCAAAAATTCCACCACACGGTTTTGCTTCGTAGTTTAACAAAGGCAAACAATTTTGACAGATTTATGAGCGCCGTGTTTCAAAGTAAAACCATTTTGAAGTCAACTAGAATTTATTTTTAAGGCCCACCAGATTAAAAGACTGACTTTCTATTACTGAAAAAAATTCAAGGATTCTAGGTGGGCCACATGGTCCAAAACTGTGGTAAGGGTTACTTATTTAGTTGTAATTTAACTTGAATATGTTAGATTTACAAATTTAGGGCTGAAATGCACCAAAATTATTAAAATAAACTGTATATGCAGTACATGTTAGTTTTAATCATAACTGATATTACACTACCTACTACATTTGCTGCGTTGATACCATTCTACATGACACAAGGTGTCTTTTATTTTGAAAGGAAGTCATGTGAATCTCTGTTAAAGGTTTTAAACAATTTCATTTTTAAAAAAAGGATTTTTTATGATCATGTTTAATTTATGCAAAGAAAAACAATATTTTAATTATATTTATCATAGTAGTAACATTACCATAAATGCAAATCAGTGTCTTATTTTTCTAAAGGGTGAAATAAGACTTTAAGGCTCCTACAACACAGGAGCCTCAAAGTCTTACGTTACGCTTAAGAAAAACAAAGTTGAAGTGATCTGAATGTCTCTAAGTATTAAAGGTTGCAGACCCAGGTCTATCTACCAAAGTGGGAAAATAAGACCACAATTAACACATTGATTTAACATGTTTCTGTCTTAAACTCTCTTAATCTTGACTGATCAATAAACAAGAGAGACTTTGTAATTAAGTGCAACATTTTTCTTCATCGTTTTGACAAATATAAATATTTCATATATCAAAACCTAAAGTTGGTACAACTGTCCATTGTAGGACATTTTACTGACTTTCATTGACTTTTTACAGCCCATCCCTAACTCCAATGCTAATTAATCCTCATTAGTTGTTGCCTTATCCTAACATTTCACATCAGCACATCAGCAGCTAGCTAATAACAGACATTTTAGTGCCTATGGATTAATCAAATGTCCCTAAAACACCTGCTGTTTTTTTTTGTTTTTTTAGGACTGTGGTTGTGCAAGTATAGTTTAGTGGGGAACACATCCATGACCACAATCACATACAGAGTTTTACAAGTGGTACCTGCACCGGTGGTGGTGATGAGTTTGGGTTTGCTGCGTGCACCATCACCCTTTGTTGTGTAAGCTGCCACTGTAACTGAATATGTGGTCTCAGCCATCAACCCTGTGATGATCATTTCCTGCAAAGACGCCAGAATTGCCTTTTACTACAATCCTTTGACCATTTTGAGATTTTCTCAATTTCTCACGGCATTCATACAGAACACGGTGTATAAAAACTTACATGTTCAGTTGAATCTTCGAATTCCCACTGATAATACGTTTTAAAGTATGGGAGAAAAAGACAGAACACATAAGGTTACAGATGAATTGAATTCTTTCGGGAGCAAACATTCAAATGTAGTTGTTGTTTAGCTGGTGAATAAATCTATTGAGCAATAGATGTAAATATGAGTTTATACTGCAGAAAGGTTGTATATACAGTTGATAACAGGTATAAATGAAAATATATATATATCATCAATTGAAAAGGCACTATTGGTATTTTTGACATATATCGAAAGATATTAATGTTGTCCGTCCAAAGGTGTGAGAGAAAAAGCATTACTTCATGTCACAAATGAGGTGGCTGGCTGTGGGAGGTGTTGTACCTGAGCATCATCAATCAGGATGTCCTTGATGACTGGCTGTCCTGTGGGCTCCCCATTAACCATCCTGACATAGTGCACCTGGTATCCTCGGATCTGACCGTGCTGCTTAGTGGGCACCGGTGAGCGCCAGATAACTTTAATTGATGAGGAGTTGACAGCCTCCACCTCAACTTTACGAGGTGGCCCACTAGGAACTGGAGGGGATACCATGGGATAGAAGAAAAAAGATCAAAATTATAGAGAACCCCTCAACCCTTTTGTCAAGCCTTGCCCAAAGCTGTAGCACAAAGTGCTGCAGTGATAAAAAAAAAACAAAAAAAAGTCACAAAAGTGCAGCAAACTGCATGACAGTAACATTTCAACAATGGTAAGGGGGGAAAAAAACAAGCGCAAAAACAGGTCTGACATCTGACCTAATCTTGAAACATTAAAAATGAGTAGAGTGGATTTTAAAAACATGAGAAAAAAATGATTTTTTTTTTCAAAATAGAAAAGCCAAAAGAAGCTTCAAGAGTTTCAACAACTTGAAGCAGTTCAAGAATTTTGGCTATGAAATTAGGGGGGAAAAAATGATTTAAAAAAAATGATTTTCTCACTCATGAAGGGAGGAAAAACAGTTCCAAAAGTGGCCTGCAAAAGCATTCTCCCATCTTTTCTCCTTCCCGCTGTCCAGAAGACAATGTTTTCAAAAAGAAAAATCTGCAATTCCAAAAAAGTGGAAAACTTTGCAGTTGTTTAAAAAGACAAAAAGTAGACAGCTGGGACTGGAAGTAGAAAATGGCATACCATGTGTTGAAATTCAGCAGCATTAAAAAAGAAAAAGAAAAAAATCATCGTAATTGTTGTTTCAAAGTCCGCAAAAACTGAAAGAATTGTCCAGCAGGGCTGAAATGATGGCAGTCATTTTAAAGGGTGGCAAAGACGGTAAAGGTAGATATAGGCAAGGTGGTTAGTAGTTCAGGGGTTAGGTTTAGAGGTCTGGAAGCTGAAGCTTTGCTTTAGCAAACACATACCATCCTCCTCCGTGCGGATGAGGTGTGGCAGGCTCTCCGGTCCTGCTCCAACATCTGTGTGAGCAGTGACCGTCACACGGTACTCTGTCCATTTTTCCAAGTTCTCCAAAAGGTACTGGAAGCTTTCTGGGGGGATGTTGGAGATTTGACGGGCAGCCGTATCCTCCCCTTCAGTTGGAGCGTAGCTGACGGTGTACTGCGTTATGATCCCGTTTCGTAATTCCACAGGGGGTGCCCGCCAACTTACCAGGATTTTGGTGGAGCTGGGGCTAGAGCACTTTACTTCCTCAGGCGGGCCTGCAGGTTCTGCTTGGTTTGTTGTTGTTTTTTGGAAGCAGGTACAGTTTTTTTTATGTTTGTTGAGGCCATTTATTGTGTTGGGTTGGTTGTTTGCAGAGGAGTTTCATTTTTTGGATTTGATTAGGATGGTGATGGCAGAATTGACCAAACAAAGGAGGAAAAAAAAAGAAAAAAACAAATACAATGATGAAGAAGCACAAGAACTCATGAGGGTGAAAACAGGGTATTTTTAGATCAATAAAGCATCGTTAACCAAAAAGAAAATATGAAATAAACAAAAGGGACACACTTAATGAGTGAAGGGTGTTGAAATGACAGCTTTACAACGTCTCACCTACCTTTTGTCATGATTTAAAAAAAAAGCAAAATAAAAGATAATAAAAATTATATATCCTCATAACTAATTCCTCAGAACCCCTTAATTTGCCAAAATAAAATCTACTTTAAAGGAGAAGAATAAAAAAAAATTCTACTACTAAACTAATGTAACAGTCGAGACAAAATTATTTTGCAAGCAGTTACCAGCAATCCAAAATCATAAAGGTTGATGCTGTCTCTACTTTAAAAAAAGGAAAAAATGTTGCATTTGTCACCAACCTTTCCGAAGCCTGTTGGATGTGGTAAAAGCCTGATTGTACAACAGAGAACTTCCCAAGGAGACATGACTGATTTATTAGATTCCAATAACATTGACATGCACTTTTGCACCGAATGACTAACTTCATACCTACCTGATCTCTTCCTTTCTCTGTTTTAAATCCTCAGATTTAATAGATATTCATACAAACCGAACAAACTGACCGAAAAGCAGCTTTAAAACAACTTAATTTTATAATTAAGCTTTTTATCTGTTTTTTTGTTCCCATGTTGACATAAATCTGAGGTCTACAGGACAAATATGTCCCCAACTACAAAGAAAGGGCTTTTTTGAGCTTTCCATTATGCTTTTATTTTGAAAATTTTCTCATTTAAATTAAACTCTAGGGAAAAAAGGGAAATCACACCCTAAAAATATGTTACTGCATTATAGAAAGCTCAATCTAAGGTTTAAGTGTTTTTCAAGGGTTTTTGGATCACATGCGACATCAGCAGACAAGGCTTTAAAAAGGAGGCCAAAACAAAAGCCAAATCAGACCGTTTAAAAAAAATTATGATTTTTTTGGTAGTGTTTAGAATTTGTAGAACCTTGTCTCCTGACTGTGCAAAGAAAGCTTGATACACTGGCCATACAACTTCTTTAAAGTGAATGCTGCGTTGTCAGGGAGGCGTCTGCATATTTATTTCTTATCCAAAAGTCATCATCACAATTTTCAAATGCATCAAACACATGGCAGAAATATCTAGGCCCAGTAAGGCACTGCTGACATTTTTTGTCACTTTTTTCCCGCGGATGCATCTCATGAAAAGAAAAATGTTTCCAATGCATTTGAAAATGTGATTTTCTTCCCAAATAGTTAAAGCTCTTTGAGATAAGGAAGAAGACCTACGTGTCTGTGGAGTTTCTGCAGAGATCTCACTGGTGTAAGCTCCAACTCCATGTTTACTACGGGCCGCCAGTCGAAAAGTGTAAGTGGTGAAGGGCTTCAAGTCTTTCAGGAGGTAAGTGGTTGTTGGTTCAAAGCTGATTTGTTTCTGTTGAGAGTTGGACACAAAGACAGGATGCACACATCACGTATAAAGGGTCTATGAAAGCAGCCAGTTGGCCAAAAGAAGTAATTTTCAAACTATTTATGACTTATTCACAGTTTTGCTGTAGATTTTGAAAAATGTGCAGCTTTTCCTTTGATGTTAAATAACATGGTTTTAATATTTTGTCAAAATTAGGAATGTACCTCCTCTTTGTCGTCTCTCTTTCTGTAAATGAGTTCATATCCTGTGACTTGATTTTCTTGTCCAGTCTGTGACGGTGTGTTCCATGAAAGTAGTACACTTGTTTCTGATTTTGCTTCTCCTTTAAAGTCGGTTGGCTGGGAGGGAACTGGAATGAGAATGGAGAAAGCAATTGATTAGAGTCTTTAGTCTGTAACATTTTTTCTCATTTTGATGTTCACCATAACCTGCCACTAAATCCAATGCAATGTAACTTTTTGGAGTAAAACCAATCGATTTACTGTCAAAGTATTTGCATTTTTATAAACTGTTTGATAAATATTCATAGACCCCAGTCCAGTAATCTTTTAATCTATTTTAAAAACTTTCCCAGTGGTCTCATAGGACTATGCTGTTTTTATCCAAAATAAAAATTAAAAATGTGCCTATATGAGCGCTACTACGAATATTTTCTAATAAATAGTTTCTGCAGAGCGGCAGTAGTTCATTAAGTATTTGCCTCTGAGTTGTGAGTGGGATTGTTGGTGATGAGCAACCCCGTCACCCCCTCCCTACCCCATTGTGGGGCTTTGTGGCCCTCCGAGCATATTATCTATGTCACAAATACTTTCTTTTTCAAACTGCATTTTTCTTTCTGCTCCTGATTCACAATGATTTGAATAAATACATACTCAGAAAAGCTATTTTGAACTAAATTGTGTTAACCCTTGTGCTACCTTAGATGACCCTACCCTTGTATTGACGTGTTCTCCCTACCATGACAAAGGTGGATAAAGGTGGAAAGATTTCATGTAATCCATGGGCACCAGTGAAGATCACAAATCATTGAAGAAAAAAGGTTCAGAGCACTGTCTAGTGGGTCTAGATGACCCAAATCCCAACGTTAAAGTGCCTAGGATAGCACAAGGGTTAATATCTGTCCTCCATTATCAGAAATTGAATGTTAAAAATACCATTTTCATCATAGTAGGCCTTTAATATGTTAAAAAAATTAAACCTGTTAGGTGGTAAATGGATGAACGAGTAAACCCACCTCCAGTTTTGGCAATGATCTGCAGGTCTGGCGAAAGTGGCCCATCGCCCACGGAGGTGTACGCCAAGACCTTGATATTGTACGTCTTGTTTGGGATGAGGCCATGGATGGTGACAAACTTCGACCCTCGTACAATCTGCTTCTCCCAAATGTTAACGTATTGGGTGGGATCCATGGTGTAGTAGACTCTGTACCCCATAATCTGCCCATTGGCCTCCTCTGGTTCATCCCACTGGATAACAGCTGTGGTGGCGCTCATCATGTGACCTCGGACATGCCGTGGCGCTGTGCTGGGTGCCTGCTCAACTGTTTTGGCCTCAGTGCTCTCGCTGGGCGGCCCTCTCCCAATGTTGTTCACCGCCACTACTCGAAACTCATAATCAGAGTAGGGACTAAGGCCGCCCACGCTGTACCTGGTTGTGGCTACTCCATTAATCTCTTTGTACAAATCATCTGAGTTTTTGGACTTGTGCTGGATGATGTAGTAGGTAACTGGTTCAGGATTACCAGAGTCCCAAGTCAGTGTTATGCTGGTGGCTGTACGCTCGGTCACAACTGGGATGCCTGGAGCCTTGGGTAACGCTGTGGTGGTAATTATAGCATTAATATTAATAAAAAGCAGTCCATACAGTAAAGACAAGTTTGTTTTCCCCATGTTTAGCTATGTTTTTGTTATACTTTTATTTATCAGTTTAATAATTTAACAGGTAAATCTATGGCTTTAATTCCCCCACATTATGGCACATGCCAAAACATATTAGGGCAATAGATTGTCTCTATATGCCATGTGAAGTAGGCTACTGGGGGAGCTGCTGTCGGATTTTTATATGGTGACTAATATCATCATGTTACGTGTTGCAAAAACAAAGCTGTATGTGTAAGTGTGTGTGTATTTGTATCTGTCCCCTGTGTGCCCACAAGACCGGTGACAACAATCACGGATGTCGTTTCGGTACACTGCAGAGCAGATATGATTACTTTCAGATAAGTCCTGTGTCTACCGAATACTCAAAGCCTCACTCGGTGCATTTCCTTCTCCCTCCTTCCAACATCTTGCAAGCAGAAACGGTGACCTTGTGGCTCTGCAGCTTCCCAGCTGAGTGATAAACACTTAGCTGTTTTTGAAGTGAGCTTGTGTCTGAGTTGGTTTAAGGAAGCCTCTAGGCTTGAGAGGCGTTTTTAAAAGATCCTTTTTCTTTTGCAAACCTAATACAGAAAAGGAAAAAAAAACAAAACAAGAAGCAGTCTTACCTTTTACAGTTATCTGAGCTACAGCCTCTATCACCCCGAGGGTTGACATGGCCACACATGTGTAATTGGCAGACTGTTGGACGTCGGTGAGCTCCAACACGTTCCGTCCAATAGGCATGTCGTCCTCGGGAGTGAGGTCTTCCGCACCCAGCATCCATTTGACATATGGCATAGGAGAGCCAACTGCTACACATGTGATATTAACACTGCCGCCTGGCATGATTTCATTGTCTGTAGGTGGAATGGAGAATCGTGGTGGCACCCGGCGTACTGGTGAAACGGAAAAACATTAGGTACAGTTAGAAATGGGAAAAAGAATCAACTTCCTTTCTGAAAAATAAAAAAAGTTACATGTACCCCGGAAATACTCCCCAAGGAACACAAACTGATTTATAGTAATATTTCTTCAATGGAAATAACAATAATCGCAATTTGAAAGTTTAACTGTAACTTCTAAATGATGCAAAATAAAAGTTAGGAAAAACTCATTTAAAGTGCTATCTAAGTTTTAGATTGATTGATAATTGGGTTTACACCAGCACAAGAATCATGCACGACAAACTGCATCAGTACAGATTTACAGAACTGCACAGAGTGCTGGAGAGCCGACAGCACTTCACAGTTGTGTGAGAGGAAACAACTTTAAGGCCGCACTCTTCCAGCTGATGTGAGATAATGTGCCGCATCACATTCTCACATCACACAGACATATAGATAATAGATTGAATTTGCACATACAACACAAAGAAATACTTTTTTTTTACGTTTTGTATAAATAAAAACACGTGCTGTCAAATGTTATGAATTGGTAATTTGAACTATCTGTCAAGTGGATTTTTCTTGTAAGTAAGCTTTTGTTTTGTTGCCTTTAATGCCTTAGAACTGGTTGAAGAATAATAAAAAGTAGTTTTAGACATGTATCAGCAGATGTGTGCTTTCTTTATGTTGGTGATTTCACTGACGAACAAGATGTCGAAGCTTTTTAAAAGAGCAACAGTAATAGTGGTTCCCAGAGCATTAATCTGTCCCTCCAAGCATTTCTTGAATTTACCAGTCATCTGTGTCTGAGAATGAATCAGAACCACTTGTGCATCATTTAATGCCTTTCAGCAGGATCGGACATAGAAAAGCAACACGAGAAGTCTACATTTATAGAAAATCCATACGGCAAATTGAAGCAAGATCTTCCATTAGCCCAAAACATCTATTTTTCGCATCCAAAAAACAACCGTGCGTCTTATAATCGCCCTATATATGGTTTGATATAAGGATTATATATTATAAAAGGATTATTATAAATTATTGGATGTTATTGTAAAGATGCGAACGTGTAGCGATGTTAGACTTCGTTTTTTTTTATTGGCGTGTTCCTAAAAACGTTGGGAGTTAGCGTAGTCACAGTAACATTTGTTTTAGTTGTATCAGTCTGCTTTTTTATGCATATCAAACAAGATTTGGAGTTACAGGTATTGTGAATATGGCAACACGGCTAATTCTTCAAACTGTTGTGTTACAAACAAGGTCTAGAGTCACTATAAACCCAGTTAATAAAGTCTGAACTACACTCAGACTTTTCTCAGCCTCTTTTATCTCGCTTAATGCGCCCTACAGTGTGGTGCACCTTATATTTGACATATATTTGGCAATAGACCATTCATTCCGGTGTCCAGGGCGGATAATGGGGCAACTTGCATAATTAAGTGTACAGTAATTTAGGCCCTTTTGTCGACTGTATCATCGCATCTAACATACAGTTCAGATTTACAAAAAACATAACATGAGACAGCTTCCAGGCAATACAGCAAAAAAAATCTACATTTTCAGAGAAGACATTGAACATTTTGAATTAACTTAAACATTTAAAATCACAGACTCATGGATAGCCTCAAGGCCTGTTGTCGAAGGGTAAGAGAGTTCATCATGCATACAAGAATAAAAAAAGGGGAAAGGGTGCAGGGTCAGAGGTCAGTTGGAGGACATGCCACACAGTAAATGAAAGGCTTATTCAGAAAGTGCTGGGCTAGCACAAGTTAAACAGCCCAGGGGGACGATGTGGAGGAGGAAGTCGGTGACAGGAAGAGGGCAAAACCAATTCAGTAAAAAGCAACAACAACAAAAAAATAAAATAACTTATTACATTAAGATTTATTTGGTTCAGAAAAAGTCCATACATACAAAGAAAGCAAACGTTTTTGTATAACTTAAAAACGGGATTCAGATCAGACATTAAGTCAGTGTTTCTGCTCGTGGCACTTTCAATAGATTGGCCGATAATTTAGGTATACTATGACAAAAAACAAAAAACTGCTAAAACAAAGTGTTTAAACATCTTTCGAGCCTATTCATCAAGATTATTTTTGAAAACAGTAAAAGATGCCATGAGCATATATGTTTTTTTCTGTATTTGGCTACTACACAAGTCTTCCTGCTGCCTACATCCGACTCACAAAGCTCCTCTGTTGAGCAGTCTGCAGCTCTCCAGAGAAGAAATCTAGGGGAACTGCTTGCATTATTAAATACGTTTCTTTCATTCAATATTTAATTAATATCCAATTGAATCACACTCCCCACAGACATAATATTATCCTGCTCATTTGAATCATCATCATCATTACATTTCTCACGACTTCCAGATAACACTTTAAATACATCATTTTTTTTATGGCTTCCCAACATCCTCATCCAAGAGAAAAGTATCATCTCCTGCGAGCAAAATTGTTTTTGCCACTTGGCGCTTCACTTTATAGCCCATTTTAAACAAAAGGTTGTTGTTTTATTTGTATTTTTAGATGGTGAAATCATCTCGACTTACTGGCCTGCTGTGCTGCAAGTCATCAGAGAAACCAAGCAGGAACACTGACAGGGTAAGAGCGGGGTTTGGGGGGTGACTACTTCAAACATTAACGGGTGGACCATGCAAACGGACCGTCAAGGCAAATGCAAATATCGCAACCAACGTTCCCACCTGGAGGATGGAAAAGCATGCACCACCTGCTGGACAGTCAAGCATTCTGACAAGGACCGGGAGCATTCCCAAAGTGAATATGAACATGGATGTAAATCAAAGAACAAAATGATGCTACTTTAAAAAAAAAAAAAAAGTCTCTTTCATTTTGTTGACTTAAGACGTAATTATTTCTTGTGATGTAAAATAAAAAAAGACGAAAAGAAGAGAGAACTTGCTTTTGTTTTGTTCAGAAAGAAAAACACACCAACCTTCTCGTAGCTCTGAGGGATGTAGGGAATTTGATGCAGAACAAAATGAAATAAGGAAAGGAGAAAAACAAGGGAAACACAGAGAGTAAAAAGGCCATGTTTCAGGTGTTTAACTGAGACGCAGACAATTTCGAAGGATCTCGAAAGTGCAGGGAGCTCGGCGTATCTCTCCTTGACACCAAAGTATGGTTTTCCGGGTCAGCTTAGACATAATAATCAAGACACAACATTTAATATATACAACGTATGTTCTGTGGTGTTTTTGGTTAATTTTCTTTGCTTTATCTTTAAATGTAATTGCTCTTCAGATCAAGCCTGTAAAATGCTGATGAAAAAGAAAACATCAAATCATTAAGATTATAGATCACTAGATTGCACTTCAATACAAACAGCTTGCTTTGTGAACAAAATAGAAATAAAAAACGTTTAAATTAAATTGGACCCGACTGTGCATAAAAAAGGAGAAGTTTTTAAAAGCCGTTCTACCAAAAATCAAGATCATTTAGGTATATGAATGACAGATTAAGAGCTCAGGCGAAAAAGTATTTCTAAAATGTATTTGCTGCTGCTGCTGACATTGTTTTAAGTCAGCTCTTGTATGCATACATATAAGGTTTTTTTTGTTATATTGTTGTTGTTGTTAGACCACAGATTTTGATTTGAAACCAACAGAAACATTTCAATTATAAAACTTCAGTAATTAGTGGACAATTACAGCAAGCAGTCTTGCCACTAGTGTTAAGGTTTGGGATAAGCAACAGCACAAACCCAAAAAACAAAAAAGAGCAGATAATAAAGGTTCAAATCAGTGCAGGTAAGTCAAGTGCAAGGACCAAAAAATAAATCAAAATCTAAAGCATACTTACAATGAGCTGACAGGAAATGGACCCTGCTGACTTTAATAGACCTGTTTGCACTTTCTATATGTGTTTTTAAACAAAGTATTTCAAAATGTTGACTGAAATTGGTGGTCATGCGTTTCATACCTCTAACATATAGATTAGCCGGTGCAGAATAACGGGTTCCATCGTTGTTGGTCGCCACACATTCATACTTCCCCTGGTCAGACTCTTCGCTCTGCTCTATCTGGAGGGCTCCTGGTAGGGAATAACAAATGAGGCAGCCAAGTGCATGTGGTTAAAGCTGTGTCGACCATATTCAAAAGCAAAGATTACAAAAAAAAGAACAGCAAGATAGATTATCTTGAAGGAGGACCAAATTTGCCTCACTCGTGTAATTTTGCTTTACCCTGGTACAAACTGGTAATTTGAACAGTTTGAGTAGAGTTGTTAAAAAGAAATCTGCATGAGCGAAACACTACATTTGTGCATCTGTTACCGGAGACACTATATTTTAGATCTTATCCTTGAACCATTATCACAGCCTGATCCACTGGTTGGAGTATAATTGAGGCTGTGCAGTGAAACTGTGGGTGTGAAATAGCTGCAACTGATAATCATGCAAGACCGTATAATATAACTTCTTTTGGTTTGTTGAAAAAGCAACACACATTTAAAAAAAGAAAAATGCAACCAAACACACAGAAAAAAGGTATATATACCTATCCTAATTTCTTAATATTTGGTTTACCGGGATGAGGACGGCTTCAGATAAAAAGTTTTAATAAAGCCCAATCCCTCGTTCACAATAAACGCGATTCGTGCGTCTATTTTGATTCCGCTGCTTCTCTTTCGACGAGCGGCAAATTCGCTGCTCGACGTGTCTGAAAACTTGACGCTCGTGACGCGTGTGGGAGGAGCTACTATCAAATGTTTTTAGCTTCATTGCTATATGGGAACATGGACTATGAATGTCATTTACAATGCATGGATAATTTTTTTTTTAAGAGCTCTACAAAAGCATCGGTAAGCACGTCTCCACGTCTGGGTTCATTAGATTATTCAGAGATTCTCCCAGTACGGTGAGGTTCACCATCTACTGCAGAAGTGAAGGGCACTTTCAGTGGTACTTCTGTCTCTTTGTAACCGAGTTTGATGATTTGCTGCCCCGCAGCAAAATAAGAAGACAAATAAAGGAACTTTTTATTTTTGTCTTAATGCAAATAAGAAAAAAATATCACAAAGAAAGAGAATGACCAGATTCCCATGTTGGTTTTGGACTCCCGTCGCTGGTTAGATCTTCAACATGCGGAGTTTATGATTGGTTGAAGCGTCTTCTTTGCTAAAGTTTAGAAATTTGAACTCTGAAAATGGCGGCTACAATGTCCGAAATGCTCAAAACACACTGCCGGTCCTCTGACTGATCTGTTCATTGATGTAACAGTGAAACTTGATGCGCCCGAAGCGCAAATCGCGTTTGATGTGAACATAGCTTAAGAAATACGCTCATCATACTGCCATTGATAGCAAATTATACAATTATGATCTAAAGAATAGCGCCAAGACTGGCAAAGTACAACATGTCACTGGACTGGTCAATATGAGGATGATCAGTGATAACTGCTTCAGGGAAACATGAATCAAACGAAAAAAGATTTACAGTATAAAAAGCTGCATAAAAGGGGAGGACAATTAAAATAAATGAATTTAGAGATGATAGTTTTAGCATATTCAATCACAGATCAGTTGTAATATTTGGCCTATGGATCATTTTGGAGCTTCACTGGGGTGAAGCAACTAAAAAAAAAGGCAGCATGTGGAAAAAATGTAAAAAAAAAAATGCTGCTTTTATATCTGGGAAAAAATATTGTTGAAGTTTTGTGTGAGGCAAAATCAACATTTAACCCTCTGGAAGAAAAGTTTTGACATGCAAATCTTAGGAAGAAATGTATGTCGACACAACTTACAACCTTCTGACAACCCTTAGCTGAAAAATAAAATGCAATTGTATTAGAAGACAAAATTCAAAATATTGGCCTGAGCCAACAAGAATGCAACCAACCACTGCTTTAGCTTATGAAAGCTACAAAAGACACCCAAAAAATCCACCAATGGGATCAGCAGTGTGGTGTCACATGACCCAAAGAAAAATAGGTTTCTGCATCCACAACTCTCCAGCTCTGTGTCACACGGCAAAAATGAGCCAATCAGGTCCTCGCCAGACTCTACAGTTTGCCTTTTCCCAAACCCTGAAGAAAAAAAGTCAAAAAGTAAAATAGCTTTCAAACCCAAGAAAAGTAAGAAAAATAGGTGAAAGAGAAAAAAAAGCACCGTAGAAACTTTATTAAAAAAGTGGTTGTTTGGGCTTTTTTGTAGAGTTACAGGAGAGGAAAGCAAATAGAAGAAATGGAAAAAAAAATAGTTTGCAAAGATAGAAAGATTTCTTTTGGGAGAAAAAAGCAGGAGAGAGGCATTGTTGTCTTCAGCATGTGATTCCACAGCATCTGTGCAACTTTTTTTAGTGCTGAACAAGAACAGCTAAGGGGGAAAAATGCTTGGTTGTTTTAGTTGGACAAAAAGAGGGACACATGATTTGCTATGGCCAAAAAAGAAAATCAAAATCAACATAAAAAATAGAGTTTTAAAAATAATTGTCATTGGATATGCTTATTTGAGCCAGGGCAAGCATATCACAACTGAGCTAAAAACGCTACTGAAACAACAAAGAAGTAAAAAAAAAAAAAGCATAGACCAAATGATGGAAAACAAATATAGTCAACAAAATATGACAAATAAGAAGGAATGTCGATGCGAATGTGTTGTGATTCGGTCTTTGTAAACAGGACAAAATGGAGGTGATTCGGGTGAATGGATGGCTTGACAGCAAGAATGAATTTGTATTATTTTCATTCTGTGAACGTCAGTTCAGCACTCTTACCTCTTATTGGTGTACCACCTGGGTGGATAATATGAATGCAAATAAGATTAGAAAGAAGAAGCATTAGTACGTGTAGATAGAGGCTGGGGGCTTTGGAAGAAGAGTCAAATTAGATTTAACAGGGTACGTAAAAATAAAGGTACTACAGGAAAGAGAAGGGAGATAGAAAGAGAATAAGAACTTTTCTGTACTTTACTGGCAAAGAAAGACACGATTCATCATAGAAAACAAAAAAAAGTCAAAGGTCAGAGAGTAGAACTTGTACATTCATGTACCACGGGAGGAGGTGCCATTTTGGAAGTGGCTTCTGAAGACCAGCTACTGGAAGGAAAGACTTTTGGTATATAAGGCTAAGGAGCAGACGCTGACCTGAGCTGGTCACCTCCCTAAAGCTCGAGACCTTTCCATACCTAGTCCACACCACGTGTTAAAAGATAGGGTGAGTAGTGGTTGGTCAGTGAGTGAGGAACAAAAATGTGAGGACAGGTCAATAGTTGGGTAAGTATATGAGAGCGCTAAACTAATGTTTAGTGATTGCCTCCAGATTAAGTGGCTACAGCTGATAGTGGAGGGACATTTGAACATTGTGGGGGTGAAGGCAGACTGTGTGTCTGGAGTGGTAGCCCTACAACTAAACTATCTGTTAGTAAAATGCATGCCATGCATTTTAATTGTTGTTGGAACATGGAAATTAGTGGGGGTGATGTGTGCTTTAGAGCTAAGCACTTACCAAAGGATTCTGTTGATTAAAAATACAGAGAGAAGAAAGACAGCATAAGAATAGGATTATATTATTTAAGGAAGTTTAGTTAACAAGGCTTTCTTAACGCTTTAGCAACTCTACGTGAATCAAAGTTGCAGGTTAGAAAGAAGTAAGGTTAGCAGGATGGCTAAACAAAGGACAGCTGTGAAATCCGTGAAGACGAGTGGTCAAACAAACAAGACTTCTTTTTTTTCCATATAAAAGATATATGCTTCTTTTGTTAGCTGGCACATAAAACAGTAAATTAATATAGCAGATTTAGAAAAATATTGTGATCTTAGGGCTTGTGCATTAGTATCCCTGAAATAGCGCTTAAGTCCCATTTTTGCACACATTTGCCAGTTTTTGTTCATGTTGCCATTAATATGGTGGCTGCAAATCTTCCTCACAACTTGAATAAAGCCCATAACCCTTTAACACCGGAGCTTTAGCTCCAATGTTGACATTAGTTACTACCGTCACTCTTCAACCGTTTACTCCAGGGGTATCCAAACGTTCTGCAAGATTTGGTGAGATGAAAACCAAGGAGAGCTCATAGCTCTGGACTTTCTTCATCCATTTTAATAACATTAAAAACAAATGAATTATTATTGCAGTGGCTTAATTTTTATTTCTTTACATAGAAAACAAATCAATCTTAATATGTTTTTTATCAAATTATTGTGGATTTGTCAATTTTTCACGCCACTTCTTCCCAGTTAGCTTGTTGTAGTTAGCATGTCCTGTCTGCCTGTTGATAATGACCTTTTTGAAAACACCTACAAGGAAATTTGCTTATTAGGAAGACACAGTTGTATCATGTTTCACTGAAAAAAGTGTGCCAATTTCCACTTGTTCTCAAAACGGTGTCAATCACTGTCAGCGTTTTGTTTTTCATTTACAGTTGACATTAAATGAGCTAGAAAATGTTCCAGAAGGGTTAACATATTAAAAAAAAGACAGTGTTACCAAAGGTTTACAATGTTGTTTACGTAATTTATCTGAACACAATCAAGAAATCGTACACGCAGTTTTTAGAAAATTGCTGGGGCTGCATGTTGTTGATTTTATGAAAGATGTAGCCAGGTTGTTGGAAATTTCAACGCGGCTGTATTTGGCCCATAGGCCAGACTTTGGACATACCTAGTTTACACAATTGACATCATTTCAGCAGATAGTGAAGCGGAGAAGAGCAGCTTTGCGCTGATATTCAACACACAAAGATCACATTAATGGTCCTAAAGTTACGGTAGGTCAAAGAGCATGTGTTATTTAGGTTTTGCTAAATCCGAGGTTAAAGGGTTAATGGAAGCACGTCCTAGCCCCTAAATATTAACATTTTGGGGGCGGGGACTAACGTACAACCACCTGTTAGCAACAAAGCACTAAGACCATTTGTGGGATTTTAATGCACAAGTACTAAAATAGTTTCTTGTAAGATGTTGAAATCAAACTCTGGATACTGGAGCAGGTACTGGGGGGTTGCGATACAGGCAAAATCATAAAAACAAAAAAAAAAGACAAAGCTGACATCTTAACACTGAAGCAGGGGCTGTAAAGTCAAAAATCAAGGGGTAACAAAAGCTTGATGAAGGTTTACGCACTGCTGTGGCTAATTAGTGTTCAAATGATTTCTTTTTTTCACCTAAAACTGCAGCAAAAATTTTAGGAACATTTGTAGGATAATGATGATTTCCCTATTTTTAAAGCACGAACACTTGTTAGTGGGTTCTGCATGAAGCCAAGTGTGGAGTATTGTCTTTTAAAGAATGAAGATCATGATTCTTAAAAACTACCGCACCAATGCAGTGGACGGTGAGTGACCAAAAACCAGCAAAATAAGTCATTGTAAAAAGTCACAGGAGTGAGCAATGGGGGCAGACGTTAGCCAGCAAATACAGAAGGGGGAGGACATCCCAACAGGCCATGACAACACTGGAAGACAAAGGGAAACACACACAGACAAAACACAGCGGGGATGTACGTAGAATAAAGGACAGGAAATAGTAGAAAACAATGCCATTACCTAAAAGAAATAAAAGCCAAAAGAGAAGTTAAAATATGGGAAGAAGAGGAAAATGAAAGAACCGAAAATACAGTTGGAGTAATACATCAGATAGAAGAAACAAGAAAGACGGTTTCTTGCTTTGAAACAGAGTTTTCAGCTGAGGAAACCTACCTGATCTGAGCTGTTTAATGCGGCCATTGTTGCTGCTGGTGTTGACAGGGAGAAAGTCTTTGAACCAGGAGATATCTGGGTCAGGGTTGCCGCTGGCAGCACAGAGCATGGTGGCAGTGCGTGTTCGCTCTACCACTTTCAACTGTGGGCCCATGTCTATGGTGGGGAAACCAGGGGGCAGCTGGTCCTCTGGAAAAAGGTAGACATGTTGTAGCAGAGGTCAAATACGAGCACGTTAGTCGCCATGTGAACCATAAACCATAGTTGACAGTAAAAAACAAACAAACAACAACTTAAAGGTCCCACTCCAATCATCTTTTGATCTATTGTCAAAGCATTCCCAGTGCCGGTTTTACCAAAAATGTGAAAAACCTGTGTGGTTTTCTAGGACATAGTTTCTGTAGAGCGGAGGTGGCTGGCTCGTGGAATAACAAAGCCTGTTTTATTTGTTTTGAATACTGAAATTACAGAGCTAGCAGCTCAGTATGGGCTGAGAGGTGTTCCTTCAATGGAAGCTGCTCAGGATTACACAAGCCTTTTGAAACAAGGCCAGTAATCTAGCTGCCTCGTATTCCCTGCAGGTTTAAAAGTAGGAACTATAGATGGAACTAAAGAGAAGTATGTCCCATGTTCCTGCAGCTTCTTCATAAAACCAAATGTTGATAAAGTACTTTGAAGTTGTTTAATGTGAAACTACTCATGTAGCAATGGGGGGGAAAGTGCTACAACCAGACAGTTTTTGCATTGAGAGCTGGAGCTTTGATGCCCTTTGATGATGGCAGGTGGATTTGCTCTGCTGTCTCAGCTGTCTTGTTTCTGCCTGTTTCTTAGCTCTACAGCTAACCAACTGTCTCACTGCCATCGGAGATACGAACGCTAATTCACAGCACACTTTTCTCCAAAATTGTTCTTCTTTAGCATACCAAAAAGAAGGTGCAGCCTGAAGCAGCTTTGTCTGAAGCCTGTCATTCCAAAGAGAGTATTTTGGGTTTGAGGCTGCTGTTTTCTGAAGGACTGCACATAGGAAAAGTTTGCACAACATAAAAATCTCTGAGTGCAAAACACCCCAATCTTTATCACGAGCAGAAGACCTGCTCAGTCTGAGTGCTGGAGAGGTTCATATGGTGCTTCAAGTCTTCTTTCCCTGCTGCGACATGGCTAATTAATGTCTTCCATTGCTTTTGTAAACACCACCTTTTTGGAAACTCTCTCCTTATTAATTTTTCATGAGGAGTCATTAGTTTGGAAGCAGCTTTGAGATGCCACAGCACTAAACACAACAAAATGAACAAACATGGCCGCCGACCAAGAATGCCTTTGGGTATCTGGCACGAGAAACTACCTCAACGGATAAGACGTTGCAGACGTAAGACTGTTAAAAGTGAGGGATTTCATATTAAACTGAGAAACTTTACAGTGCAACTGTGTCTCTGCCTGAGAGGATGAACAGCTTTCTGAGTGTTCGAAAAAAGGTAACTCAAACACCAGCATGCATGCTTGTTTTTTTAGTTTGTTTATTGTTGTAAGCACTTATCTATAATTTCACTTGTTTCTAGGTTTTTAGTTTAGTTTATTTGAGTTTCAGCTGACCTGCTTTGAGCTCTGTCCTTCTTTTTTTGTTTTTTTAATTAGCAGGAAAATTGTTCACACCTGCTTTCTGCTTCAAACCCCAAAGCGTTGGTGTATTTATACCATCTGACTTTCACTTAGCCAAAGCCAGACCTTGTCTTTCTACAGACCATCTTACAGGGTCAAGTTTCTTCTTTCCTTTCTTAGCTATGGTCACTTCAATTTTTTTTTCCCTCGCTATGCTTGACTCAGAATCCTGTTGGACTCAAACCCCAACGACTGCTAGAACTGGCAGCCAGCTACTTGAAACCATAAAGACACAACCAGGATATAATTAAGGGAAGGGAAGACTAAATGTGAAAACAATTGAAAATAATTAGCTTGGAAATAAAACAATGAAAGCTAAATTGGGACTGCAGGAAGAAAAGCAAAAACAAAACAGTCAATTCAATTAACCAAATAGGAACAAAAACTGAACTGAAGATGCAGATCCAGATAGCTGACTTCTAATCATATATAGTGCATGCACTGACTTCAAACAGGAATAATTTGAGCTGAAAAATATAGGAAACATCTTTCCTCATGCATTCTGAAGGACTGGTTTTGTGACTCCTTGACATAATGCTCTCTTGTTTTATCTTTTAGTGTGCATTAGGGTAATAGGAGATGCTCCTTCCTTAACCCTTGTGCTATCCTAGGCACTTTAACATTGGGAGTTGGGTCATCTAGACCCCACTAGACAGTGCTCTGAACCTTTTTTCTTCAATGATTTGTGATCTTCACTGGTGTCCATGAATTACATGAAATCGTTCCACCTTTATCCACCTTTGTCATGGTAGGGAGAACACGTCAATGTAAGGGTCGGCTCATAGGATAGCACAAGGGTTACGCCTTATTCACATGTACAGGGGTTGACCTGTATGGGTCCTCCAGAGTTTTGGGTTATCTGGGCTCGTGGAGGGTCGTAGACAAGAGCGGCTGATTCTAAGAGGAAGCGCAGCAGTGTCTTAGAGTTTCTCCTTGATTTTTAATGGCCACCTTAAGAGACGTCATGGAAATGGAACTTACCGTTGTTGTAAGTTTAGTAAATGTATCGTGAAGCATTTGTAAGGATAATGTTAGTTACACGCACGTAAGACATATAGGTGATGCTGTCGTATGGTATCCTTACACCACACTCTAGTCATTGGTAAGGTGCACAAACTGGCTCCTTATTGGACACATGCCAATTCTCAATGGACGGGGTGTGCAGGTGACACAGAGGTTACCGTGGGAGGCCCGCACAAACTATGCTCTGACTGTCTAGTTTCCATATTTCTAATGGTCAGCATTGTACCAAATCCCCCTTACTTACCCTTGCATGTTGTATTAGTGTTTGCTATGACTTGTTACCCACTGCAATTCCATGAAAAAATATGCATAAACATTTTCGCTCTGTGGGGTCACCGAGTGGTCTATGACCTTGATATTTCTTGCAGGTTTGCCCATTTTTAGCAGACAACCCATATCCACACTTAAGGGTAGTTATGACTAAAGGAAAATATGCAAGTATAAGGTTTCTGGAAGACAAACACCTCCCAATATGTTTATTCCTACAGACAGAACATTTTTAGGGGTGAGAGTGTACACACAGTAAACTTGTTTTCATCTTTATTCATTTTAGATCATGGTTCCAGATAGGTTGTTCTATTACATCGGCACAATCACATTCATACTATCAGAATGACATTTAAAGTGGCAGCTATGAAAAGCCACAAAGCTTGAAATTCAGAACTACATTTCCATCAAAAGACTAGCGGGAAGTAAAAAAGAAAGCCTGGCTGTAACCATTTATTGCACCTTTCATGTGTTTTTGAAAAAGTAGTTTAATGTGAGGAATGGCGCTTGTCATTCAAGTGGAGAAAGACAGTAAAAAAAAAAAAGAGAATGAAATGAATTTATTGTGCAAGAGAGTTTCCTGTCCAAGTTCCCTCCAGCCTGTTCAAGGTCGAACAGACAATTAGCTGATCCTACATGAGTCAAAAGTATACCTGATCAAACACAATAGCCAGAAGCAAGCCTACAAGTGAAGAGGCCTGTTGAATTCAGTAATTGGATGTGACGATCCATGCGAACTAAAAAGCAACTCCAGTGAATAAGCAGTGTATTCTCAAACCGCATTTAGGAGATGATAAACCAGCTTTCCTCTAATATTTCCTCTGTAGAGCATTTAAATACCTCCTTTTCAAAAAGAAAAAAAAGAAAAAGATTGTGGGATAATACAGAAGAAAAAATTAGATTGTGCTTTTATGCACATTTTTGAAATAAAAAAAACTTTTGTTAGAAAATCCTTAAACATTTATAAAAAAGGCTAGTGAGCTGAAAAAAAGAATTTTGTTTTCAACTCCCACTCCGATCGCCTTTTATCTATTTTGAAAACTTCCCAAATGGTCTTTTAATTATGATTATGCAGTTTTTAGCCAAAATGTAATTTTTCTGGGACATAGTTTCAACAGAGCGGCAGTAGTTCATCGCAAATTCACCTCTGAGTTGTTGGGGGGGGGGGGACCATTGGTGAGCCCCCCAACACTTCCATCATTCCTTTGTTTACCCACTCTCCTGCCAGCTTACTGCCCCTCACACTCTCAACCTGACATAAGCAGTGCAACAACAACGGCAAACAATTTTGAAGCCATGCACTCAGACAAAGAAAACAGAGACGTACTGTACATGGATCTGTTTGTCTGCAAATGGTTGCATCAGAATGGAGCAGAGCAGAGAACTTTTGGCCCATCAGTTTACACCACATCAAGCTTTTTCAAACGGCCTTTTTATGTCTGCCCCTGAATCCCAACAATTTATATACAGAAATCCTTTTGAGTTTAGTTTTCTTTATGTTTGTCTTTCATCATGAGAAAAATGGACAGAAGTAGTTAAAAACACCAAAAATACTATTTCTATTGGGGTGGGTCTTTCACCAAGCCTGTATTTTTATTATTATTAATAATTTAACCTTTATTTCACCAGGTAACCTATTAAGAACATGTTCTTATTTACAATAACGACCTCTTGTACAATAACAACCAATTTGACCACAGACAGCTGATGTGACCCCAGACGGCGCATGTACAATTAATAAGCTATTAGTGGAGTTTATAATGTGCTGCTACGTAGGCTGGAAAACGCAGCTGCTTCCTCAAAAACGATCTTCACATCAGCAGTGTGGTGTGTGAAGCCATGTCTCACCCAGATCTAGTCATTTAGATAATGTAAACAAAAGCCTTGTAATGCTTTCAAGCTGCTTGCAGTTCTTCGCTGTACCCTCATCTATTTCACAGTAAAGTGAATTACCATTGTGACAATAAATAAAAGACAGGAAATTGAAGACATCTGGTGGCTTGAGCTGTGATTAACAACTCCTATCAACAGGGATGCTGCAATATTGTCCTTACAAGGCCAAGATGCTGAAAGGAAATCAGATGAATCACTGTTTAATCACGCAAGCTTTACATTCTTTGAGAACTTGGGAGTATTGACGAAGCTTTAAAAGTACAGATTAAAATAATTAATCAAGTAACCTATAGGGCCTGACAGAAACTTGGGTTCACATTTTTAGATGATAAAACCAGGTTTTTCTCCCAGTGCAACGTACTAGCCACAACCCAATGAGATCCTTAAGTTACTTGTATGATTATTATTATTTTTTTTTTTTTTTTACCAATGTCCTGTTCTATTACATCCATGTGTGGTTAATTTAAAAATCTTATTTTAGGGTAGCTGGGATGTTTTTAGGCAAACTTTATAGTAAAGACAAATTAATTTTTGTTTTGCCCCAAAACAAATAGGGCTCCAGCAAGCCCCGTCACTCCAACCAATGAGGGTATGCAGGAATAAAATGAATGAATAAAGTTTAGTTTGTGTTAATACAGTTTTCCCAACCCCTTGGACCGGTACCGGTCTGTGGGACACTTTCTCTTTCTCTTTAGTTTTTTGTTTTAGCCCACATCCAATTCTGATTACTACTGAACTACTAGACTCATTCTTGAAAAATGTCAAGTCGCTTGGTTACGTGTCAAAATTCCATTCAGTCCTTTCTAAAAGCAGCTCCACCCATAGCTAAATTGAAACCCCCAATCAATGTATTTGAAAAGTTTATTTTGGCAGAAAAAAAGCCGTTGAAGAAAAGAAAGAAGAAGCTTTAAATTCAAATAAGAAAGAAATCTACATTTAATAAACAAAACCAGGACTCTTTACTCCAAATTAGAATTTATTGTGACAGTTGTTGCCACACACCATAGTAATTATGCATAATAATCAGCAACCAGCTGAACGATGTCACGTGGATGCTGCTAATAAAGTTGCTCAAATTCATGCTTATAATTATATTTAGAAACGACAGGTTTTTGTTTGTATTCATTTTTCTGTCACACCTTAAAAGTCCGACGAGGCTTAAGTTGGTGTGTGACCAATAGGTTATAGGGTAAAATCTATATAACGTTTTAATGGTTTCCTTTACAAAATCTAGAGTATAAATAAAGTTTAAGGCAGCTGCAGATCTTTTACAGAGGATGAAGATCAACTTTACCCTCAAAAGGTAAGAGAAACTGGATGTTAAAAGGAATTGGACGCCCACTTTAGCCTCGTACAGATCGGTCCATGAAAATATTGTCTGACATTTAACCAGTCTGTGGCTCTATACATGCTTCCTTTTTATTATTTCTTTTGGTGAAAGCACATCAAAAACAATGTAACCCTTGTGCTATCTAAGCTGACCCCACCCTTACATTGACGTGTTCTCCCTACCGTGACAAAGGTGGATAAAGGTGGAAAGATTTCATGTAATCCATGGACACCAGTGAAGATCACAAATCATTGAAGAAAAAGGTTTAGGGCACTGTCTAGTGGGTCTAGATGACCCAACTCCCAATGTTAAAGTGCCTGGGATAGCACAAGGGTTAATTAACATATTAATGTAATAAGTAAAATGGGAAATATTTTTGTGGTTTGGGATTTGACAAAGTAAAATATATATAACATTTGACAAAGGTGTAAACGACTATTTCCTTTCCAATGCCAAAATAAAAGATAAATAAAATATATATCTGTAAGGCAGGAAAACCTGAAGAGAAAGACAGATAAAACAAAAATGGAAAGGTTTTTTTTTTATTACAAATACTCTCCTCACCACCTCCTATCCTTGCTGAGGGCTGCAATCTGAAGGACGGGCTAAGACAAGGGCAGTTCCTGCTTTACAGACCCCTACTGTATATTCAACAATGGATCTACACGGTAAATGAGATGGAAGGGAAGAAATGCTGAAGTCACCTTCTAAAGAAATGCTGAGCACTGGTGCTTGATATAAAAAGACTCCAATGACAATTTGCACACATTAGCCACTGCCAGGCTATCAAGTCATACAAGAGTGTGGTGCCAAGCACTGGATGAGTATAAAAAGGACATTGGCTTAAAAAGCACTACAGTGAGCAGATTTTTCCAGATGACATAAAGCCATTGGACACACAGTCACGCCATTAGTAGATTATATCTATTGATCACCCTAACAAAACACAAGCCAAAGTAAAATTGTACTTTCCTTGAATGTCAATGAAGTGCTGCTGGAGTGCAAACAGACATTCTGCATCATTTTCTGTCACGCACAAACAGACCCTTGCCTGAGCGAGATCTTTTAACAATTTCCGTTTAGCGGCGTCTGTTTATGTCTCGCTCGTCATGACAGTTGCATGAATGCACGGCGAGGTGGACGTTTACATGACATCAAACGCGGTTCTGTGCATGGGTCGGGGTTCTTCAGAGGGAAAGACGAGCAGCACATTAGGCCAGGGTGTCAACCTAAGTATGCCACACGCGTTGACTGCTACGTGGCTCTCAGTGCAGGCATCAGAATCTAAAGTGTTTGTTTCTTTGGCTTAAAAAAAAAAAAACTTTACTGGGACAACAAAAACAAGAGCGAGCATCTGTCGGTCTGCATTTTCTTTGCACCGAATGGCGTTCCAGCAAATCCTAAAGCTTTTGCTAATATACTTAACCCTACATCTAACAGTGCAGCAAACATTCCTATGCTAGGAAAACATTAATGTTTACTGACGGCATTCTTCATAAGGACATAGCTCAAAGGAGCAGAAGATGATCTCTGATGACAACAAAAACAGATTGGGTTCCATAAATATTGCAGACAAAAAAACCTTAAACCTCTGAAGCTGTGGTTTCCAATCGAAGCCATGGAAAACAAAGCTTTCTAGTCACATTCCGACTTGAGTTCTGAGGTTGTTCCACAAGGATTGGATTTGGTCCGACCTTTTTCTCACCGAGTGGAACCAGTCTTTTCACCCAACAGTTGCGGTTATTCTTCTGGGAAAATCCCTGCAGGCCATAATAAGATATATTTTCTGGACCTATTTGAGTGGATACAATCTCCTGAAAGGGGCTGTTACAGGTCACTTGCTGTGGCATGAAGGAGAAAAATATCTGTCAATACATTGTTATTATTGTTGTTCAGTATCCAGAGATGTTGGAAGAAGAATTTAAGGCACTTTTTACTATTTTTTTCTTTTTCCACCTCTTTGTACTTAAGGTTATTTTTTTGCTCAGTCTGAAATCTGCTTTTAGTCGCACATTTTCTCATACGACGTCCACCAGGAGAAAAAAAAAAACAAAAGGAAAAAGGAAAGCCACAAAAACTAAATCCTTGAAGACAGCAATGCTTACTTTTCCTAGCAGACTGAATCCAACCTATTTTCCCACCACTACGGTTATACAATCTGAAAAGGAGCCACAATGATTAAAGTGCCTTCCACACTCAAGAAAAATGTGAGAAAGTAGATAAAAGGGTGTGCTAGTCAACAGCCCAATAAAAAATGTACAAGGAAGACGTTCAAAAACCTTTCAACTGACAGTAAGTCCAAACTCGCAACTAATCCAATTCAAAACTCTTCACAGAATTTCCTGTACTGGACGGAGGATGTTCAAGATGGATCTCAGAAACTCAGACATCCACTGAGGCCAGACCCTGACTGGTCCGGCTGCCTCGGCCCCGTCGGTGCCTGACCAGAGCTCTCAAAGGTGGGGGTGCTTGGGGGCTGGGGGGAGCGATGGGGTGAGTTCTACAGTATCCTGTCAGTCAAAATGTACAGAATTATAATTTATGTTCTTCAAAATGAATTTTAGAGTTACATTTTTGTTTCACTTTTCTTTTGATATAAACTAAAAACACGTCTCACATTTTAGCAGATTAAGACAAACTTCTTGACCACTAGAAGTTGTTTACCTTTTTTTTAATTAAAAAAACCTTTTTGAAGAAGACATCCTCTACAACGGAAAGTTCAGCTCAGCTTCCTTTCCACTGACACATTCAGATTTGTCCCCTTGGCACAAGAGAGAGAACTGTTAATTATGCTTTTGTTTTCACACAAACAAAATTACTCAACCAAACGTAAGAGCTCTTAACTACCAAAGCAAGGCACCAATTCTGTTTTGTGCCAATTCAATGACGGCATCTGTTCTATTTTCCCCTCTGTCTTTCTCTAATGTTTCACCCCTTTTGCCAATATTAGCAATGATTTCCTTTCTCCATTTATGAGGTCTGCTTTATGCTGGCACTGTAAAGGGGGTACTTACCCCTCACAGTTCAGCATGCAATGGCCAACGAATCTGTACTACTCACATTAACCCTTGTGCTATCCCTTTGACATTGGGAGTTGGGTCATCTAGACCCACTAGACCGGCGGTCGGCAACCCGCGGCTCAGGAGCCGCATGCGGCTCTTTAGCGCTGCCCTAGTGGCTCCCTGGAGCATTTTCAAAAATGTTTGAAAATGTAAAAAGATGGGGGAGAGAAATAATTTTTTTGTTTAAATATGGTTTCTATAGGAGGAAAAACAAGACACAAACATTCTTAACGTTTTCCAATGCTGTAAGAATGTGTAGAATAAATATTAAATTTCAACATTTCTGTCAACGAAGATTTGCGTCATAGCCTGCGACACACGTTTCTACCAGCAGGGCAGCGGACCGCTAGGCAGGTGGCTGATGGAAATCGAACCACCGTCAGTTCCGTGCATTGCTTGATGAAGTTGAATATTCTGATCTCCTCCTACACAACACATTCCGACGGCTGTCCAGGGGTGACGTTTTGCGTGAAAACATTCCTGAAAAGCAAAGACCTGCTGAACTACCCGCAACTGGAGGATACTGTGGCTCAAAAAGATGCACTTTTTGGTGGATATGACTGTGACAAGCCACCTAAACGAGCTGAATGAACGTCTCCAGGCGCCGCAAATGCTTGAAGCTGTTCTGTCATTCGAGCGCAAGCTGACTGTCTTTACCAGAGATGTACAGCGAAGAAGAGCAGAGGATGCTGCTGTGTTTTATTCTTGCACTGACTTGCTTGGCATTTGCGCAGAAATCAAACTCAACTGTATTAATTTGATTTAATATACTTTACCTTTTCAAAAGGCTGTTGTTTTATTTTTTATAAACACAGGCTGCGTTTTTCTGCGCTCTGTTTAGTTCCCAGAGAAGGGCACGTCCCGCACGTTCCATTTTGTTGTTTTTGTTCGAATCCTCAAAATAAAAATGACAACAAAAATCGGATATCTTTATTGCATTTCTTTAATTTTATAAAAGCAATGAAACATAATGCCTTGATATTGTAATGAAGTTAAACTTGCACAACGGAGCAGTCACGTGACGCGTTGATCTCCGCAGAATGCACTGCAGGGCAAATAAACATTTAATCGTTAATAATGCTCATTATGTATTTGTAGCAACTTAGTCATTTTGATAGTAGGCTAATATAGCTAATATAGATACATATTGCATGTGTTGCCTTCATTATAAGGCTTAAATAGTGCTTGTAATATTTTGCGGCTCCAAACATGTTTGTTTTTTTGGTCCAAAATGGCTCTTTCAACATTTTGGGTTGCCGACCCCTGCACTAGTGTGCTGAACCTTTTTTCTTCAATGATTTGTGAACCTCACTTGTGTCCATGGATTGCATGAAATCTTTCCACCTTTATCCACCTTTCTCATGGTAGGGAGAATGCGTCAATGGTCATCTTAACCGCATAGGATAGCAGAAGGGTTAATGCTAAACACATCTGATTTCTTATTTGATATATTTTGTAATGGCCAGTTTACGTGGACAATTCGAATTTTGCCAATTGTCCGATTTCTCAAGTAACAATAATGGCAGTTATCTGATGATGTCTGTGTAGATTTATCTCAGGAAAGATGAGTTCACCTATATCTGATATATTTGACAACTTTAAATCTGCACATCTGGAAACGAAAAGCACCAGGGTAGCTTGATGTACCCGAGGCAACCAACATTTCTTGCCTGCAGAGTAAAAATGGAGAATAGTGGAAACATGTTGATAATTTTGCCGATATATTTGTTCTCAAATTAGCAAAGATAATACTACATTCCTTAGCATTGGCATGTTTAGAAGGAAGAGACTTTGAAAGTAACAGAACTTTTTAAGTTAGGTTACAACCATTCACTGTACGTGACAGCTGCACTGACTGAGCGGGACATTACTCATAGAAAATGGCTTACTTCTGCGTACATCAAAATTAAGTCAGTGCTGTCCCCATTTTTTTACAGTATGGATGACCCCTGACATGCTGTAGTAACAGCATGTATTAATTAATGCATCTTATTGGTCAGTTTATAACTTGAATTACTTGCACTATAGAAACAACGTCACAAAAACAAGGATTTTCCAAGAACATGAATGCTATCAGAATAAGAATGTTTTTTTCTGACAAATAGAATGACTGTGTAACAGCTATTTATTTCTCTATTGAAGTTTAGCGTTTCGGATGTTTGGAATTAGCGGGTACTTCCTGTTTGAAATGTCAAGGGTCACTATAACGTATGTGCATATTTCTCTAGAATAAAGAAGGTAATGGACCGGGACTTTCTGATGGTTGATTTCCGTAGTCTGTTTACAAGTTAGTTATTAAGCCCTCTTATATTTGCATCAGAAACCTTAGAAAGGCGAATTTTAAATAAGATTGTAACGTGCTAATTTATCATCAAAAACCAAACCAAAAATAAATCAATATTTTGTGCTTTAATAATACAAACGTCTCGTAGACTTAGTTTAAACTCTTCAACACACTTCAGTTCATTTAGTTACCTGTTAACTAACATTTTTTAAGATGGATTATCAAAGTTGGATGTGTTTACCTACTTTGTAAAACAGTCTAATATTGGACACTTGCTTTTGCGAGCATGCCTGGACATTCATCCACTGACTCACAGCTCACCACTTGCCTTGGGTGAAATACCTAGAACACTTGAGATGACCCCTGACATTAAAGGCATTAAGTAGAATTCGCAAGTGGCAGCTACGGCTTGCAGAATGTAAACACACATGCTGAGGAAAATGAAGAGATCGGGAACCGAGGTGTTTCAATTTCTTTCTTCATGCCCTCAGAGAGCCCAAAGCCTGCATTTATCTCATCGTTACATCCCAGTGCTGTCTGGCACATATTTTGTCCAGCCTAAATGCGATTAGGTTTTACCCCACAGGTTCCTCTGAGCTAGATTTTCCCAAAATGCCTCCTGGCACCTGCACCGGATAGATATCGCTTAAGCAATTCAATAATGAAGAACAAAATGCCTAGCACTTCCTTCTGTTGGTGTTCAGTTGCGGACTGAGTAGAATTCAGTTTTTTTTTCTTTTCTTCATTATTTCTCACAAAATCAAGGCTGCTGCTCTAAAACAACCTTCAAATTGTTTTAGAACATGCTGTGTGTTAGGACTAATGTGGGCCATGGACAAAGTTGAAAAGAAACACAACGTGGAAAGACGTACTGATACTTTCCATGTGCCAGATTAAAATTGTAGATTTATAAAAGGAGTAACACCTATTTGTTCACAAGAAGGAATTTCCAACTGCCTGTCCATACTATAACTGATCCTTAGTTTCTACAAGACGGCAGAAGACTCTAGGATTGCTGTCATAATCGTAGGTGTGTTTCAGAATCAGAATCAGAAAGCCTTTATTGTCATTGTAACACAAGAAACTTGTGACAACGAAATTTCCGGTGCTCTCCAGCTGCTTAAACAATAAAATAGATAATCTTCTAAGGAACAATAGAATTGAGTTTAACTGAAAATATACATATGTACAAAGCTACACAACTATTCTAAATTGCATTATATTGCACTGGGAATTGTTAATATTGCACATTGGTTTCAGATATTGCACTAGTTACAGTTTTTGTTGGATTTACATTTATTTAGGAGATTGACTGCTGTGGGAAAAAAACTGTTTTTTAGTCTATTTGTGCGAGCCTTGTGGGATCTGTACCGTCGGCCTGACGGTAGCAGTTGGAACAGGTGGTGGTTGGGATGGTGGGAGTCCTTGATGATTTGCCTGGCTCTGCTCGTATAGCGAGAGCTAGCAATGTCCTCTAGGCTGGGCAGGGGGGAGCCGGTGATTTTCTGGGCCGTGTTGATCACCCTCTGCAGCGCCTTCCTGTCTGCGGCCGAGCATCCTGCATACCAGGCTGTGATGCAGTACGTGAGGATGCTCTCGATGGTGGCTCTGTAGAAGGTCACCAGCAGCTTCTTGTCCAGGTTGTTCCTCCTGAGTATTCTCAGGAAGTGGAGACGCTGCTGGGCCTTCCCTACTGCCGCAGTGGTGTTTGCAGTCCAGGAGAGGTCCTCTGTGATCAGCACACCTAGGTAGCGGATAGAGTGGACCCTGTCCACGCTGACCCCATTTATATAAAGTGGGGGCGGGTCCACTCTCCCCTTTCTGAAGTCCAGGATTATTTCTTTCGTTTTGGTGGTGTTCAGGTGGAGGTTGTTTCCTGAACACCACTTTTCCAGTCCGCTGACCTCATCCCTGTAGAGAGTCTCATCTTCCCCTGAGATGAGCCCGACCACAGCAGTGTCATCAGCAAACTTGATGATGGTGTTGCAGGGGTGGGTTGGCGTGCAGTCCGATGTGTAGAGCGTGAAGAGGAGTGGGCTCAGTACACATCCTTGTGGTGATCCTGTGCTGATGGTGATGGTGGATGAAAGGTGGGGTCCAAGTTTAACAGATTGTGGTCGTTCTGACAGAAAGTCTTTAATCCATGAGCAATCACACTGGTACAATCAAATGTACACTGGTACATTTGATTGAGTGTTTGACTTATTCCTTAATCTAGTATTAACTTTTTCATGATTCCACTGAAAAAACAAAAACAAAAAAAAACAGCTAACTTTTCAGTGATTGTAAATAAAGTTTGGAGAAAGAGCTGCTGCTTGTTGCTTATATGCAACTAGGAGCATTGTTGTAATACATGTTCTCCATCAAGAAAAAAATGCCACAAGAACGCCATATACACAATTTACATTGGAGTGGGTCTTCAAACTATATGGGGAGCCAGTTTAAATCTATCTGATGAGGAATGATGGAATGAAATATAGGAGGAAGAAGGTGAAGGGACAGAAGAAGCTCTGAACCAAAGGTTTGTAGCAGTCTGTCTGAGTGAAAAATAGCATCCTCTCCCCCCTTTGCCCCGCAGTGATTGTTTCTCCCATAAATCCCCTTTGAGATTGTGTAATTAATTGAATGCTGCTTATTTGTCATTAAAAAATCCCTCACCTAATGCCTAACGTTATGAGGAAACCACCGCAGAATCAATCCTATTAATCACAGGGCCCTTTTTCCCCCGAAAAACCTTCACAGATGAACAACCTGAGCTTTGCTCATTTTGAATAGCATTGGAAAACCTGTAGTCAAAGTTTTACTTCTGAACTACTGGTGAGACAATGTAATTAGTTTATTATTTGGGAAGATTTGTGACTTTAGTTCTGTTTACTCGGTTTGTTTTGATTGTTTTGTTGAGGTTCGGTTCTGCTTTGTTGCTTATCTTGTCTAGTTTGCAGGTGATTATAGTTTGGAATCACCACAGCTTAAAAGATGTAATTCTCAATTAGTCATATATCAATAATTATGACCGGTATATTGCGGTCCAGCTTTCATAGTCTTGCTGTTTCGCAGATTTTCTTTCAATACAATTTTGCATTGTTATTTTTTACAGTGCATTGCGTTATGTGTTCTGATTGGTTGTAGAGTATTGTCAATCAGTCAATTGAGGTCTCCTGTACAGAAAAACAAAAGTGTTCATGTCTGTCTAAGAAAGGTGTACACAGTATGTAATGAGGAGTTTTACAGCCTTGATACATTTATGGCTAATCTTAATTTGCAGATTTCACCTATTGCGGCTTATTTTTACATCGTAACCACCCCGAAAAATTAGATCCCGACTGTAAACTGATCACAGTTGTAGTTGTCTCTCTGTCAATCTATGCTGGTTAGGCCGAAAATCCAATTCTAGCATTCTAGCAAAAATAATCATTGTCTTCAGATGTCACTTTTTTAAGGAGCCTAAAAGTGACTTAGGTCAGTGCTCCCAAAGCTTGGCATTCCCTTAGACCTTTTTTATTGCCCTCGTCAACGGGGCAGATTGGATCAGTAGAGCGCGGGGCACGCAACAGAGATGTACGCCACTGCTGGCAAGGCGCCCCAACTCTCTGCAGGCTGCACGTCATTCATAAACATGACGGATTAGCTGTGATATTCCTCCATTTACAACCTAAGTGAAGAGAGTGGGAGGAAGAGAATGAAAGCAGGGAGGGAGTGTTAGTGTCAGATGCCCCTCAGGGGTGGTGCTAAAATAGATGGGTAAAGAGGGAGATGAAAAGGAGAGATGAAGCAGGAAGGGCGGAGAGGGGGCCCTTTCTCTGCAGGCCTGGCTGGGCATACACCAAGGCAGGCAGGAAGTCAGGCACAAAGCACCTTTTACGCTCAGATGCCCCCCCCCCCCACACACACACACACACACACCTTGCTTTGTCAAACTAGCTTAGCTGGACTTAGATGTACCGTTATGAGTAAACATCACCTTGGGCAAAAAGTTAAAAAAAAAAGAGAGAGATTTCAGGACTTCTATGAAAAATCGACAGCGCTTTATTTTGCTCTGCTGTATTTTACGCCATTCAGTTCATTCCAGACTTTACATACCATCTACCATCTCACCTTTAGAGCTTTTTTTAAAGTGTTCCCAGTGGTCTTTATAATTATGATTATGCGGTCTTTAAGCATCATTAAAACAAAAGCTGCCCCCCTGCTTACCCGCCTCATTGCTGAGAGCTCTTTGTTTCAGCAGAGCAGGGAGCTTGTGGCCCACCCAGTCTCATTTTTTTCCGCCACAAATACAATCTTTTTCAAACTGCATTTTTTTGTCCGCTCCTGATTCACAACAATTTGAATAAAGAAATACTCAGAAAAGCAATTTTTGCTCAAATTTCTTTAAATCCATCCTCCATCATATTAAAAAATGCCTTTTTTCATCTTTGTCTTCCTTCCTCTTTCTCTTCTGCCTTTCCCCTTATAGCACTTTATCTTGCATATTATATTTTCTGATTCGTAGCCTGAGCGATAAATCTATTTACCTCCAAAACAGAGACCAATTTATTAAGTCATGTAAGGAACAGGGAAAAAAAAGAATCTTGTCTTCTTCTCTTTTCACCATCAGCAATTTTTCTATAAAGTAATCCTGAACAGAGTGGGCGAGCATTATCTGACAACGCTTTCAGCTATTTGTTGAAGGCAGAGCTGAATTGAATGCCACTTTTAACTCCAGCAGAAACACTTTTACAACTCTTCTTTTGCTTTCACTTTTTTTTTTTTTACCTCTTCCAGAAACAGTACATCAGACGATAGTTGAAGCCCTTTAGTGCATTAAACATGCACACATAAAGAGCATTTGGAAGGGAGTATATAAGCAGACGCCACACTCTATCACCTCCTTTGGGACGCCTCCGTTCTCCCCAACTTTCCTGTCACATTGATGCATATACTGCCAGATGCCTCTTCTCTTTTCATGTTTAAAGCATGCTCATTGCATTTTCATCCTCTCATTGTTTTAGGGACTGGCATTGTAAAGGCAAAGCTAAAATAAGATTTCGTTAAAATTTAACTATCGCCGTCTATGTTTTTGTTTGGCGGCAAGAAGGACATCTTTCAAACGACTGAAACCAGAAGTTGGAGTCGATATGAGCTCACGAGAGCATCAGCACTGAGGTGAGCCCTCCAACTGGTCAGGAAAAAAAAGACAGAAGGCAAAACTGTGAGATACTGAGCTGGTTCATTAACCGTCAAGCGCTATACAATAACAAGCAGGTGGTTTTGTTTGGTCCAACAGGCGTGTCTGATGTCACCGTTTTTGGGAAAATTATTGTGCCTCTTGCAGTCTTAGCCTGTTTGTTATGTTTTCCGTTGAATAGATCTCGTTAATTGTTGATGTCCGCTCCTCTGATGGGATCGACGTAGTTCCTGGTCAATGTTTTTTTTTAGCAGCTAGTGAAATAACTTTATATAAGTATTTGTGTTTTTGGGGGAAATGATTTCAATCTAAAAGTACGAAGAGTTTGTTTCGGTGGAGTGTTGGTCTGATCTTCAGTCATTGTTAGAACTTTGAGCTTAACTGTGCGAGATGTGCTTCCATCCACTGGAGCTCTTCTATTTGACCATGGTTTCATCGGATTCTGATATGCGAGATGTGTGGTATAAAAAGTCTGAGGAAACTGACTTCATACAAGTTGACTTCTTTCTCGAAAATAGAAAGCATAGCACAAGCCCTTTCAATTATTTATATAGCTAAAAGCCTGCTATAGTAGAAAGGAATATAGGGATTATTCATGCCTTGCTAATCTCCTTCAGAGAGGACCTTTTGACTTCCAAAGAGCCCTTGTGAAAACTGGGGGTTATGCAAAAGCATTCAGCTTAGGTAAACAGACATTCTCTGCCAAAATGTGACCATATTGAGATTATTGGTGTCATTTGTAGCTGGTGAAAAGCACGATGCATATTTAGCCCTAGCCTATCCTATTTTATCAAGATGACCGTTGACGTGTCATCCCTACCATGACAAAGGTGGATAAAGGTGGAAAGATTTCATGTGACACCAGTGAAGATCACAAATCATTGAAGAAAAAGGTTCAGCACACTGTCTAGTGGGTCTAGATGACCCAACTCTCAATGTCAAAGTGCCTAGGATAGCACAGGGATTATGGCTGTCTATTTACTTCCCTTAACCCTTTAACGCTTTAGATGTCACCAGTGAGACCTAAAAAAACACGCACTCTTTGACAACTCTCTGACCATATAAACGATCGACATAAATCAGCTGACTCTGTCAGAAACAGAATTAGTTGATTTACGTCGACTTTGTAAGCACTTCATTTGCAGAGTGTTGCAAATCAGGGCTGCTTTTCTCCGCTTCCAAATCCGCTGGAATTACGTTTATTGCATAAAGGGTTGCAGAGTGACGATAGTCCAACGGATGTCAACACTGGAGCTAAAGCTCAGATGTTAAAGTGTAGTACAGATACGCTGGTAACACAAAGTTACTCATCAACCAGTCACAGACATCATTTCCACATCACTTTCCTCCAAACTTGTTTGGATCCAATTAGCAAGCACCATTACATGGCTTGAGAAGCTTCTCAAGATCATTAGATGCATTAAGGATGACCCTGTAATATCTAGTTAATCTAGTAGAAAATTACTTTTGAGCACAGCTAAGATCAAAGCTGCGAACATTGTCAGCACTCAACCACCTTGTTGAGACTTAAGTCCTAATTTGTTTCTTTGTGTGTGGATGACAGAAATGTACACAAATGTGAAAAAAACTGAGTTTTTTTTTTGTATTAAATCACTGTAGAAGTGAGAAAAACACATTTGTCAAAGTCAATAGATAAGCATTTCAGATACTTTAATTCATTTCAATTAATAACATTAAACTCCATAAAAATGTACAGAACTTCCTGTCATCATTAAAGAGAATTCAAAAATGCCTCACAAACCCCGGTAGATGTTTTTCTGAAACCCAGTGCAGACTAGCGCGGCATTTATCTCGCTGGTGTTAGCTTTGCTTTTAATTGTTGTGGCTGTGCAGATGCTGATTGGCTGTTGTGATTAACCATGCCATTAGCTACAAAAGTCTGTGGGGGATGATCGGAGGATGATTAGTAATTTAAACGGAAAAAACGGTAAGGGCCATCAACTCTGTTTTCTTTTTGCTTGTTTGTTTTTTTAAATTAAAATAATGAACAAGCAGTTATTGTGCGCTCTGTTTTTTATTTTTTTGTTACTTTTTGACATATGAGAGGGTGAAGCTGGGAATTCCAAGCAATGACTCTGTCTGGGCAGATTTGATAAAACATTGGATGGATTAAATGTGAGGTTACTACAGTCAATGTCTGTTTCCGCATGCAACTGGTTGAAGTTCCACTCCAATCATCTATTGATCGTAGTTTAGCCAAAATCTAAAAACCCGTCGTTTTCTAGGACATAGTTTCTGCAGAACAACAGTAGTTCTTTAGAAATTCTTTATGGGTGTGACCGCTGGTGCAGAGTAACCCCGCCCCCCTTCCCCTTCCTGCTGCTGAGAGCCCGCACAGCCAATTTGCTACGTCACAAATGCAATCTTTTTCTAACAGCATTTTTTTTATCTGCTCCTGCATCCCAACAATTTGAATATAGAAAATACTCAGAAATGCTATTTTGAGCTTAGTTTTCTTCAGATATGTCCCCCATCATCAGAATAATGCCATAAAAAATAACATTTTCATCGATACTCAGACTGTTGAGGGGGGAAAAATAAGAGACTTCTGATGCATAGGGTTCCAATACAAAACTAACTAAAATACTGGCGGTTCTAAAATAAAACTACAGCAAAGCATTTGAAGAAACAATATTTTCAGCAATAGAGTTGCACAAAGTCAACTTAAACGTGTAAAATCTGTATGGAAGACTTTCTCTGAGAGTGAGTCGGTTTATGCTATCAGCGATGTTCTTATAGGAAGAAAATGAATTTTTTGACAAAATGGAACGTTCCAAACGGCAGCTCGGGTCTTGCCATTTACAGAGCTCCTGCCAGTAAACTAGCTTGTGGTACCTCCTTCCCTTTTTTGCAAACCACTGATCAGGAACACAGTAATTTAACAATGGTCACTTGCTTCTTTGCTCGTGCTACATTTTCCTCCAACAGTTCAAGAAGGCTGACAAAGCATTTGTCTTCATAAGCAATTCCAGCGAGCAGGCCGTTTTTTTCTTTTCTTTCTTTTTTACATCTTGAACTCAGCATTTGTCAGAAGACGCAAAAAAAAATCACAGAAATAGAAAAAAAAGCCTTAAAATGTAAATTTTTTTGTCTTTTTATTAAGTGTGGGAGCAGTTTCCTCCCACAATAGTAAAAAAGAAGGGAGTGTGTGCATTGTCTCTAAATAAATACTGATCGTGCTGCAGCCCTTTTGCTGAAAGGGGAAGGATTCGTTTAAGCCGCACAGCTCTGACCGTGCTGCTGTGCCGTTCCATACAAATGGAAATGATGCATTCTGTTTTTCCGTCACAGGACGGCAGCTTCCCATTTTCCGCTCCCACTGTCAAGTTGAGCACAGCTGCATACGTTTACCGGCTTGTGTGCGGCGCACAGGAAATGGCTGTTGACAGAATAATGGGAGTATGAAGATGCAATATAAATCCTTAATCATGCCTGAATCATGAACTGCAGCACTCAAATACACCCATCATTCTGCCGCAGCTACTTTTAACAGGGAGTCGAGACCCCACAAGTTTTCTCTGCTACATTTTCATGTTCCTTTGCTCAGTTAATAGATTACCAGCTGTGCTAACATTGCCTACTGATATGTACAATTGTTACAGACGCAGCAGGAGTCCAAGTTCATGTAAACTGTATTTTGAAGTGTTGCATCAACAAAAAACGGCAACAACTAATCAAATGATACTCCAGTGACTCCCTGGGACGGTCCATGGGACAGTTGATGGAGACCTATATGTTTCCATTTTAACTATAATCTGATTCTGAAAGAAGTTTTATTTTGAAAAACTACTGCCCCACCACATCCGACTCATTCAAGTCGCTTGGTCACACATTAAAAATCCATCCGCTACTTTCTTAAGGTGGCAGCGTCAACTGCTAACCCCCAAGCTAGCAAAACAAACATATTTGAAAAGTTTATTTTGGCAGAAAAGAATCAGTAAGGAAAAAGAAGAAGAGCCTTTCACTTCAAAATAAGAGACAGCTGCATTTAACAGACGAAAACCAGGAGTCTTTACTCCAAATATGAATGTATTGCATTAGTTGTTCCCACACGCCATAATAATGCACAATATTCAGCAACTGGCTGTCTAATGTTGCAAGGATGCTGCTAATAAAGTTGCCCAAATGGTGGATTCACGTTTATTATCATATGTTTTTTTTTTTAAATCTGCTTTGGTGCAGATTGTTTTTATTTTTCTAGTATTCATTGTACTCTTAAGTTGGCATGCGATTTTTTAGCTTGTACTTTGACAGTTATGGGTTAAGGGAAAATCTATATCCCAATTTAGTGGGGTCAAGATGACCATTGACGTGTTCTTCCTACCATGACAAAGGTGGATAAAGGTAAAGAGGATTTCATGTAATCCATGGACACCAGTAAAGATCACAAATCACAAAAGAAAAAAGGTTCAGCACACTGTCTAGTGGGTCTAGATGACCCAACTCCCAATGTGAAAGTGCCTAGGATAGCAAAAGGGTTAAAAAGGATGGAAATTAACCTTGCCCTAAAAAGTTAAGGGAAACTGGAAGCTAAAAAAAAATACAAGACGGATGCCCGCTTCAGGCTTGAACATGCCAGTCTGTAGAAATACTTTCTGTTGGTAAACCGGTCTGCTGTCTGAAAAAGGTTGGAGACCTACTCTGTTCCATATGTGCTTTATATTCGTCACACAATCTTTCCTGATCAGCCTGAATTTCTAAACAAGTGGAGATGACTCCACCTGAACAGCACAAATCCCAGAACCTCATTCATCTTATAGTTACAGTACGCAAGAAAAAACAAAAGTCAAATAAGACGATCCATACGTCAGATCAGAGCCTGGCAGATTTGACTGGAAACATCATTACATTTCAGAGTTCATCTTTCATGCAAATTGCTTCTGCGAGCCTGGAAGTTCATTACTAATGGCAGTTCCCATCAAGTTGTAGGCCGATCCGAATACTAATATCCCCTGGTACTTCGAATTTGTCACCTCAAGCCTTCTCTTTTCATAACACGGCAATTACATCAACGTGCTTTTCCTTCATGAAATTAGGCTTCGCCCCCCATGGCGAGCTTCCCACAACAGATGCTTTGCCGTCGTTTGCACAGACCATTGGAGCCTAAATGAACTAAATGAACAGTCACTTTATATGTATTGAGACCTGGTGTTATAGCTCTCTTCTTTGTTTGTTCACTTAACTATTCATTGAATGTTGCATCAAACTTTTACTATGGGTTAACAAATAACTTTTTTTAGGGAAAAATAAAAGTTGAACAGAAGTAGTTTCCATAGTCATAAGTTGCAGAACAGACAAAAAAAGTGTACATTATATCATAAACTTTGCTGCAAGTAAGATATATTGATTTGTAGTGTGCCCTTGCTTTAAAAAAATGCACAACCTTTTTGTGGCATTTAGCATTTTAACTTCATGATGGTGTTTATGCTGTTACCCAGGTCTTTTTGTTTTTTGTGATTGAAAATTGGACCTGATCACAGCGCTTCAAACTTGTTTAGAAGTTGTTTCCCGATCAGGGATCGGATATTTATTAACTTATTTTGATTAGCGCTACAGATTACAAGCGTCATTTTGCAAATAAACACTGCATATCATGAACGGATCACAACATTCTATTGATGGAAAGCACAGCGGAATACCGCAGTAGCATGAGCAGAAGGCGCCCAAGAACACTTCAGTTAAAGCCAGCCAGATATTCATAGATTTGGACTTCCAGGTTCAATAAGTCTTTCAATAAATGTTTAAAACTAACAGCAAGTGGCTTTTATTGTTTTGTCTAAACTCAAACAATGACCTACAAAGGAACTTCAGAAAAGAAAAGATCAGGTTTAGTTTCGTTTTACCATGAATGGCTCTCTCTATGCTGCCAACAGATAGATGGCAGTGAGACGGCTGCTAAGGGACCGTCTAGTGCAAGCTCAGAGAAAAAAGTCAGTAATATCTCGAAAACTAATAAATGTTTACACTGAAAGGAGATAGACATGAAAACTCATCATCATATTTATGCTTTGACGACTTGAAAAGAAAGTCATCCTTGATTTTAATTCTTTTTTAAATTGAGATTGGATATGATCAAATGTATTCAATAGTTCTAAAGATACTTAAGCTATAAACTTTCGCACAATCAGAATCAGAATCAGGAATACTTTATTGATCCCACACGTGGGAAATTTGTTTGTCACCATAGCAACTGACAGCAGAGGGAAAAAAAAGACTTAGAATGATGTAAAAAAACAAGAACAAAAAAATGTAGCATAAATGCAAAAAGACTAATTAATGCAAATAAATAAATGCAAGACTAATTATCACCGGTTTTTACTAGTTAACAGTTAAATACTTTTTCCAGATGATAGAATTATTTAACTCGATTAGTCACTGAAACGAAAGTGCTCTGTTTAAGTAATGAATGGTAAAAAGAAGGTTAACAAAAAAATAAATAAATAGGAGAAAACTTAAATATGTTTATTAAATGTGCACATTTTTTTATGCGTTACAAAAGTTTTGGATCAGGACTCTGCAGATTCTCAAAATTAAATGACTCGGAATCAGATCGAAGCCAAAAACACCTGATCCGGATTCCGGCAAACTCAGCTAGATTGGCGTGTCAATAATTTATTTTGAATACGTAAAAAACACATATTAAAGTGCGTTTGAATATTTTGAACCTCATTTATTTCAAAATTAATGGCTGCAAGAATAATTTGCAAAATTACAATGACTGAACCTGCATTCATTTTTAGCGACTTATTTCAAGAACATTTTGCTTCATCTTCATCGTTTTATTAGACTATTGGATGGAAATCATTTTACACCAAAGCAGAGGAAACCCAAACAGTGAGGCATCTCCTGGTTTCTGCCTTTTCTTTTCTTTTTTGGGTAACTCATCGGCTCTTGCTCATTCTCAGCACAATGATTGTAGAATAGGCAGAGACGAAGAGCAAAACAGAAACTGTAATAAACATGCTAATGCCGGTCGGTGGAGATGGGAAAAGCAGCTTCTATCTGTCCCTCAGCTATCTGCCGGCGTGAGTGGAGGGGAAAGACAGAGACACGGCGAAAGGCATGAAGAATTGTGCACTGTATTTAATGTGAGTAAGAGGACACACACACATGGTTCCACACGCTCAGTGTGTATACCCCAGTAAACAGAGGAGAGCTGCATGTGAACGTGCCACCTTTCTCTTTCAATCGGCCTCTGGAGACAGTGCAAAGGGCCTTTTGTTGGCTCACTGGTGAGATAAGAAGCGAGGCAGGAGGGGAGCTTCGAGGTGATGTGGGAAGGGGGCTTCAGAGACTCGCGCAGCTAGCTTTTTATTTTTTTCTATAAGAAGGAAGCACCTCTCTCAATAGGACCTCATTTGCCATGTTTTGTAATTGTGGAACATAATGGAGCACGCCTCATTCAAGGAGCCCAAAGCCCTTTTTTTTTTAATTCTGAAGCCATTTTCTTGATTTGAAGCCAAACATTTAGGGAGATATTACAGTCTTTTGTGCTCAAAGCCACCACAAATTTCCCTTTGAAGGAAATCCTTTGTGTAATCAAGATCACAATTTGGTCAGTGCTTATTATTAGACATGCAGACATCAAACTTGCCATCTGACCTGTGTTGGAGCCGCTCCCTAGAATTCTTTCTTTTTTGTATTAAATCTTATACTCCTAAAACCTTAAAAAAAGATGCATTTATGTAGTCATAATTACAGGAAGATACTGACACAATCAACCTGCCATTGGAGCACTGCTGAAACAGTATGCTTGTTAATCGCATGAGAATAGCACAGCCTTATTTTCTACATGGTCGAATATCAAAGCTGAAGTGCAGAGATGAAAAATGACTGATTTGAAAATTATTGCTGAGCTTTTTCATTAAAACCCCCGAGCTAGGAAAGGATGGTTATTTGCATAATTTAACTGGCATCTTAATTATTGTGTCAAAAATCTGTATGCAAATGACTTAAGTCACTTAGAAAAGGAAACTTACTTGGCTAAATGGGAAATGGATTAAATTTCATCAAGCAGGAGCACAGTGTGTGGAACTTAAGATTAAATCAGGTAAGAGTGTGTGGAACAAAGAAAAATAATGAAGGCATAAGACATATGCAACCTTACCTGGGTTTGCTGGAGCAGAGCTGAATGCTATTGACTATTTTTTTTTTTTTTTGGGGTGGGGTGGGGTGGGAGAGGGGCTGTTGAGTTAAAAAGGACCTACCACGTAAAACTGTGAGCCTGGTGGTAGCGCTTATCTCTCCAACAGTGTTGGAGGCGACACATTCATATATGGCTTCGTCTCGAGGCGTGCGCAATGGCTGAATTCTTAACACCGAACCAGAGCCGTCGTCGAACTCTATCACCTGCAGGTGCGAGAAACAGGATATGTTAAAGGAGATTTTTTTGGTCAACACGGATGAGGGACCCTCTGCAGAGACAAACAAAACAAAATAAAGCAAAAAAGACTGTTTAGACAAGACTGATGATGACTGACACGTGACACATAATCTATTTCCTACCTTACAGCTGTTTTTTTCTTTTTTCTTTTTGGGTGGACTTTTACTGTACATGTGAGTGACTCCAATACTATATCAGGTAGTGTGGAAAAATGTGCGGGTGTGATGCCTTAGTCACATACACCCGTACGGGTGCTGCGGGGCTTTTGGGCATCGAGGTGTGATATCTTAAAGGGGAGCGCAGGTGTGTCTCACGTTTGCCCTTGAGGCTTGCATGGCCACCTTAGGAGACGTCATGAAAGTATTTGTTCTTTCAGCAAAGTGCGCTTACATTGACTTTGAATGAAAAGTCAATGTAAGTGCATGTTTTGGGCTTCCGTGTTCAAATTTCTTGCGTTCACCCATTGCTGCACAAGTTTTTAAGGACAGTTTTTTAGGCTCCATGTACAAAATGTGCATTCATTCAAAGTTAAACGCGGTTGAACTCTGAAGGCCCGTTCACACTGGGACGAATTTCACCCGCGATTTTCGCCGACGTTTAACGCCTAGTGACTAAACAAAGGGCACCAATGTGAGTGTGCACACTGACCCGAAAAAACGCCATGCGTCAAAGCGTCACTTTTTAAATAACGCCTCGGGTTCGGTTTTTTTTGGTTTGACGCGTCGCGTCGAAATCTATTCGACCAATGAGAATGGCGCTTTTGCACACATGTCTGGAGCCTCTGAAGTTACAGTAAAACACAACTTGGGGGCGCTCAAACACAAAACTGCCTTGCTGACCACACAAACCAGCGAAGAAGATAGACGCCAAGTAGCGTCTACACTGCCGCGAAGAAATAATGACGGACATTATAAAATATCCCCGAACCAAGCACCAGTTGGAGCTACTGGTGCTTGAAATATTCATGTTTTCTTTGTATGATTCTGACAAGCGCGTAAATACTTGCTCTCTTCTACTGAGTGAAAAGCGACTTTAAGAAGCGTAAAGTTGTGCAGCGCCACCTTGTGTACAGGAGTACTTCTGTTTTACATTAAGCTCCATCTAATGTCAGGGAATGAAATTGCATGTTCCCTCGGCTCATCGTCAGCGAAAATCGCCTGAGTGTGAACACAAAAAACGTGGCGAAAAACGCTGGCGAATAACGCCTGGCGAATATTCGTCCCGGTGTGTACGGGCCTTGATCAATCAGGGACTCAGATTTGGTAGGAACGTATGGGCCATTTCACTTAAGTAAGTCCCAATTGTTTGAAAATTGATCATGGAGGAGGAATAAATAATTGTTGTTTGTTTTCCTTCCAGAACTATATGACACCAAATTTTTAGTGTATTGGAAGAGCTGGGAAAGAAAATGCCTCAAGGAAGATTCACAAGATTTTCATCGCGTCAGCATTTCACACTAAGCCTCTTCTGACTGTAGACTTCTAGTATCAGGTAGGAACAGTCAGTGTGAACACCGTATGCTAAACACACACACTCCATATCCACCTTCAAGGGCAGCTGTGACTAAGGCATAAAGTAGATTTGATAGATAAGCTAAAAATAACATCATTTAGGAATAAATTTGTACACATTTTAAACAAATTACAAATGAATCTGATATATACTTTGTGCATTGAGTCTAAAAAAAACAAACTAATGTGACTGACAAACTTTAAGAATGGGGAAGGGGATGTGTATTTTCTTCTTATTATTCTTTTTACTCAAATATTGAATTTCAAAATTAAAAGGTCCAATTCTGTCCCACTCTTAAAGTTAACGTTCGATCCCGTAGAGAAGAATGTATCAACACTGGATTGTGTCAATGGGACAGAAACAGGCATGGACAGTTAAAGGTGGCTCGATAGTCGTTTAAGGACACTTGTACCATGGGGTGAAGTAGTGGCAAAGGAGACAAAACGGATTGGTCTTTTTTGACGGACAACATTTAAAATGCTGCACAAACAGGTGATTGGTTGTAGCTTATTCAGCTATTGTTGCATGCTACGTGTCGTATACTCACTGACGTTAGAAAGATCTGTGTCATAACTCACTCTCTTTTAAGCATAGAGGTAAATTTCAACAAAAAACAAAGGCCTGAGGGCTCTTTCTTTCTTTCTTTCCTTCTTTCTGTCTCGCTCTCTCGCACACACACACACACAAACACGCAACCTCAGAGGCCAACAAGCATTTCAAAATTCACAGTATATCTGAACACTTGTTAACAATACACTTTAACATTTCAAGGACCAAGTCAGAGCGGCGCTGGCATTAAAGGTGACAGCGAGTGATGGTAAAAACAGCCTTGGTTAAAGCCGAAGAGGACAAATTAAAGAGGAAGTTTAAGGCTCCTGAAGGGAAATGGGGTTTTCGTTAGAAGATGAGGCAGCGGCCTGTGATTGAATGGCCATGGAATTGTGACAGCCAGCAAGCCCCGTGAAGGAACGGATGAATGGGAGCCAATGTGTTAGCATTCAACTCTACATGCAATGCAAGCGCGATGAACTCTGATAAGATTCCATTTCTGTGGGCACGAGAAGCAAACAAGAGGTGGAATAAGGGTTTTGAGTCCTGTTAGGCAATGCTGCTTTGCAAAAGTTAGCAAATGTGGCAGCTGGAGCAAAGTGACACCATGATAGTACTGAGGACTGGCACAGAAATTAATAGAAATCTTATCAGTGCCCTGCTAGGATGGGTTATTACTCATGGGTTTTGAGCCCCAGTAGAGATTAAAGCTGAACAAAAATCAAAGCTTCAGCCAAAAAAAGGAGGCAAGGGCATGCATTTAGATAAAGTTGCCACAAAGCAAAAGGATACTTGGAAGTGAAAGCACTGCTTGCCCCTTCACTTTGCATGAAACTAGAAAACGTGGTGTGATGCTAATGTAGGTATCTGGGTCACATCACAAACTTTTTTTTTTTTTTTTTACTTCTGTCCAAGTGCTTTCCTCATGCCATTTATTTAATTACAAATTTGTCCCAGCATCTTTTGTGTACTTGCTCATTAAAATTTGTGCATGCTTTATAATCCTGGCCGGCATGATTATTAGAGCCTGCTAATGCGTGGTGGCAAGTAAGGGCACAAAAGCAAGCAAGCGGGTCTGGAAGCAATGGATTATCTGTGAATGGAGCCAAAAGCAGTGCTCAAGCATTTTCATTTTGTCGAGCATTTTACATCAGAACAATAGACCTAATACCTCAAATCTCTGGTTGCTGACTTTCTTCCCCTTCTTGTTCCACACAATCTTCGGCCGCGGGTCTCCCGTGGCTTGGCAGATGAAGGATGCCACACCTCCCTGCACGCCTGTTTGATCATTGGGGGTTCTTAAAAACTTTGGTGGTGCTGGATTAGGACAGAAGACAGAAGAAAGGAAAATCATCATGTTAGAGGCCACACACAAACTCAAATCACACACACACAAGAAAGTTTATGATTTCAGCATGTGGCCTTTAAGAGGATTGTCCATTGAGATCAAAAAAAGAGATTAAAATGTCTGGAACAAAGGATTTTATCTTGACCCTTAAACATATTTTCTAAGTAACAGTGAGCTTTTGATTGATGTATTAGTGACTCAAGAATTAAGGTGTAAAAAAGATTAAAGGCGCGAGTGGCGCTGTGTGGCCCACAGGCCCGTCTGCTCTTGCCGCCCCCTTTTGACTCTGCCTTACTTGTTAAGTGGCTGCTACATACTAAACTTTTTTTCAAAATGGCAGCTTTTCTGTAATATAACAACTATTGTATTTTTTTGGTTGCCTTGGGGTGACAAACAGGTCTAAGTCCTTTTTAGAAGAATCTGCAAAATTAGATTTTTTGGATATCCTTTGAGACAGAGGTTTTTTGTTAACCACGTCCATATTCCTAGTTCATATTGTATATCATATAATTTTGTTCAGCATGAGCCAGAGATTTATGTATTCAATTTTACCAATGTTCCAGTAAAAACACGGCACATACAGGGAATTACCACTTTTGCGAGTTCGGCACACTAACACCTTTCAAAATCTACAATTCCAACATGTTTTCCAAAGTAGCTTCCCGATGATAGCTGAGGAGTTAGAAGGCAATAGATGGAAATCCCTCGGATGGATTTTGACTGTGTGGCTGGTACCAAAGGGGATTTATTGGGAGAATTCATAACAGTCAAAGGTCAACAAAACATGGGTTGTGGTTGTAGACTGAACCTGGTGGCATGTCTAAGGGAAGTTATTTTCTCTCCAATACTGTGAGAAAATGTGAAAATCGACGAATTTCAAACTTTGCCAAATAATGACATTAAAGACCTGTGACTATCCCATAAGAACTTTTAATATTCAATTGATTATGCCCGACTCATTTGCGTTCGTTTCATGTTTTGGGATAGTGGATTTTAATTTTTTTAATCCACAAGAGATTTTGGCACCATTTTTATTTACTATTTCTCCAGCTGCATGTCTAAAATTCACTGCCAGCAGGTACAAGATACATGTATGTACAAATTTTGTGGAGATTTTTAACACGTGGCAGGGGCTAAATTCTAGTAAAGGTACAGTAAGAAAGGAGAACTGCAGAAACAATTTGGTCCTTGCAGTTCAGGACTGCTGAGTGACATAATACGCATTCATGGTGCTAAGAGTTAGCCAGCAACAAGCAGTTCGCTTCAGTTTAATCCTTTTACTTTGTTCTGTGTATTTGAAGATCCCAGTCAGTTTTTTTTTATCCTATTAGGCTGTTAAAAGCTGCCTACACACCATAAGTACAAATCATTTCATTTATTCAGAAAAGGTACTGAAAACAGAATAATTGCATATTTTTAGTACATTTATTTGGTTGGAACAAAGTCTTTTTTAAGTACTTGCTTCATGTCCTTTTTTTCTTTTTGCAGAAAAAACCCCCCGACACTAATCTCTAAAAGACCACAGCTTATATATGCACCTTATACGTGCCTCCAAACCCTCCCAATTGTTAGTGACTCCATTCTGTTTCCTCCTAATTGGAAACATAATCCAGCACAACAACTCAAGTGTAAAGAAAATGAGGACAGAAGTGGTAGAGAGTGAAAGAACAGCAAAGTGGAACCGTGTTTACTTATCCGGACATGACAGGGACGCTTTATCTCTCACTGTACTGTACACAACAGAGTTTATGTACTTCCTTATCTAAAGAGTAGCTTTATTTTTTGGTTGATAGTTGTTTCTTAGATGGTTTCCTGAAATAATATGTCTCTGTTACGTATTTCAACATTGTTTCTCTTTCGGCTTTTCCCATCAGGGGTCGCCACAGCGAATGAGTCTAATGGTTAACTTGGCAATGTTTTACGCCGGATGCCCTTCCTGACGCAACCCTCTCATAGCAACCGGCCTTGGGACCGGCACAGAGGTAGAGAAGGGAACAGGGAGCAGCCCGGAGTCGAACCCCGGTTTCACGGACGGAAGGCGCCGCAAACCAGCACGAGCTAAACCGGCTCAAAAGTTGAGTTAGAGTTTTTTTTTTTTTCCACTCACAGCTTGACAATCAGTTCCTGCTCATGAGCTAAAAAGTTCTACTACAGTCTAGGAAAAATCAAAACATATCAAACTAGTTAGTAATCAGAGCAGCCATTTTCTGCAGTTTGTCCTTTTGATTTCAGAGATTGACTAAAAAAAAACACACACACAGGGAAACACACACCATTCTTTATTTCTTGAAGCATAGGTGGCGGTTTCAGTGGGAGGTGGGGCTCCATCTGTCCTCCTCGGGCACAGATTGTTTGCATTTTATCAATCACTTTAGCAGGTCATTAGAGGCGGCTGCAGTAATGCCGACCACTTGAATCACCTAATCTGTGTGTGTGAGAATGCGTCGGCGTGGTTGTTGCTGCGCCTTCCTGCGACAGACTGATTTCCACTCCCGTCTTGTGTTGCTCTGAAGCAGCATCCCTCCGAACGGCAGGTAAATTAACCTGCGGGATTTGTGAAGAGGTGACATAAGATTTGTGGCCGGCAATCAAAGGGGCTCGCAGATAAACAGGCGAAACAGCTGGGCTTCCACTGAGCAAATGATTCTGGGAAATCACCTGATTTCCTCTGGAAATGCACACATGCAGACATCAGCAGCCTCCCGTTTCGCTGCAAACACTAAAAAGGGGCACATTCCTCGCAGCATTTCTGTCATCCACCTGCTGACAGCCGCAATTTGTCCACGACACGAAAAACACTGCTATATCTGCATCTTCACGTCATCTCATCAACGCGTCTTGGGTGGGGGATGCACTGGAATTTGGCCAAGAAGGTGCTGATGGGTAATTGATAGGCTATTGCTGCTGTTTTCGCTCTGGGGCCATCCATTATGGGGTGGCGCATCTTCTTACGCTGCCTGTAATAGACTTCCACGGCGTGTATGGAAGATGATCACTGGGGGGGGTGAGGGGAGCCAGGTGGAGGAGGGGGGTGGGTGGGGGACAGTCATCGCACAATGGGGAGTGATTGAGGCGTGACATAGAGGTAATGGTGTTTTCACAGACATGGCTGCTGCTATCACCGCCGTACACCCACTTTAGGTCGGCCGCTGACAAACATCCATTTTGGTAGATTCCTCTTATGTCCCGAGTTAGATAGACGCTGACTGAAACCTCAGTTTTTCCCCAACTACAACCTTGACTGTAAATGTGCTTCGGTTCACTGCACAAACAGATGTGCTGTTACGAATCCACATTTTTCTGCAGTCATTCCGCAGGATGAACAATATTAAGATATTTCTAATATCCAATTACATTTGGTTTGCCTCCAATTAGGTTGGTTTAAATCAAAATAAATTCTATTAATATGCAATCTTCATTGTAATACAGCATGGGGCTTTGTTTTTGCAGAATGGGTCTAAGCTGAAAGAAGCTCCTTTCACCTCCGCTGCATTTGCTCATCTCCTTTGAGAGGTAACCATAATCTACATTAATTAAAACTGTGGCTGGGAACCTGTTAATCCAGTGCTAAGCCATCACCAGCAAACAAATGAGAAGTGTAAAGCCTGTCACAAGCTAAGAGGTTAGTGATGAGGCCCTGCACCTGCCCTCCCTGGGGGTCATTATATAACCTCACTCATTCATCGTTACCAAGAAGGAAAAAGCTCATCACAGCTTCCAGCTCCAGTGATCAATGCTATGCTAATAATTTAGCGTCTGCATGAAGCCGTTACAGCAGTCACGTCCTCTGTGGTAAACTGCTTGCTGACTCCATTTTTTTTCTTATCCAAACTTTTTTTTATTGAAGGAATGGAAAGATTTGAGAAATAATGAGATTGGATGCAGTATTTTCCACTTTAGAAAATCTTTTTTTTTCTTTTAGAATCAGCCCCGTTTAAAACATGCTAGGTATGTTTCAAAAACTTTCAAACTACGTTCATACCAGGCATGTTATCCGCTTTCTAGATAGTGTGTTCTTGAACGCACCTTTAGCTCACAGTGTTGCACTGGACAAGCAGGGAGGGGATCCTTCTTTCTTTTTGTTCTGTTTCCAACCACATGTGAGCCACATACAGTTGGCAGAGGCTTGGTGCAAAATGTCAAAGTGGTGCAAATCTCGTGAATCTTGGTCTAGACTTTTTTTTTTGGCGGCTCTATTCCAACAATGAATAATGAAGCCAGGCACGAATCGCAATTATCAATTTCTCCTCCGTGATCAATTTTCAAATGGTTGGCATGTCTGTGAGAAGAAATGCTATCACTACCAAATCTGAGTGTGGTTGGTCAAAGTTTGACCTGGTTTGACTTTCAGCGTGCGTTCCAATAGCCATGCATTTTGTACAGCCCAAAAACTTGAGAGTTCTCCATGCAGAAGCCCAAAACTCTCATATAGGCGCGTTTACATAGACATCTCATTAAAAGTGGTCACGTTTTGCAGAAGGCAGTGTGAGCATAGCTTTAGTCTTAACTATAGTCCAACAAAACAGATTGTGCATAGTCATAGCCCCGAAAGTGTCAAGAATATGCCGGCTGCACCCCAGCACAAGCAATTCAATGTGATTCTATCTTTGTCCAAGCTGCAGCCCATTCATAGTCAAAATCACTCATAATTACACTGACAAACAGAAACCAGGACCTGATCTGACCTGAGCTTTCAAAAGGCCCAAAAATTGGCAATATTCAAAAAAAAAAAAAAACATTATGGCACTAAAATTTTTTTTGAAAAAACAACAACACTTCAACTGTGTAAAACAAGGGCACAAAGGACAAACAAATATTTGACATCATATAATTATATTGTAATAAAATAAGCTTGTACAAAAAATATTTACAGTATTTTCACGACCATAAGGCGCACCGGGTCATTGGGCGCGATCTCAGTCAGGCGGGGGTTTTCAGTCTTTGACACATACAAAAGGCGCACCGGGCGTTTCTTAAACCGAAAGCACCAAGACGGCCCTCCTTGAAAATGTTCAATCTTCATTTCGTCCGCCATCGTTACTGCTTTCAGTTCAATGGTGACTGTAGAGACGCTTCTCCCAGCCGTTCTCTGAACATGAATCCATTGCTTGAGTCGGTCTTCCAATTCGGGCCACTTAGCCTTTTTTCCGCGGAAACTCAGCTGTGTCTTTTTGACCTGCCGGAGTTCATTTTCCACCTTCCTCCACTTGCGAACCATAGATTCATTTATGTTGAAATTTCTAGCAGCTTGCCGTGTTCCTCCGCATTGCTGATCGCTTGCAGTTTAAACTGCGCTTCATAGGCGTGTCTGTTAGCAGGCGGCATTTCCGGGCTTGGAGAAACGATGTTCTGCTGAATGCACACACCTGGTCTCTTGTACCATTGGGGGGTGTCTTCTTTCACGCCCTCACTTCCCTGTCCATTGTCATGCTGTCTTCTAACATGTCCTCCCTTCTATCCCCTCGTTCTCATGCTGTCTATTCTCTGCTGAAACAGTCCCACAACTACACATTAGGCGCACCGGCTCATAGGGCGCCCCCTGCTGGCGGAAGAAAATTTCTGACTTAAGTGCGCCTTATAGTCGTGAAAATACTGTATTTATTTGTCCACTGTAAAAAAGTCAAAAAGTTGCCTGCAGTGGTTATTGTGGCTAAATATCACACAGATGCTGCAACTATGGAGTGTTTGATGTTGTGAAGTCCATTGACTGTAAATAAGCACTGGACTGAGGGACCCCTCCCCCTGGTGTTCCAAACAGAAAGTACATTCTGGTTCCAAGCAGCTGAAATCCCATAGACTTCTATAGAAAACCAAACAGTCATTCTGTTGGTCAGAATAACCATTCTTGCTCTACTACTTATTCACATGTTCTTGCTCATCATATTTTTTTTTTCCATTACATTTTCGTGATATTTGATCTGTGGTGCAAGTTATTTAAGTTATAAACTGGCCAATCAGATGCCTCAATAAAAGTTTGCGGTTTCACACCAAATGTTCAAAATGTTTGATTGACATATTGATACCAAGCCCACCAATCAGCACTCCGGATTGGTGAGAATGGTCGCCATGGTAATGTTGACCGACCAGGACAAATCACTATTAACGCACGGGCGGGCAAGGCGTTAACAGAACCTGAGACCTTCTGATCAGAGGTTGACCTCTGCACCACAGCCAGTCTATATAAATTTAGGTTATATTGACGAAAGTTATTCCACATTTGACCGAGTATGAGACACTGATGTTGGGGAAAAAAAATACTGGAAAGAATGACTACAGTAATATTATGTGTTGCTTTTATCCTCATAGTTGGATTTTAATCCTTCCATTTTCTCCTGGTCAAACTTCACATTTGAATGCCTTCAGCTCTGTCAGTTTTTTTTTTTTCTCAAACTTTGTAAAGGCATAGAAGCCATCGCGAATCTTCAATACAAAGTTTGATCTGCCAAACCAGTAAGACGCCTGAATTAGTGAGTGTTGAGAAGAGGATTAATAAACTGACTTTTACTTGGAGCCTCTTTTTCGCTGGTCTAATACAGCTTGGTTTTCACAATTACACTGACTGACATATTCAATTTCATTTGCATCAAAAGGGTCATTTCCTCTCTGAATCTTTAACTTGCAGGGTGAGGTGGGGTTGTGAAGGGCGGTAATTAAGCCTAAAGCATTGGGTGGCAGTCTGAAAATTCCCTGCTTCATTCTGGACATACGGATGGAAGAAAGGAGCGTTTAAAGATGCCATTAACCTCATTCGACATCTTAAAGCCGTAGCTTATCAGTTCTGTGATATTGATGAATTGTCACAATGGCAGCCGGAGAGGCGAATTGGACTGGAAAGCACGCCTAAACTCATGGTCGGGGAAAAGTGACAAACGGGGTTTGGCGTATAATGTGAATATTTTTATTATTATCTTTCAACATTTACTACAGCAGCCACAGTTAAAAAAAAATATGTGCAAAAGACTGGAGTGACTTGTGGTTATTTGCAATGGATGTAAAATTAAACACTTTATAATCTCCCTCTGGATATTTTACTGGCTTTACAGACTTTTAAAAATTACACTAGTAAAGGAAAAAATGTCATACCGACATGCTCTCGGAGAGCCAAGGCACCAAAAACGGAAAAGAATCTGAGTCTAATTAGAATTGTTAGCTGATTTGCATTGCATGCTCATTGGTAATCGTGCCTTAAATGGAATCTGAAATTCCTATTGCAATTAGTGATTACTTGAAAAGGAATATCGCCCTCGAATGATTGTTAATTACTGGATCAGGAACAGTACATTAATTCACGGCAGACGTTTTAATGCACCACGAAGATGGGAACTCGCTTTTCTTTTTTATCAATGTCGTGTTGCTTGTCACACACAATGAAGTTCCCAACGTGAGCATTCTTCCACTTTGTTGCCCTTTTCAACTACTTAAATCTGCTCTTTCCAAATTACATACATTTACTATGCAAACCTAATTCAATAGAATGCAAAAGCAGCTTAGGCCATTACAAGAATGACTGAATATGGACACTCCGATTGGGATTTAGTACCAATGTTTTATTTGACTTCATGAAAAAGCAGCTCTGTATGAAGAAGTGCCTGCCGTCATTTGCAGCATGTCGGGGAAACTGCATGGTGCATTATAACGTGCCAACACGCTGGTGCATTCTCAAATATTCAGTTCCATGACTGCGCTGCATAAATAATGTTGGGACTTTCTTAACCTCAGTCAGCATGTATTACTCATGCTCAGTGGCACTTGCATGGAAGCTCGGAGTTGGCTGTGGCTCGTTGGGAGAAAGGGCACTTTTGCACAGGCAACAGCTTCAAAAAGAATAGCTAAGGCTCTTGTCCCACATTCAGCACCCTGACAGATTCACTGACAAGACAGGGGGGAAGAAAAAGGCTCCAGATTTGTGCGAGCATAATGCATTGTACACATATGCACTCAGTCTCGTGAGGATTCTATAGATGGAGCAGTGCCGCGATAACAACAAAGCCAGGATGTGGGGCAATCTAAAGCTGTAAAAGGTTCAATTCAATACCAAAGAAACTGCAAAGCTACCTTCACACTGGCCTCTGCACCGGCAAACACTTTCAATGAAAAATCGACGTAAACGCCCATTTCAAAGTCAAAGTAAACTTTATTGTCAATCTCTACAATGTTTTCACATACATAGAAATTGAAATTCCGTTTCTCTTCAAACTCCAGTCTAAACAGGGAACCAACTTCAAATTGCAGAATAAAACAAACAAATAAACAAACAAGGTGACTATAAAGTAGTCTTTGAAAATAAAGTGACTGTAAAAATGAGAAAAAATAAGGGGACTGTAGTTTAGTTCTTCATTTTTTTGCTTCATTTTTTTTACAGCACCAGTGAACTGGTGGAAGGTGCAGATCATTGCTGATGAGGTAGAATGACGTGTGCGTGTCAGAGTTCAGCAGCAGAGCAAGGGGGCAACGGGGCAACAAGAGGGGAGGGGGGGGCAGGGCCGGGAGAGAGTTCAGCTTCTGACAGCCTGATGGAGAAAGTCTTCCACGTTTAAAGCTCTTCCATCTGGGCGTTGCAACGCAAATTTCTACGACTGTTTTTGGGCTTCCACGTTGAAAGTTAAAAGGGCCCATATCATGCAGAATCAACATTTTTTAACTTTTAAGTGTATTATATAGTTAATTCCTTACATAAAACAACCCCAATGCGGTATTTTAATCCATTCACGCATTTTTGAGTTTTGTAGACCAGTGAGAACAGCCCCTTCCAGGAAGAGTCTGCGCTGCCAGCCCCGCCCCCAGGCAAACACACGCCCAATTTCTCCGTGGAGCTACGGGTGTTTGTCAAAAACGCTCTCCTTTCATGTAAACATTATGCACATCCATCTTTGCAAAAGTTCGAATATTGTTTGTTTTCGTGGGCAAGACGCAGACACGCTGCCAAGGCCGACTCTAGGTTGACCCACAAGGAGCGAGGCGGTGCCTCAGAGATTGAGGCGTCTTTCTTTGGAAAATGAACTGCAAAAATAACTCATACTTCATAAAAAATCGTTCGTAAGCGAACCAAAGATAATAGATTGTCATATATATGGATTACGTTTACTCTGAGAGGCTTAAGAAAAGCATAATATAAACCCTTTAAACCAGTCAGGGAGTTGGATTTGGATTGTATTTGGATCAAGGAGTTGGATTTGGTAGGTTGAAAATGGATGTGCCAACCATTTGAAAATTGATCATGAAGTCTTTCACATATCAGAATACAGTTATAAAAGAAATAGTCTGGAGTAAGATTTGCACTGCTTCAACATTTCACACCAAGCCTCCTCCAACTGTAGATACATGCGCTAGTTTCGGTTAGCAACACTTCAGTGTGAACACCATCTCTTGAAGGCGCGTCACGCATAGCTTAAAATTTGTAGGCTCCATTATGACTAATTTGCAGATGTTGTCTCATGTGGGGTAGGTCACCATATTTTAAGACACGAACTCCCTCAAACACACAAGGCAGTCATCCCCACCACAGGACACATTAGCAAAGTAGAAGGATCCACTTTGTCACTTAATAAAACAGACCAGTTCAACAGATGGCTCCCTCTTCCAACACTTTAGAAAAGCTGAGGCTCTAATGCTGCTGTGGCAAATCTGACACATGAAAGTCCACCTCCTCTCTGCAGTGGAAACCAAACAGAAGGAAACATATAAATATTGAATTGAGCCACTGCCGGTGTGAGGCCATCTGCCTTTGAGTGAGAAAAATAAAAGGATGGGATAACAGGGTGAGGGAGGAGGAACACGCCAGACCCTCCTGTCAGAAATTCTGAGCATCTGGTTTGTGATTGTCACACACATCGCCAAAAGAATCTACACGAGGCTTCGCTTCAACTCGTTTTCCATCTTTGCTTATTCATCAACACTTTATATTTGTATATAAATACTTAAAATCTGGGACCAATTACTCAGTGACCATTTCAGAACAGAAAGAGGAAGAAAAAAAAGGACATTTGGAGTTGTTAGTTTGTTTTGTTTGTTTTTCCTCCAGCGCCTAAGTGAAAAAAAAAAAAAGAACATAGATAAGTAATTCTAATTGTGCAGGCTTATTCTGTTTGGTAGTAAGCATGGCCTATTTGCAAAAAGTTAATTATCTGATAGGATAGGCAGTGGCAGCCACTAACACAGAAAGCTATTTGTTCATTCTGCTATCCAACCCAGCAACGGACCGATTCATTAAACAGCAGTTCTGCAGCCAAAAAACCAGCAACAGTTAAGAAGATATGAAGAATGGCTGAAGAGATAAACACTCTTTGACCGTGTCACAGTTCTGCCATTGTTGTTAACACGTGTAGCTGGTGAGGAACAGTATGCATGACTGGAATGCTTCCTCCACATACATGTGGAATTGATTGGCTACATCACCGTGACTGTGCCACAAACAACTGACGGCTTTCCACTAAAAGCAGCAGCGAGCACACATCTGAAAGCGGAAACTTGAGGCGACTTTGTTGTAATATGGGGCTATATAAATAAATTGGATCGAATTAAAATATGATGGGAAATCAAAAATCTTGGAGAATCAAATGACTCAAACCATTGAAGGATTACTTTGTGCTTGGGAATGCCTTTAAGGCTTTGCAGGGCACACTTTCTATACCTGGTTTTGGTCCCCAAAGCCTTAGTCTACATTAATTTTCATAGAAGAAAAGATTTTGAGGCAAAAAACGTCCCCAAATGTGGCCTCTAATATTAAAAATGGATATGTGTTTAATATTAACGACGTCTGTAGCAAAACTGCTCCTCAATTAGGTTTTCTTTTGAAATACACATACTTTTAATATAATAATCCCTTATTTGTGAAAGATTTTTGAGAAAAAAAAATGTTGTAGATGTTGGTGGCATTGGTAATTAGCCTTTTCTGTGAAGCCTATCTCTGAGGAAGAGCACATCCAGGGGTGGTACCACAGTCACTGAAGGACCAAAGTGACCTTTCACAGGCCACTAATTTTATGCAACGGTGGAGGAATACCATGTAAAAGGGAGGAAGAAAAATGATAGTAATTTAAAGGGTTTTTTTTATGCTCTTTGCTTTTCCTGAACGGAGCATGCATTATGATGAGGCAGAATCCAGTTTTGTCCAGTAAAAACGGTCGCTGACCTGCCAGGTAAGGCAGGGCATTTCTATGAAGTGTTTTAAATGACAGAAAATAGGAGAATACATATTGGAACAAACGCTGTTTTGTGAACTGTTGGTATCAAATGTGTTTGATATTATTATCAAAAATAACCTTTCAAATTTTAACTGTTGTATAATGTTTATCTGTGAAGGTGTTCTTATAGTTAATAGTTTGAAAAAAAGACTAAATGTACTTATGGCACATGTACAGATACAAAGACATAAAAGTCTTCATAGGTCTTCATAGAAAATCCGAATATTGAAACAATATTTTTTTTTTAATTTAGAGTAACGTCAGAAGTGTTTGGCCAAAAATGAGCCTTTCCACATTTTCCACAACAAATGACACGTATGTTGTATGTATTTGTAATTCTAAAGGTAAAACTAGAAAAATGTAAATGAATTTTAAGTAGTGAGATTTGACAAGCGATTACTGTGTCATAGCACAGAATACCTGAATGTGCTGAATGTGTGAGGTCCAGAGAAATTTCTGAAAAAAAGTTTATGTTCTCTTGGAAACATTTTTTGTTTTTCCTCATTCTAAACATATGCTAAAGCATGAGGCTTTAGAGACATGACTTAGATGAAAATCAAGTTTTTGCTGTTTTTAACATTTTCATTTTAACCGGTTATACAGAAACTCCTCAGTAGTTTTTTGGCTGAAAAAGGCACAATCATAATCAAAGAACCACTGGAAACACTTCACAATAATTTCTTGAACATCAAGCTGGAATGGAGATTAACAAACATGACAACAAAAAAATCATTCTATAACATCCAGATAATGTAAATACCCAAAATAGAATGCATAGTAACAGTTTCGTTCCTCCTTTAGTCTACAATTTTGGATTTATGGAACTTCTCGGAGCTCAAGGGTTAACATCCTTTCTAAGAAATTTGATATTTCTGAATTTACAATACGTGTTTTTTAAGACAACACTTTAATTTTAATCCATAATACCAAACAGAAGGGAGCAAAGTTGCCTTTTTGTCTTTTTTTTTTTATTAGACTGATTCTTTTTAATTAGGTAAAATGTGTTTGGTAAACTAATATTTATGTATTTGGCCTCTTTAAAGACACATATAAAAGAAAAACTAGGATAAGTAACTTTTGTAGTTGAGATTTGGTCTGCAGATATATATTAGAGCAGAAGTAAACAAGTGTTTAGCACCTCTACAGTTTGTTTCTATGTAAAATCTCTACCTTTTCTCTCTGTTCACACAAATGCACACTTATGAGGCAAATAAAGGTTCAGTGTCTTGCCCAAGGACACTTCAACATATGACTGAATAGGGCTGGGAAACAAACACCCGTCTGTCCAGCAGACTGCTCCGCCTCCCGAGCCATGTGACGTACGAAAAGCGTATGAGAACGACCTGAATCACAGAAAGAAACAAAGACTTTGGAAGAGATACATGGTAACAAGTAAACACTTCTTTGCTGCGGCACCAGTTCACTACGTCAGAACCACAACGGCACCACAAGCTTTGACATAGAATATTAAATAGAATTTTGCCGTGTTTAGCAAAAACACCAAACAGGGAGGATTATTCAAGATGGGTCTCTAAGTGGTATTTGGGACTGGAGATGTGGCCTTTGGACTGATGAGAGCTGATTTTGTTTCTCAGTTCTTTTCACTTGTTGCCAAATGGGGTCTCAGTTGACAGAGAGAAAGGCCACACAAAGACACCAGCCTCAAGCTGCAATGTTGGCCAGCAGAAGCAGGCCTCAGTCCATAGGGCAAGCACATGGGGTTCAGCTGAATGTATTCATTGTCATAACAGAATGTGATTAGAATTACAGAGCAAGTTTAAGGGTGGCAGGAAAATGCGATCATATATACTTTCATTTTTTATGTTAGCTGTTTTACTTTAAAGAGAAAGCTAAAAATTATATATATAGTTTTTTTTTTTTTTTATGTACCACAAAAAAAGAAAGAGAAAAAAAAATCCCCAACTTCCATATAGCAGTCCTGTTCTGCGTAAATGATGACACCTTCTTTCCTCCCATAGATTAAAGGATAAGCAGAAAGCCTACTCATTGACCCGCCAGTATCAGTTGGAATCGGTCATGAATATTCCGGGGGATCTTGTGCACTTAGGCACATAAAGTAAACCGTAAGTGGTATTTTTTTTTCTTTCTTTTTTTGACTTAAGGGGTATAAAATTGACTGTGAGTTAGTTGGTTGCAGTGATAAGCTCACTGCCTCTTAAATCGCCCAGCAAGATGAAAGCATCTTATCTGAATCATAGTGCAGCTTAAATTTAAATACAGTGATACAGAATGTTCAGTTTATGGACTAGAGCCTTACGTTGCATTAAGAAGTGACGGTTTCTTGTGTTTTTTATTAACAGATGTCAGCTTTAGTTTCCCATAGCCTCACTTTGTACCCACAACTTCATCTGGGTATTGAACAAGTTAAGAATAATTTGATTTCTTTTTGGGGTAATTTTTCTTTCTCCTCTCTTCCACAACTCTCTTTTTCTTTGTCTCCCCTACAGTCCTTACAGTCATCCTTGGACCATTTATCACGTTGCCATCTCAACAGCGCCATCCCCTTTTCTTGCTGGGAAGCTATTAGAGCATCTCTGCATCGTAGCAGCCAGATTGCATTCCTGTCTCCGCTCGCGACATTTATCATCTTTTGTCCCAACTTTTTATCTGGCCCTGCCGTGTGTGAAGTCCCCCATTTCCAGGCTCCAATGTAATGCAATGCTGAGAGGTGAGGCTCAAGCAAATAACCCAATTAAACCTAAAAAACAGGGACAAGGGAGAAAAAATACACTAAAGACCGCTGTGAGAATGCCAGAGGAGGAACAGTCACAGATGGCAGTGAGGAAGTCGAAGCGGTGATGTGGCATAGCGCCCGTACCACCTTCTCGTCGACATATTTATAGTACTCTTAGAGGTGGTGGTGTTTATCTAGAGATGTCCTCAGTGCAAAATTTGCCTCCACATGATATGACAAAGTACACATGAATCCGCAAAGCACCCACTTTGCATTACAAACTCTTAATTTAAGGGAAGAGAAGTGATTACGAAAAAAAAAATACACAGACAGTGAGACCCAGAGCAGTAAGTTATTTTCTCAATCGTTTTTTCCTCCTGCCTAATTTGTATCAAAAAGTCAAGCTGATCGGTCTCATTAGGAACAAAAAAGGAATACTATATATCACAATTATTGGCTCACTTCTGTAAACAATATTGAGTCAATGCAAGGAAATGTCAAAGGGTATTAGGAAGCAGTTATTAATCCAAATTAGTCAGGGTGGACAATTAGCACCTAATCAATATTTCCAAATCTTGGAACAGATGCGGGGCTGAGAATGAGCGGATGGATTTATGAGGTTCAGTAAAAGTTGAGTAAAGTAGGCCGCAGTGGATATACAAAAAAGCTGAAAGGGGGTTTTTGGTGAATAAAACACTACACTTTCAAATGAAAGGGATTTGCTGAAAGTAAAGTCTTTCACCTTTTCAGAAATCATTCTTTTACCAGCAAAAGGCATGTTATAACCATTGACTGTATATAAGACCTGGACCCAGTGAGAGCGACATGACCCATGGAAAATGGCTCTTCCAGCTCCAACAAATTCAAGTCAATTCAGTCACCTTTCTTTTTGGTGATACAGACCCCGCCAATTTGGAGCCAGATGACGTCGGTGAGCAGTGATTGGTCCGAGTCGATATGAGAGACCTTTCCTAAAGCATCCTCTCTCACCAATTGCGAGTGACCTTGTTGCAAGTCCACACCCCTAATCTGATTGAACCTGTCAATTAAAACGTTCAACGTGAGACTACATACTTTTATTGAGGCATCTGATTGGCCAGTTTATAACTTGAATAATTTTTGAAAAAAAATGGATTATTGCAAGAACCTGTTAAAATAGGCGGCAGAGCAAGAATGGGTATTCTGACAAGTATACTGTCTGAGTAATGGCTGCTTATTTGTGCGATTACGTCCTATTTGGAACACCCGGGGGGGTCACTCAGTCCAGGTCTGACATACAGTCAATGGTTTTCCTCTTTTTTCACCGTATCTAACAGGTCTTGTCAACTTATTGGGTTTTAGGCACAAACTTTATTGGATTTAAGACACGTTTTATATTTGGTTTTGCTGTGATTCATGTTGCACTAGCAACATGTTGCATTAGCACATTTCTTTCAAACCCTAACCAAATTGAAGCTAGAAGACAGTGCACATGTTAAATAGACCCCTTCTCCTCATTAGTTTTAACATATCTTTCTAGCATAAACCAAACATGTAAAATTCGGAATATTCCAGGTGCTTTTTGGCACTCTACCGCATAAATAGTAGTCTCTCCCCAGTGATTGATGACATGGAGCTGAACTAGCTAGCTTTTATTAGTAATTTGTTGTAATATTCTGTCATTGTCTGTAATACTGCTTACTTTCTGTTGGTACTCTACCCATGTTTTCACCGCAGGCTGAATAATTACTCTCATTGTACCTGAAAGAAACTATATCAAATAATGTCAGTCAAGGCTTTGTGCGACTGATGAAACAAAATGAATGCTGTGTAACAAGCCCTTGTGGCTTTCAAGGATGCTGCACAAAGAGACATGGCAAAACAAAAGTGGCTGTCTGCCATGAGACAGCATTCATCTCAGATAAGAATACCCTCTCACAGTTCTGTTTTGCTTTTTTGTTTGCTATTATTGTGACTCGCGTCCCTCAATCGCTTTAGTCACTATGCAACCAACTGATTACGAGAGAAATCCTCAGGATTTGTTGTTTTCCTCATTATGTTGCCATACTTACTGGTTTAGTTGGCATGTTTTGAAATCTCTTTTGTTCTTTTTTAGTATGTAAAACTGGAGGTGAGCTTTGTTTTAGGTTTTTCGTGGATCCTCAAAGGTCTTTAACCAATTTTAAATTGTTTTAACTTGTAGATACATTCTATACTTGAAATAGTAATTAATTTATTTTTTTAAATTTTATAATCATTTCGTTTGCATGCTTTAAAAATCTATTTGATCATACATATCAATAATTCCCTTGTATCTTTTTCAATTTGCCTGTTCTTTAGGAGCCATGTTGTTGTTTTTTAACATATCAGATTTTCCGGAGTTATCGTAGTTACACTAACGTTGGTTTTAGCTGTATAAGTCTGGCTTATTTACACTGACGTCTGGCGAGTCATACAAGTTTTAGAGTTACTGTGAATGCAGTAAAAGTCTGACTGACTGACAGACGTATCTCTGACTCTTTTGTATTGCTTAGTGTGACATAAGGTTGAAAATAGACCTTTTATTGCCTTAATATGCGTTATGCCATATAGTGTGGAAAATACAGTAATTGTTGTCTCTTATTGTGGACAAGAATTCAGATCCTAAAAAAAAAAAAATTTAAGAGATATTTTTGATTAATTTGATCTCATTCTGCTGACAGTAAATGCATTTCTGAAGCGGGTTTCGGATTCTGAGTAGCTCCTCAACGCCAATGGAGAGTAAAAAGCATATTATTACACAAGATTGTGCCTTCCCGGTGCCACACAGTGTGACAAACAGCTGGCTGTGTTTACATACGTCCCTTCAGACTCCAAGAAGATGCTACATGAATAGATACCAGGCAAAAGAACTGCAAACTGTGTACAAGTTCCTCAGCATGGAAATCTCCATTTCACACATGACCTTGTTAATAAAACCTAGTTTTTTTGTGTGTATTTTAATCAAAAGAGAATATTATTATAATGTTGACACAGTAGGAAAACCAGGCAGAGTGGAACAGCTAAAGCCTTTATGGGGCCTTCCCTGCTAAATAATGTAAAATTCTCCAGGGCATCTCCATGCTCCTCGCACTATTGACATATTCTGGCCAAAGACACAAATAAAGAAGTCCTGGTGGGATTTAATGCCAAACTCGTTGTTGGCCTCTCACTAGTTGAAGAGCACCAATGGAAGGGAAAGCGTACAGTCTATTCAATTGTGCTGCAAAAAAAAACAACAATTAGTGTCATATGTAGTTTTGGCTAAACATTTGACAAGGGAATTTTTTCAAGATTAGTAATTATTTCATTTTTTGTACTCTATGGGGAACAGGAGTTGCAAGTTGGGAAAATCCTATTCAAACAGTGTTCTTACAGAAATCAGTGGATCCTGAATAAAGAGAGTACAGCATGTGCTCTCTCCCGCTAACCTGGAGACCTAACGAGAGACAAAAATGTGAATAATAATAATAATAATAATAATAATGAATAAGACTGAAGGATGTTTGTGTGATTAAATATGAGGGACTGGCTTCCTAAAGAGAGATTGTGAAGGAGTGGGGGAGGGGGAAACGCTGCAAAGCTGATGGCTTTTGAGGTGAATGAACACTCAGCGCCACCTCTCCATTGTAGATTGTCTTCACTTAACCTGGTATGAACCTGGAATACAAATGATTTGGCTGAATGTGGTAATTAATTAGTTGATGAAAGAATGAGAAATGACAGGAAAGGGGGTGACAGAGGAGTATTAAAAGTGAGGGGAAACACTTCCCCTCATGGGTGTTTTGATGGATTCTCTCAAAGCTGGTCGTCAATGTCCAGGGACTCTTCAGTGATGGTGTGTGAAAATGCAGATTCCCTATTCTGTGATGTGACCGGATAAATACTTATGCTGCATTCCCATTTGGCATATGACGCGCTAGCATTTGGTGTTCACACTGGACCGTCGCTACCCAATACGCAAAGCAACATCCTTTACTACGAAATCTGCGTCCCTGATTGGTCAAAGTTCAACTGGTTTAACTTTTAATGCTCGTTCAATGGCACACGTTTTGTACACAGGGCCCAAAAACGGCCTTGAAAACCTGCGTAGCCACACGTGTTTACATAGACTTTCCATTGGAAGTGTTACAGAGGGTGATGTGAATGTAGCTCGAGAACACCAAATCATTAGACACAAGAACTTGGCTCAGTTTCAGTTTGAAAAGCTTTTGGGTTCTGGCCATGGAGTGAGAGCACTTTCACCTCTCAACAGAGGCTTTCACTCTCATTTGCCATAACTAATAAACCACACTAAAGCTGTGTGTCACAATAAATCTCAGCCCCTCAAATGGCATGACTCATTTGGTGGTGCGGAGAAGCCGACGACAGGGAGGGAGAAGTCGCAGGCAGTGCGAGTTAATGAGTGAGCACCCATACAAACAAGAGAGAGGGCGGAGTGACAGGGACGTGACGAATGTGGCGTGTGCGCGAGCTCGCGGCCGAGCAGTGGGTGAGGAAAAATGACTCTCCGAAAAACGGACTTTGAGCACTCACTCCATCACTCCAGCGGATGTAAATCAGCTGTGACAGGAGAAGCTCAGGGCATAAAGACTCCCAATCCGCATCGAGCATTTGGGAGTGCTTTAGGTAAGAAGGTGGGGATGTAAGCTTTCTGGCTAGGACTGAGAGACAGCCCCAAGGCGCTTCATGGCGATGAATCGTTTAGACCATTAACCCTGCTGAAAAATGCCAACATACCCCACAGGCACACGAGCGTGCTGAGCGGAGATCAGTCCAATGTGTCGCACCCCCCCCTGAGGACCCCTGGAGTGAGACCAAAGCCGCGGCCAAGGGCCAGGTGTTACCCGTAAGAGCGCACGCTCATGACCACACATGCAGATGCATGAGTTCTGAAAGAGCGAATCCTGAAAGCCTGCAGAGATGAAACGCTTATGTGCTTTGTACCTAGTCTTTTCTACCCCCACACGCAGAAGTTTGGGATGTGGGGCACTCCCTTAAACAAGCATTTTCTAACAAGCACTTTGGATAAACTAATCCTTCAACAAACTCCGTCCTCGTGTCCTTATGGGTCCTTGTTGATATCAATTTGCTTCATCTACTCTTGAATGAAAAAAATGAACTGGACCAAAAAGTCAAAACTGTATCAAGTATAATATTTCAAAACAATGTCCTTCCGGTATTCGAAAAAAAAACATTGCTGTTGCATTATTTATGCATTTACTTTGAATTAACTTTTAGCAACAATTTGTAGAAACCGCCTACTTTTTGTAGCATACAAGTAACTACTTTTTACCATCTGTAAAACTTGTTACTTTTATATTAAAAAAAGGTTTTAGAAAAAGGTCATACGATTCTGCTTCCAGTGTTCTCACACTTTGTTGTTTACTTCCTGTTTTTACTTTAATTGCAACTTTACCGTACAGTGTTCCCTCGCTATATTGCAGGTTACCTTTCACAGTGGCACAGTTACACAGATATTAATCAATGAATGTATGTAAAAGAATATAGTAGTACAATTATAAGATTAAAGTTGTCATTTGAAACTCATACAATTATCAGTAAAGAAGTCAATATTTTTCAAAACAATAAAGTTGTAAATTGAAAATTTATAAGATTGAAGTCATACTTTTATCAGGCAAAAGTCTGTTTACTTAGAAAAATAGAAACAACAACCAAAACAGGATTAGTATTGTGTTTTAGTATGAGAGACGTAAAGTGCATCCTAAGCTGTTTACTTCAGGATTGGTTATACAAATATGGAAAATACAGTCTTTTAGTGGGTCTATTGAAAGCATAGGAGTATTGAAAAAAAATTGCAGGAAACTGACTGATGGTTGAATAACAATTAGTGGATTTCCAGTGAGTACATTGTTCATGCCGTCAACAGTATAGTTGCAGAGGTCCAAATGCATAATGGCACATGGATTCCTATGATAAATTAAAACCCTGTGGCATCAATAGATTGGCTGCATTGATAGATTTAGTCAGCATGTAAAGGAGGCTTATACAACCAACCTATATTTTTAGAAAAACGTGGCATTTTCCTTGTATAACTTTAATTTTTCTCTCCTAATTTTATGACTTTCTTCTCGTAATTTTTATATTTTTTTTCATGGTGGCCCTAAACCTCCCTCAGAGCATTCTGATTGGCTGTTGACCTCGTTAATCAATCTCCATGCTGTGACTCCTGTACAGGATGTTTTCAGTTTGCCACACTTACACAAATTTTCAATCCCGAGCAGATCTTTATTTTCATTCTATAAACCTTGACTTACTTTTCTACAAAGGTTTGAACTTTGGGAGTTTAGACAAGAGATAAAAGTGTGAAAATCGTCATGTCTGTCTGAGAAATGTGTATAAAGTGTGTAGTGAGGAGTTTTATAGCCTTAAAACATCTGCAATCCTACTTCACGGATTTTACCCATTGCAGGTTTTATTTTTTACTTTTTTGCCAGAACGTAACCCCCCCCACACTAAACAAGGGAACACTGTAAGCAGATTCATTTGGGAACTTTCAGAAACTTGAAGCAGCAGCCACTTCACCTACTATCACCACTAAACACACATTCTGGACCACCTTCTGCTCCCATTCACACCTGCTTTCAGAGCTACTCATCTGCTGATTCTGCAGTTTGTTCGGCTGGTGTATTATCTAAAAACAGATAGCGAGCTTCCTGTTGTGCCAACACTGTTGCTGAGCTTCAGCGAGATGCCAGCATCCATCACTGTTTAGATGGTTTTGGCATCCTCTGATCTGCGGGTATCTTTGTGGTCTCCTCCTGTCTCTGGCATAAATCTTAAAGTTTAACTTTACACCAGCATGTGGGACTGATTGTTTTTTCCACTTCTACCATCATAATGCACATATGCATTTTTTTTCCCTAGATGTCATTTATGTTTATCTATTCTAATAACTTAACTTCCAAAAAAAACAGACATCTGTTCACAAAAGTTGGATTAAAGGAACAAATTAGAATAAAAGTTACTTATTGAGAGTAAAGTTACTTGTAGGAATTCTCAATTTTGAGACTTTTTGAGAAAATTTTCATTCTAGATTCATTCTTGATTTTTTGATTTGATTTGAAATGGTTTATTTCAAGCAATTAAGTAGAAATAATACACAACAGCAATATAAACATCAGTTATACATTCATACAGTAACTAATCAAACTTAGGATAATTAGACATATCCTAATTATTCTAGATTCAGTCTTGATTTCATTCTAGATTCTCGATTGCATGCAACAACAAAATATCATAGCTACGTAAAGGTCTGTTTTTGGAGTTAAACCTTTCACAGTCAATGTTTTTGTTCATCGTTCAAAAGCTATGTAGAAGAGCAAAACATTGTCTATCACTGCTGTTTCAGTCCATGGATGGAACCAAAGTTAAGTTCTTGTGAATTTTTACTAGAGGTGTAGCGATTAATTGATTCATAGATTAATATTCCTACGATCCAACCAGATTAATCTTTCTAAAGCAATTGATAACTGAGTAAACCTATAATATTAAAAAATCTTTTCACAATGAACTAAATTGATTGCATCAATATGGGGAAAATACCATTTAGATTAAGGCATGTTAGGGTTATATCACTGTGACGTAAAAATGACCAAGCGCATCATAGGGGACAACACAAAAAATGGTCGAACCGTCATTCCAGTCCAATGGGTGGAAACACTTTAAACTCTGCAAAGACATGTGACCATACAGTGTGCGTAAATGTTCTAATGATGTTCCCATTGGATTATTTTGATGTGAAAAAAAACAACAGTGCGCTGAACTTTATGAAACTAAAATGTGAATGGATTTTTTATTAATACTTGTTTCTTTCAACACATACTTAATGTACACTTGATTATCTTGCAAGAAATACAAGGAATCTTGGAAAACTTCACATGCACTGTTCATTACCAGGTATTTATCTCTGAGTCACACCGGATGAGGTTTTGGCTAAATATGTCATAGAGTTAAGGTCAGTGAATCAGATCCTTCAAAAATTAATAAATATCAACTTTGAATCAGATCAGCAAAATTATGATAAGAATCAAACCGTTTTGACGATAAATTGTTGCTTTATAAACATTTACTTTGAGCAAAATTTAACAAATCCTAACACTGATAACCACTGTGAAAAAAAAAATATATTTTTTCAGTTTAATTAGTTTGCTTATATGATTTTATTATTGGTTGGGTATTTTAAACACTTTTTTGCAGCTTTGCGCTGATATGCAATTCTGCTTTCTCCGCATAAGAATCTGTTGGAATTTCGTAAATGTTATGATGTGTGGGCTCAAAAGGTGCAATAAAGCGAACGCTTCCAAAGAAAACTATTTTGAATCCCATTTGACATGATTGTTGAGATTTTTACCTTTAACTGCAAATGTGTTTGAATGTGCTGTTTAACATCTATTCCATTATCAGAATGTTGGATGTTTCAACCAACCCTTAGCAGTTCAAATGTATAAATAAACAATTATCAAACAATTTTAGACATTTAAGGTTTTGAACAACTGTTTTTTTTTTCAAATATTTCATTCAACTATGTCTCAGCTTTAACGGAGGGCGGTTTTGGGAATGCTGCAGGTGCAGATTATATGGTTCCACGCTCTTCATTGTTCACACTCCCTTGAGACACCAAAGGCACAGTGAACACATGTGTATTTCAGACTTCACTGGCCGAGTAATCCCATTGCAGCCACGGCCAAAGCATCCATCTATTAATTGCAAAGTCACTGTGGCAATGTCACGAAACACCTGCATTTTTAAGTGGTTCACTGGCACAGTCTATGAAGGGTGATCGGATTGTGTGCATGTGCCAGCGAGGCCAGGACCATTCCATAGCTAAGCCCATTAGATGCGAAACAGCTGGCGTTGTGATCAGCTCACCGGCTGATCCCGGCTTCAAAGACAATGCGCCAAGGTTGCTTTTCTGTGTGAGTGTCTGGATGATGGAGATGTTCACGGACCATGATGCACTGGCCTAACGTGGCACACATGTATTGTTTTTGCCAGGACCTTAAGGGCACATAATGAGATTCTGATTGACTGACATGATTAACATTTCACAGTGTGATAGCCGCTTTGATATGAGGGTGGCCAATATATGGATCGTGAAAAAAAAAAAAGGCACTTTTATAGTCTGATGATTACCTTACTCTCTGCTGGGTTTACAGTTTGGATGAGTGTGCTTTTGTTTTGTCGGTATTCCTGCTCTGAGAGGTAAATGCCACAACATGCTGCACCATTTCTTTGTGAGTTGGGTCTAAAGTGCACTTAAGAGTGTTGGTAACTGCTCAAACCTAATTATGTTCATTTGGGGCTGCACAACATGTCCGCACCGTTTGTGATCATCTGCTTTTCTTGAGTGGGAGGGTCAGAGGTGTAAAGGAAAAAAAAAAAAGAAACCTTGGCTTTTGTGTGATTTTTGTGGTCAAAATGACTCCAATCCATAGTTGAGACTAATGGCTTTAAATAATACACTTGGGCCTAGTCGCCAGAGGATTCAGCATTCATTGAGTTAATAATGGGCCTTATACAACCTTTAAACTTAATTGCAGAGCACATTGTTGACAAGCAGTCAGTACAGGCATTTGCAGCTGAAGAAAATTACTTTCTACTTGTTCAGTTCAACCTGCAAGCAACAAGCGTCTTGCATGGTGCTGATAACATTGTTTCATCTCAGATTTCCACTCTTGTCACAAGGTCTTCTTCCAAACAACTAGATGGTAATTAAGCGCTGGCACACTCAGCCGAAGGTGTCTTTGCCGCATTTATTTGAATTGTGAAAATGATGCATATTCCCCTTTCTGTAGATATCGACGTACGTCTTTAAGGATATGCTGCGCCCAGACAGGTTTTGAAATGAACGAGTGGAGCCAACAATGAAATTTCCACTTGAGCAGTGTCCGGCAGAATGATGAACGAGGTGGTAGACTTGAGGAATTACAGTGATTTAAAGTTTCGTTCCCCTTTTGCTTTAAAAGTCCTTTAATGGAGGTACACAAACATGAAAGCCTTGCGTCTAATTCTGTGTGTATCTGGGAGTGTGTGGGGGTGAATGTAGGCTGCAGCTCTTTAAAGTACATACTGTGCCTTCACATAAGTGTGTACGTATGTGCTTGGGTTGTATGTGTGGGCCTGAGTGTAAAAGGGAATGGAATCGACTCAATTTAAATCAAATTAGCATGCAGGCAAATTAAGCACAGGGATTTAATTTGAGCTGTTGTAAAAATGCTAATTTCAGTACAGCCCCGAAGCCTATATGCAAATACAACGCATTTTACAATAATTCTTATTAGGCCAGGCATGCATAAAACACACATATTACAGCCTGATGTAATCTGGCGGATAGAGTATCATTAGCTTTTGGAATTGCTACAAGGTGAATCTGTTCAGTGGCTACGTGCAGAGGGTGCATGTTTTAGGATTTCTGTGCTTTGATAATGGGACTGCAGCCATGCATTTCAAAACAGGCTAACAGGAATAGCTGCATGTGGCAATGAGCTTTAGGGGTGAAAAACACAGGATATCCCATCATACAGGGTCCACGATCCAGAACAGCTGGTCTGTGATAATTACGCAGTGATTGCTAGACATTAATGCCGTGGAAACCCAAGTGGGTGGAGACTTTGGACTTCAGCGTATAGTTTTTCCTGAGCTCTACGCCGGCCATAGTCCCATGATTTGTTAATTATCTGTCAGCTTTATTTCATATGCATGGTGATATTTGGAAAAATCCATGGTTTACCTTTGTGAAAGAAAATTTTTTGGGTTCATTTGTTAGCATGTTTATCTTCAGAAAGCATGGATGGAGCTGTCAATGTTATGCCCCTTTTTTGTATCTAGGGGGACCTAGAGGAACAGTGCATAAACGGCCACAGCCATGACAACATAAATTGAGGGGCTTGTCCGGGATTTGTTAACCATGCCTCGATTCATTTGACAACATTCATTTTGAATTATGTTTAAAAGAATCATGCTGGGAAAAGTTTAAGATGGTCCACTTCAGACTTTCTGCACCTGAACTTCACGCTAAAAAGAGTGATGTAGCTCCTCAAAGGACCACTGGAGGCCGATGTCAGAATATAGCAATGTCTTCCTGAAATCAATGCCAAGTTTGATTTTACACTAGCAATAAACAAATTTACTGTTTTTTCTTTATTCATGACAACTTCAGTAATTTTATCAGAGCTTAAATTTGCAAAATTTTACCAGTATGGGTTTTAGATTGGCAGGTGGGCGGACTTTTTAGATTGTACGTGGTCCCACCATATTGATTTTGGAACGCTGATGAAGTTGGGCAGAATCAACTTCAAACAATGTGCCCTTTTCACTATAAGCAATAAGAACCACCCCATACACAGTCTCCAGTTACTAAGTCATAACAAAGCTATCATAGACAGAAGACATGTTTTGTCCAACAAAACAGGATTGCGTGATGAGGGTATGATGTTCTGAAGATTTTTGCTTGTAAAAGGAAAACTGTAAAACGTTTTCAAAACTGTTTAGCATATATAGATGGGCAGTCAGAAACAGCTCCATTGGGGGAGGGTTTACTAAACTATGATATAGAAACTGCATGAAAGTTCTGATGTCTGAGTATAAGCCCACCACCAGAAATACAGCTGATAGATAAACCTGCTCACAGCCTCTCACATCCTCTGCATGTCTGCATCAATGTTCACAGCCCCGAATGTGCAAATTGACGGCACATTCTCCTGGTAGACAGGATTTGTGGTTTACAGGGAGCATGCAAACTTCTGCAGACTATCCATCACCCTGTCCGTATCTGCACAGGTTAATACAATTTTTAAGCAAACAAAATGATAATGCAGTTTATTGTTATTGACGGAAAACCAACGCTGTACAGAAAGAGTGAACTGGGGAGAAGGCATTAAAAAAAGCATATAGAGCTTGAAAAGGTATCAATATGAAACTCACCAAATAAGTTTTAAGTTTCAAAATAGGATTTTGAACAAAAGGTTTGTTTCAGCGAATTCTAGAACGTGCGACACACAGCCACTGTAACTGTAGCATTAGAGAGTGGTGAGGGAATTTGGACATAGATACAGTTTCTCATATCCCCTCCTCCTGGTTTACAGTGAGCAGGTAGGGCCCCCTTTTCAATTATTGCAATACAAACAATGAACATCAATTGAATTGGAAGATGGTGGGTAGGAAGCACAACACAGATGCTCAAAAGTAAGAGGGAAAGCAACCTAAAGGCCCGTACACACCGGGACGAATTTCGCGCGCGATATTCGCCGACGTTTAACGCCTCGTGACTAAACAAAGGGCACCAATGTGGGTGTGCACACCAAAGCGAAAAAAGGCCACGCGTCAAAACGTCACTTTTTAAAAAACGCCTCGGGTTCGTTTTTTTGATTTAACGCGCCGCGTCGAAAACTATAGGACCAATGAGAATGGCGCTTTTGCACACATGTCTGGAGCTTCTGAAGTTACGGTAAAACACAACTTGGGGGCGCTCAAACACAAAACTGCCTTTCTGAGCACACATACCAGAGAAGAAGATAGACACCAAGTAGCGTCTACACCAGGGGTGGGCAATTCCAGGCCTCAAGGGCCGGTGTGTCTGCATGATTTCCAGACATCCTTGCCCTACTCATGGCTGATTACGTGGTTCAGGTGTGTCCAGCCATACAGAACATGCCATAGCAGGGTATGCTGGAAAACATGCAGGAATGCGCCCCTCAGTGCCCACCTCTGGTCTACACTGCTGCAAAGAAATAATGACGGACATTCTAAAATATCCCCGAACCAAGCTCCAGTTGGAGCAACTGGTGCTGGAAATATTCATGTTTTCTTTGTATGATTCTGACAAGCGCGTAAATACTTCCTCTTCTTCTGAGTGAAAAGCGACTTTAAGAAGCGTAAAGTTGCGCAGCACCACCTTGTGTACAGGAGTATTTATGTTTAAGCGCCATCTAATGTCAGGGAATGAAATTGCATGTTCACTCGGCTCATCGTCAGCGAAAATCGCCTGGGTGTGAACACAAAAAACGTGGCGAAAAACGCTGGCGAATAACGCCTGGCGAATATTCGTCCCGGTGTGTACGGGCCTTAACATGGTAAAAAAAAAAACTCCTCACAGAGGACGTCTTAACAGACACCACAAAGGACTATTTGAAGAGTAAAGCTTTTAAAAAATGTACACTTATTTGGAGTTCTGTTTGTCTTTTCTTATAAAGGGGCAACTGCACTTCAGGTTCAGGCTTGCTCTAAGGGACCCACCATCTGTTGAGCCGGCAGACTCAGCCACTTTCTGCTCTTTTGTGTGTCATCTACACCGACATGGCCACAGCCAGAGGCTAGCTCACATGCTAATGGACCCTGTAAGGCAACACAATGTTTTTTTTTTTTTTTACCTCTCTCCGTAATGCAGTTGTTCTTTAGGGATGATAAGTTAGAGTGGAGTGCAGTGCACTGGTGTGCACTAAGGCTCTTGCCGCATACCCCATATGCAAAAGAAAGTCCCAGTGTGTCTGGGCTGGATAAGCTTATGCAGCGGAACAGTGGAGGAAATAAAGGCTCTTGTGAGACGCTGGAAGGGGCTACCGCGCTGCTTCCAAACAACAAGGAGGGGGGGGGGGGGAGAAGGTAAAAAGAAGACAAAGATGCAGGCAGAAAACCAAGGAGACAAAAAAAACAAAAAGAAATAAGGAATAAATTGGCAAGCGAGTGATTAGGTGGAAAAACAATGGAGGCAAAGTGGGAAATGCGCGGAGCAAACATATGCACAAGGGAGATCTAGCAGTGCAGCGCGGAGAGGACTAAATATAAATCCCAGAGCTAATATGTACTGCCTGAAGTGGTTCTGGCTGGAAACAGGCACTTTCCCTCACACCTCAGTTTCAGACAGGATACTCACCCGTATGACCTCCCCAACTCCCAAACACCCCCACAGTCATTAACAGACAGGCACTGCGGCTCCCTCGTGATAAGTTTGTTTTGGCTTTGAGATGATGACCCAGCACAGCTGTTTAAGGAGAGTACAGGGTAACGACAGCTGCTATAATAGCCAGATGGCTAAAGGAAGGAAATTAATGGGGGGAGGGATTCGGGTGGGTTGGAGAACACCGAGGTGGCGAGTTTTGAGGGGGTAAAGTTGCACAGGTCTTTGTGTTTACTTTCAACTGTGGATTGTCTGGAAGGCCTAAAGAAAAAAAAAACATTGTCTAAAGGTTTTTTTTTGCCCACCAAATGTAACATAAATTCACTATATCACAAAAGTTTTCGAAAATCGAACTTCCAAGAGCTTTCCTAACGGCTTTTTGGGAGGGTTCCATAATTAAATTAATTCTATAAATTGTGCAGCAGATAAAACGAAAGGAGAAAGGGAGCGCCGCCTGCTCCCTTCCCTCCCATTGGTAGACATACGCCGAGAGAGGAAAAGGATGACAAATAAAACACGTTTGAGGCGATTGCAGGGAACATTTCTCAAGCACAAAGTTGGAAAATCTCACCCATCAATTTCACTTTGCATGGCTCTGCGACCTTGGCTGAATGATCCCTTCAGTCAGAGATATTCAGCTGAACTGAGAGGATTTCAGTCAGTTTGAAGGAAGCAATAAAACTTTTATTCATCCCGCCGCGATTCCAGAACCTAATGATTCATGGATCTTCTCAGGGGAAAAAAAAAAAAAGAGGAAGGTGAGAGAGGGGGAATCTTTGGTGTAGGACCAAAGCTCAATGAGGTTTGAAAACTGTTGTCACACATCAATGAGCAGGTGTCTGATGTCAACTCAATTCCAAAGATTTCTCATTGTGATATTCTTGGCTGAAGCCTGAGCAGTTCTTTAGTCCTTTTTTTTTTCTTTAATGGAGAAAAAAGATTTCAGCTATCAAGAGCAAGAGAACACATTTTGAAATTCGGTGAGACAGATGGATCTCTCCAGAGATTATTGTCCTGGAAAAGAAAATTACTTAAATCCAGCGCTAATTAAAGCTACATTAATCATATTTCCTGCACTTTAAGCCTTACTTTTTTTGTTTGTTTGTTTGTTTTTCAAAAAAGTAAAAAGCATCCAGAGCACTTTAAATATAGATTCATTCTGGCTGTATTTCCTAATGTGAAAGTGACTTTGAGAGGTAAATAGCGTTGTGTCAAAATGTCAGTCGTTTTATTTACGTGTTGCAGGGTGGTACTGTGAATATGTCAATGCGGTTAACATGTAGCTGTGTCAAACGGGTTATTTATTTATTTTTTTTGCATGTTGTTTACAAGGTGGGGAGTTAGTGTAGTCACAGTTAAAGTGAAAGTCCCATTGGGTGTATGAAATTTGCTCTTTGCATTTGACTCATCATCTGTGGGAGCGGTGAGCTGCAGACACAGCCCCCCCCATCCAACCCCTTAATGCTGAGTGAAAAGCATTTCAGAGTCTTCGGTGTTACTCGGCCTGGATTTGGTAACAGTCTCAGTCTTTTTTTGTACGTGTTGCAAAGAAGTTTGGGTGTTTTTGTGAACGCGCTCACGCTTCTAATGCAGCTAATATGGCGCAATGTCGGACAGTGCTTACAAACAAATGTCTGTGAAAGACAGGCGCACTTATCTCTGACCCTTTTGTATTGGATAATGCGCTTTATAGTTTGGTGCACCTTATATATGACATAAGGTCAAAAATAGACCACTGACAGTGCCTCTTATAATCTCTCGCGCCCTATAGTGCAGAAAATGCAGTGTAAACACGTAAAGAACTTCCCTCTATTTTAGTAAATTTCAGACTGGACGCCGTCTGTCTCTTACAAAAAGTTCCTTCTGGGCACCAAAGTGTGAAAGAACAACTCACGCTTCTGATTGTACTCCTTTAAGGCCTTTCACTTTTCCATTCCTTGATTGCATTTTCCCTCCTCTTATTTCAGGTGGGGCTTTTGTTTTTGACACAACTTAAACTGCCTGCATTAGCACGCAAAATGCACTAAGCTATTAAGTCTGGAGCTCATTCAGGTTCCAGGCGCCAGTTGTGGAGTCAAATGAAGAAATGGGCACTTGGTTATCACCCGAGATGAATCGCTTTAACGTCGGGACATTTAATCAAGGCTGAACATAAAGAAAATTACTTGTTATGCACTGTTCACTCCCTCTCCTAAAGAACTTTCAGATGGTGGAAAAGAAAAGCTTCAAACGTGCACGAGGGCTCAAACCTTGTACACGGGAGTAACATTTTTGTAGGCCCCACCATCTTTGTTATTATTTTTGACCACTGTACCTTGACCTTTTAACTCCGGAGCTGTTGCAGATAACAGAAATAGCAGCTTTTTTCTACTTTCCAGCAGTAAAGTGTTGGATATAAGTGCATAGCTGCTTTTCTCAGCCTTTCAAAGACAGTTGGAATTTGGTTTAATTGTGTCAACATTCTAAGAGTTACAATGTTTTAATTTCCTGTTGTTCCAGAGTTAGCGGGTTAATATGTTTGTGTCTTTTAATTCAAATTGAGACAGTTTACTTCTTAACTCCTTAAACTCAATTCAAGGGCAAATGTAAACTTAAAGAATTTATAAAACCCATTTTTCTTGTCATCATATGTCATGTAAACATGTATACATATGTATGTATGTTTTGGGTCATCTTGTCATTCTTTGGTGTGCTCCACGATAATGTATAGACAGGGGGTGTAACAGTTCATTTTAACGATTGGATTCATATCATAATTTACGGTTAATGAAACGATACACAGCGTTCGTTTTATCTATCAAAAATCATTTTTTTGCGAAAAATTCAACCAGTGTGACTCAGAGACCAATACCTGCACACTGAACAGTGCAGGTGAAGTTTTCCACATTCCTAGTATTTCTTTCAAGATAATCAAGTGTAAATAAAATATGTGTACAAACAAACAGATGAACAAGAATTAATGGCAAATTCATTCACATTTTAGTTTCATAAAATTCACCCCACTGCTGTTTTTCCACATCAAAATAATCTAAAGGCAACATTATTAGAACATTCTACCACACTGTATGGTCACATGGGGCGGCCGTGGTGCAGCGGTAGGGCGGTCGACCCGTGATCGTAAAATTGCAGCTTCGATTCCCGCCTTGTCCTTGGGCAAGACACTGAACCCCACCTTGCCTCTGGTGGGAGGTTGGCGCCAGTGTTCGTCAGCGGAGCGTGTGTGAATGTGTGTGTGACTGGGTGAATGGGACTGTGATTGTAAAGCGCTTTGAGCCTTGACGAAGGTAGAAATCGCTATATAAGTATACGCAGTTTACCTGATGAGTTTTTTGCTGCATCACAAGTGTGGTGTCTGCTGTGACGGCACTTTCTTCTGTTGTAGTAAAAAAACCTATCGTATCTCAATCCAAAGGTTATTTTCCAATCTTGACATAAATGATTGATAGGAAAAGAGCTTCATTTTGTGTTTTAGTGAGAACAAAGGATATTAGTAAAAAGTGTTTGTGTTCACTTGCGTTGCAATGCGGTAACAACGCACCGTCTTTAAGGCGTTTGCGCGACGGGTACACTTACTTTGAGCGTCGGCGAGGTGGAGGAGCAGACCCTGGACAAGCAGCAGCGGCGGCAGCAGCAGCAGCAGCAGCGTGGGTCTGGCTCTGTGCATGGTGGGACAGCTTGGCACCAGCATGCTTTGGCAGCCTCGGTGGCACTGGCTCACAGAGCCCTGTGAGTCAGTCTGGTCTGATTTCTCAGATGCAGGGTATTCACAGCCTATGCAAGGCAAGAAAGGATGGAGAGAAGGAGATGGAGGGAAGGAAAAGAGAGAGGGAGAGAGAGAGGAAATGAATGAAACAAAGCTGTTTGGCTCCACGGGTTTTATCTATCCCTGCACATTTCTGACATACCCCCACACAGCCTCCGCTGGAACTGACAGAGGATAGGGAAAGCCTGATGTGCTCACGGGGTATATTCTGACAGTTCTCTAAATGGAATAGTCACTTCACACAATGTGTGTGCAAGTGTTCACGAGAAGGAGGGAGATAGCAAAAGAGAGGAGGGGGGAAGAAAAATCACCCAGATGAAAGGCTAAGTTAACATGATTTTGTCTTCACAGCTTAGGTCACGAACACCAATTAAATATGCAGCAGAATATGGGAGCCGTTTGACTCGCCCTCTCTGATCAATGTTGATATGTGTTCCCCATGAAGAACGCTTCTCTTAAAAAGAACACAGTCCGGACATGTAAGACGTATCTTTCAGTCTGGTGAAAAACTTGTCGTCGGTTTATCAGAGGCTCATATTTCCCATGAAAGTCATTTTTTCTCATCCAGCACAAAGTCGATCCTCTAATAGCTCTAATTTCGACGGGATTGAGAGCGATGACTGTAAATTCGGTGTCCTCACACACAAACACTTGAACAAATTTGGTCTTTTATGTGGTACTATGTAAACAACAAATAACATTTTCAGGGCAGAGTGGCCTGTCCTCTTCATTTAGGTTTCATCCTTTTATCAAAGGCCACATGGCTGTGGAAATCAATGCGCTACAGTGAGCTAGTATTAGCTGCAGACGGCCTCTATCCCTTGTCATCCATTTGCTTAAGCCTTAGCTTGATCCTTAGTGATGGATGCTTTGTGGTAGACTTCAGCTAATAACATGGCTCCCGGCTAATCTGAGCGTCATACTGTACTGCAGGGTTACTTCATCGGCTTGCCTGTCTACATTGTCTGTTCAGTCATGGTGGCGCGATCAAACGCAAACCGTGTCTCATGGTTGTGTAGTTTTAGTAGCATTGCAATAAGACTGTTTACGTCTTGATTTGACCATTGCCCATTAGTGTAACAGAAACAGGGAACATAGGCAAGCTCTCCTGAGGCAAATTACTGGGTTTGATCATGAAAAAGTACTAAACTCTTTTCTCCCACTTCCTTGGTTTCTTTCATTCCTGTGAGTAGCAAATGGCAGAGAGACGAGTCGATAGCGCACCTGTCACACTAAATTTGTTTGTTTTTTTAGGGGGGGGGGATGGGGCATAGATAGACATGACTACCTGGCTCTCAAGATGCCACAGGGTCAGTACGACGCACAAGACATGAGCCAAATGGAATCAATTTACAGTAATCTCCTCCCTTGCCTCTGCAACCATCAACACACACGCAAATATCTATGCAAATTGGAAACTTTAGACTACAATTTCTCAGCACTGTTTGTAGCTGGAGTGACTGACTGAAATCACCTGGTCTGAGACAGCCTTACCGAGGTGAGTGGAGATAAACCATCAACTGTATATAAAAATTGGACCGAGTGAGTGTGATGTCACCCATTGAAAAGGACTTACTTCTGACCCCAACGAAGTAAAGTCATTTCATTCGCCATTTTTTTGCGACACGGAGGCTGCCTATTGGAGCTGGATGTTGTCAGCAAGCAGTGATTGGTCTGAGTCGGTGTGAGTCATTGTCTCTATGGCAACCACTCTCACTAAATCAGGAGTGAGTGTGTTGAAAGGCCACACTACTACCACTGCTGAAAGCAGGCTGAACAAAATCTGCCGATCAAATATTTTCGACCATTAGATGTGTGACCACGTACTTTCATTGAGCCATCTGATTGGTCAGTTTATAACTTGAATAATTATAGGGTTAACAAAAACATGTTTAAAAAAGGTATTACAGCTAGAATGTTTATTCTGACAAATATAATGACCGAGCGATATTTGTTTATTTCTCAGTTAAAGTCTATGGGTACTTCCTGTTTGGATAACTATGGGGGAGGGGTCCCTCAGTCCAGTTTTTATATACAGTCAAAGGGAAAAACCAGCATTAAGATTCAAACACACTGCAAGTTAAGCTGTTCTTCTCCTCCAGTCAATATTTAACAACTCGGTCCTGCAAATAAATGTAATGGCCTTGGGGATAATTAATGAAGTGTGAGTTTCCAAAACTGTCCTGGCATTAGGCTGCAGTGAAGGCACTGTACTCAGCAGCTATCTGCATCCGGACACATACCCATTACTGGTAGAGCTGATAGAGGTAAACAGAACCATCTGCATGTTGTATAACCAGAGTGAGCAAGAAAAGGAAGCCACCCCCCAACCTGTGCTAAACCTAACTAGCACAACCTTAATTTAAAGCCAAAACTGATTTGAAAAGATGACAGAGCACCTGGTAAACCGGAGCACCTTACTTATGGATTCATCTTGGTTGGGCTTACTGATTTTGAAGCAAGGTACACAGAGATAAACGACAGTCTGTTTTTTATGTGTTCCGAATAGGTTTGGCTTTTATTTTGAATATTCTAACACGGTGACCGTGTAGTGGAACTTTTTTTACGTTACTAACAAGGTTGGGAGTTAGCGTAGACACAGCAAAGTTTGTGTGAGCGGTATTGCTACGCCCCCTTCTGTGTCTAGGGGTACCTAGGGATTTTTTACCACTGTTTTCTTTTTACATGTTTCAAACAAGGTTGGGTGTTTTTGCAAATACACCAAAGAGGCTATCATGTAGTGATGTCAGACTGTGTTTTTTCAAGACAGGGGTGTTACGCTATGTTCATACCTGGCAAGTGATACAAATTCAAGAACCTGCTAGATGCAGTTTTATGACCTTGCATTCAGGCTGTGGCCATTACAACGGACAAGCAGCAGGGAGGGACTTCTTGTTTTTTTTTTACTGTTCACTAGCGCATGTCCACCATTTACAATTGGAAAAAGCTTAGTAATGGTAATAAAAGTAATGGATTGGATTTGTCTGCACTTTTCCAGACGCTCAAAGCGCTTTCTATGTGTATCCATTATTCATTCACTCTTCATTCATACTTGGTGATGATAAGCTACTGACAACTGTACGTCGCTTTAGACATTAAACCCTGGTGACGGTACTGTACTCAGCAATTATCCTCTTCCGGAAACACCCATTCTCTGGTGGAGCCAATAGAGATAAACAAAACCATCTGCGGGTTGTGTACATTAGAAAAGGAAGCCACCCCCCCGACTTGTACAAAAATGAAAGCTGCTAGAATTGGTTCTGATTAGTTAAGTTAATCCTCTAGTTAACTGCGTACTACATCCCTTCATAATGCGTTAAAGGGCGACGAGCCACCTGGCGGAAAGGTAGCAGCTTGCCAACACTGTTGTTATCCGACAATGGATTAAGCCTAAACACTCTGTCGCTTTTTTCCGTGTGGAAGCTTATGCTGATATAAACACACGCGAGAGCATTCCCAAGGGGTTCAGATGGCCCTTTGTGTTCCCATTACTCTACACACGGGACCCTTAGAAAAGTTGCCCCTCCGGTGCCCCTTTTTATTCCCTGACGCGCCCCTCTAATGCCTCAACCATGCACCTCCCTTCTAGACATCTGGTGGCTCCGATGCTTTCCAACAAACAGTTATTATATTAAGGAAAAAATAAATAAATAAGAAATCTTGTCTTTCTTCCTGAGCCCCTGGTGGTATTGTTATGCTCCCATTCAGTAGTGCTTCATTCAAAGGATTTTGCTGCTGATAGCAATCGTGCATTATTAAACAAAGCCTGACAACATGCACCATGTTAATTAGAAAAGGGGGGTGTGGGGGGGGTAGTGTGTGGCGAGAAATAGAAAGGAGCTGTTGAGCTGTCTACTCTCTCTCCTTCTCCACGATCCTTATCGGAAATGTGAAAGAGAATGAGGGTGGGATGTTTATATTCTCCATAAAGGCTGGTCTTGACTTTCATTCAAGCACGCTTATTTGGTATTAAAGTAAAAAAAAAAAAAAAAAAAAAAGGGTTCAGTAATTTATCTCATAGTCTAGCCAAGCCACAATAAACTTATTACGGCACAAAAGTGAGGCAGAATAATTATGAGCTCCACATGACTGCAGGTTCATAACAGTAGTAGGATAGTGATAACATTGGGCCTGAAATCCTAGTGATGTTTTTGGGGGTTTTTAAATGCTTTTTGCAGGGGCTTGAACAGTTTTTAAAGTTTAGCCTCCTTTTGTTGTAAAGTTAACTGAATTTAAATGCTCAAGGATATTTTTGTGTTTCAATTTTTCAATCTCATCCATAGACTATTGAAGCACAACTGAGTAGTGGTGTTTTGGCTTTTTACTAACAGGCTAAAACAGCCGCAAAAAGACCAATTACTCTGTAATAGCCCTTGCACGTGCATGGAAAAAAATACAGATATAGAACAAAGATTGTGCAACACGTTGCCTTTGTTTCAATAGCTGGCATCTTGTTTAGCGAAGCTTATTTATGGTTCCTAAATTCACAAGTATAACCATGCATTGGTAACTGTGAGGAGACAAGCAATATTCCTACCAGAAAACTAGCCGGAAGGCTGTGATTACTTACAGACTCACTATGATCATAGTTTCTGCAAAGCGACAGTAGTTTAATATGAAATTCACTTTTGAATTGTTTGTGCTATAAGCAACACAGCCTCCCCTTCCCGTTTCTGGGAGCTTGTAGCCTCAGTGTGTTTTCTATAACACAAATGAGCTCGTTTTCCAACTGAATTGCCTGATTCACAATGATTTGCATAAAGAAATATTTAGACCTTCATATATGTCCTTCAACATCAGAAAAATTCCACCAAAAACAAAATTGTCATTGGAGAGTTTTTATAAATAAAAATAATATGTTATATAGTAGTCCCTCAGTGGGGGAATTGTCCTATTGCACAACTTAAAGGAATTAAAAAAATATGTATATATAAATAAGTACATCTACAAATGTAATAAACAATATATAATTATATGAACAGCGTGTACATATGTTCGATTAAATTACAAAATAAATAGAGTATGTACAGTTAAGCATAATAGGGTATGGTGGAGATTTTATGGGTTATTGGGTGAAAAAGTCCAGTTACAGATGTTTATTGTATTCGAGTCTGAATTGTCTTAAATGTTCCTGTAAATTTTCACTTCATTAACAACTCAGAAAGAAAGAAATAGCTCCTAAATGGTAATATTTCTAAAAATGTTTCCATATAGTTTGCATCGTGGCAATCTAGTTATGTTATGCTTTTTCTAACAGTAATGGTTTGCTGAATGAGGCTAACGGAGGATATTTTTCTATTAAAGGAGAAAGTGCAAAAGTGCAATTACATGTGAAAACACATAAAATATCTATGACATACAAATCCCTAACCTTTCATTCCACTCTGCTGTTACCACTTATGGCTGAAAAATACTGCACAGAGGCACAAGTGAAAATCTTTAATGTGGATATTTGAATAATTTTATTTAAAGGGTAGGACTGGGGAAAAAGTAAGGAGAAAGAATTCAAGGGATATATAAGATTTATTGCGATCATCATGAGATCAAGTAGGGATGTGTTTTCTCTACTGTGAAGAATCCCCTGTGTCCTTAAGTGTTCCTACTACAGACTCTGCTTTTCATCTTTTTCTGTTTTCACTTACTTCTACCTATTCACAGTTGCAAATGGGGTGTAGAGGCTGTAATCTCTCCAAGCAGTCATCCAGTGTTAGTTGATGAATACCACAGGAAGAGAATCAGTCCATAGGATGGACCTGCTGGAACCCGTTGTATACCAAGCGTGTCCACATTCAGGGTACCCCACTTGGTTTTTAGATATCCAAGTCCTAGATGCTGCTGACTAACTGGAATAGAGTGTGTTCCTCCAATGGTGGGGTTGTTTGGAAAAGAAGTAGAACAGACACACTTTTGGCCGGGATTTGGAAACCTCTGGTGCATCTACAATTGAGGTCTAAAGCTACGTTCAACCCCCCTCCGAAATGCCGTTCAAGCAGCCACTTCCAAAGAAAAGCCTACGTAATCGCGTGCATATCTGTATTTCAGGCTTTGTTTAAAGCTCTAATGTTCACGCGTCACAACGCATGTTTCTATGACCGTTTTTCCACTTTATGTACCAACACATGGCCACTGAATGCGAGTTGAAAGTTAAACCAGATTGAATTTTGACAAATCAAGGACTTGGATTTGGTAGTGACATGTGGAACCTTATTTAATTGAATTATAAGACACCAAGTCTTTCATATATTAGGATCGAGCCGTGACAAAAAAAAAAGTCTGGATGAAGTTTTGCGAGATTCACACTGCTTTAACGTTTTGCACAGAGCCTCGACCAACTGTAGGTGATGGACATGTGCTAGAAGAAGCCCCTCCCTGCTTTTCCAGATTAAACACCATAGATTACACGCACTTTTATAAACCCACATTAAGTATGTTCTTCAACACATGCCACCTAACCGGTGTGGTCCATAGCTTCACAATGTACAAGAACTTTCTTGCCATTTAACAGCTTATGTAAAATTGTTACAGTACATTATATAATATGGCACCATGAACCACATATCAATTATTATAAAAACTGGGATTTTATTGCTCAGTACAGAAAATGTTTTCAATTAAAATAGTAAAATAGGCAGTCTTTTACTTTATGCCCAATCACATAAACATTGGTATAGCCTAAAACCTTCAGATGTGCTTCACAGAAGACTCTCTGGCTTTCCAAAAAAAATGTTACAGGGCAAATGAGGGAAATCATAAAAAAATAAAAATAAAAATCTCCTAGTTTTCAGGAATTTTTTGAATAAAACTTTTTCTTTGCTGGCACTGTGTCAACTTTAGGGCTATTTGTGGGATGAGCATCATTAAATATGTATACTGTTTTCTTTTTTTTTTGTTTCTCTCTATATTTTCCTTGTTTTTTCCCCGTCAGCTCCTACTTTCTTCTTCTGCCTGCAATGGTGTGATTTAAGACCGAGTGACAAGGCCGTTTCTCACACATCGCTCCCGATCAGCCAGCATGTGTAATAACATTCCTCAAGCTAGGCTAAGCTATGCCCTCAAGTGAAGCCTCCACATGAAAGATCCTGACAACCACACATCAGAGTAGTTTATTTGCCATACTTACTTATTTACTCACCCTCCCCCTGTTTCCATGAATCCCCTGACCTCCCTCAAACAAGCTTCTCACGCTCATAAACTACCCTTTTGGGTGGTGCCGCCAGACGTTGGAAAAAAAAAAAGTCAGGGTTTACAGCTCTAACAGCAAGCTTGACTAATTTCAGAGTAAATTCAATGCTTCCTGTACTGTAGCTGTTGTCTTCAGTTCCACTGTTGCTCTCTTATGAATGGATCCCCAATATGAGGGCACAGCATGACTCCAATTGGGTTTGATGACATTTGTCTCCCTAATAATTGGTTTAAAAGCACCTGCTGTGCTTGGAGGACATGGACGTTATCCCAATCCCATCTAAATCGGTATGTCTGTGGCAAATTACAACCAGAAGCAGTTTTCCTTTGTGTTGTCCCATCAGATACATTACAAAGCGCAAACATTTGTTGTTGCATGTCAGTGAAAAAAAGAATGTTTTTGCTGATAAATTAACCCTTGTGGGCAGATTACATATATCCTGGATACTTGGAATAATTCTCACCTTTTTGTATATAATTTTTAATGTCCATAAGCTATATCTGGTAACATTTTAGCATGTTTATCGAACAAGCAGCCATGTGGGCCCCAAAGGTGTGTGAAATAAATCCATACATAAGTAATTTGAATGATGTGGTATAAATAAAAGTTTCTTCTATTTGCAGGCCTGATAAATGTTTATTTGTGGAATATTTTTGAAAGTTTTCTTTTAGTTGCTGAATGTTTTTGCCGTTTTGAGCCAAAATCATAAAAAAACCTGTCATTTTCAAAGAAATTGTTCCCCCCCATTGGTGAGAGCTCTCTGTTTACAGGTTCTGTCACGTAGTTTTTGTCTTCTTTTTTTTTTTTGGCTACTCCTGATTGACAACAATTTGAATAAAGAAATACTCAGAAATGCAACTATAAGTTACATTTCTCATTGTGTCAGAAAAATACCTCATGGACATGTTAAGAACAGCAAACCTATGATTTTAATTAGGTCTTTAGCTTCTAACTATTTTGTCAGCCAAATTTCAAAAATTTTATTTGGCGGGTCTTCCAGTTTTTGGTTTAGGGTGCGTAAATTCATCGCAATCTAGAAACAATCTTAAATGGTAAATGGTAAATGGCGTATACACTTATATAGTGCTTTTCTACCCACAAGGCCCAAAGTGCTTTACAGTCACAGTCCCATTCACCCAGTGACACACACACTCACACACTGGCGCCACCTCCTACCAGAGGCAAGGTGGTTCAGTGTCTTGCCCAAGGACACATCGACTCATGGGCGTGCAAGGCGGGAATCGGACCTACTCTCTTACGATCATGGGTACACCGCCCTACCGCTGCACCACGGCCATAACCCTATACGTAAGTGATGAGGACTAATACGTACATTTCTTTTAGCGAGACACAAACTTCTTTTGCAGTATGCACAAGTATCTGCAAGTGAATCTTTTTGGAAGAATTGTAAAATGTAAAAATTTTCCATGACTTTGTTTAGTTGCAACAGCTTGCCTGTACTATTGTGATAAGCTTATCCTACACAGACACTGAGCATATTGCTTTGGTCAAATAAAATCTACCACGCATGAATATTCCTCCTCTGGTCTATTTGATCTTGCCATTATCAACCACTTCTCCTTGACTTTTCTCTCTACCTGAGCCTAGCACTCCATCTTTCATCAGTACCGTTCACGTCAACCATCTTTCTTCCTCTACTCATCCCTCTCGCCAACATCCACAAGCAGCTGCTGAGTTCAGATGGATGGTGCCCACAGAGCAGGACCCTGACCTGCAGTCTAGTGACTGATTATACCAGTGCCCTGGTGCGTTGCTCCTTTGACGCACACAAGCACGTAGTGCACTCACAAGCATTACAACCAGCAAAACACACACAAGGTTATGGAGCTATTGAGCAATTTGTATGGGCACTAGAGAATCCAAAAGGGGGGGGGGGTGAAGAAAAATTCCAAAGCAATGAAGTTTATCTTAGTCTCCGTGTTTGTCTCACCTCCTTTGACCTTGCTGACACCAGTAAACACACTATCAATTGAGCCGTAATGGTTGCTAATAATACTTTTTTCAATGGCCAGCAGATAAAGCCACAACAGAGTACAGTCAGCCCTTTGGTAAGCATGTAAGCTGTGTAAACTATTCAAATGATTGTTGGCTTGTTGAGAGGCCTTCCCTTCTGCCATGTTTATTTGTCACAGTGTGGGAGGCTTCCATAATATAAGCATGTGCCACTTGGGCTGTGCTTGACCTTGCGCATCAGCGTTTAGTATAGGAAAAGGAATTTCTTATCATGCAAACAGGCTGAATCTTGAGGTGCTATTGTGTTGGGAGCAACGAGTGCGGCAACAAGGGGGAGGGAGTTAAAAAAAAAAAAAAAAAAGCAGAACCAGGAAGAGTGGGGTTGAATATTATAAGCTGAATATTCTAAGGCAGCATAAAAAAATGGCAGCCATAGAAAGTTGGTGGGACGGGTCCACACCTTTTGCAAAGTTAAATGAAAATATGCGAGCCAAGCAATCAGCCAGCATTCTGTGAACCCTTATAATAACATCCAATTCAAATTAACTATTTAATGAAATCCTTTTTAAATGGAATGTGTTTTATTCTTTTCACATTTCGCGAAATATTTCTAAATTCATGTTTACCAAAATTATAGTGAATTCCTGATTTGAAGACCAGAAAATAAAGAATTTCTGTCTGGAAGAAAATCTTTCATCCACATTAAACATGGGTTCAAATGAAATGTTTCCTAATATTCATTACCTAAATAATATGTAATTATTTGTAACAGAAAGCAACACAAAGAGTTATCTTATTTTGATCAAAGAAACAAATTAATCTGTTCTTGTCATTTGGCCCTTAAGGCTCTGAAGGTCAAGTAGCCACCGGTTGTTGCCTACGGTTGACAAAAGCTCATAACATCATTTAACCTATAACAATCAAGAAATCATATACACAGTTCTTAGAAGGTGCATATTATTGATGTTATGACAGGAGTCTGCAGGCTGTTGGAAATTTGAATATGGGACGCGTTTGACCCACGGGCAGGACTTTGGACATGCCTGATTTGGAGGAAAAGGGACCAAAAGGAAAAACGAAGAAAAAGACAAGGACAGGAAAGGTAAGGGCAAATAGGAAATATACAAATCATTTGGGAAAAGGGGAGAAAGAAATAAAGATTTCAAACACACAAGTAAAAAAAAGACAAACTATTCTGTCTCATCTGCTCATCATCAGATTTCTGGATTTATTGTTTATATGTCTTTGTCCATTATCCACCAATAAAGTATTGAATTACCACGTAGATTTCTCCCTGAAAAAGCATAGGACCCACATCAGCAACGTTAATGCTACAACCATTGGTGCAACTTTGTTTACCAAAAAACAGAACGTTGACAGTTTGTTAGGACAAACATAAGTTCCCAAATAAATTATATGCTAACCAAGGTTTTCTGATCATCACATTTTCAAAGTCAGTTTAGCAAAAATGCATTTACAACTAGTTAACCAGTTTTCCTTTTAAGAGATAAAATTTTCAATATAGCAATTCACCTTTTTTTCTTTTGGTTTTTCTTAGCGCTTTGTATTTATTGTGTCTATTGTCAATCGATCCGTGTCTGCTGTACAGAATCTGTTCAACTCGTCAGATTGACATTAATCTGTAATCACAAGCAGATCTTTGTGTTCATTGAATAATATTCAACTTATTTCTTGGCAAAGTTTTAAACTTTCAAAGTTTATACAATGAGGTCTGGTGTGACAATGTTCATGTCTGTCTGAGAAAAGTGCATAAAGTGCGCAGTGAGGAGTTTCACAGCCCTAAAACATCTGTGATTATTGTAAAACCTAAGTTGACTACTTCATGGATTTTTCGTCAATCATGAATTACTTTTAAAACACGATAAACAAGGATCGCTGACTTTGCTTTGACAACAAATGACGGCAATTAAAGAAAGACAAAAGACAAAGGACAGAAGGTAAAAAAAAAACGCTTGGCCTTGCTGAGGAGTTGATGGTTTAACGGCCTTTCTATCTCTCTGAATGTCTTGTCTCTTCAAGGGTGGGAAAAGATGACAGAAGGTGTGGAGGGGGGAAAGATGAATGAGACTCATGGCTCCTGAAAAGTCTGCTTATCCACAAAACCTCACACTTGGGTTAAGGACCACTTCCGGACAAATAAGATGCCCACCGACGTGCACAACTCCTACACAAACACGCTCAGAAATCTACACTCTGAGATTCATTTGCACAAATACGCACACGCAAGCAGAGCACAAGCACGCGTAGCCTTTGCACAGTGTGCTTCTGGCACTTTGACATCTACCCCCAGCACCGCCACGGTCTGTGGGAGGATGAATAATCTCACTTCCGTGAGGCAGAGAAATGAGCGAGAGGAAGGAGGGCGAGAGGGAGGTTGTTCTTAGCCCGAGCTCATGCCGTGTTATGGAAAGTGCAGATCCCTTGAACAGACAAAACAACATTCCTCTGCCACTCGCTGACATGACACGAGAACAGAACTCTATTGAAAGCATTTACATAATACAGTCACTCCCTAATCAATATAACATACGTTTATAGCTAAATGCCCCTTCATATCTTTCTGAAACAACTGAACACCAAGGTGCATTGTGTGCTCGTGACATTTTAGTGCCTTTTGTACACGTGCCAAGCCATTTGGTATGTAAATACACTACTTAGGCCAACAAGAAGGATTCAATAGAGGTGCTTGGGGCACACACTTGAGGCTCACACATTAAGGCTCAACATACGTTTCTAAACCAAAGACCAAAGGGTTTGAAGTTAAACTAAGTTTTTTGTTTTTTCCTCCTCTAATCTCACATTGAATTCCCACAGTGTGGTGGCACAACAAGGTGTGGTGTTTCATAAATTTGTTATTGATAAGCTACAACAGCTCCGGAGCCACACATGGCTCTTGAATCCCTCTTTAGTGGCTCTCTGCCTGAAGAAACAGTAAAATGTTTATTTTTAAAAGATTGGAAAACTTAATTAGCATAAATTTGATTTAGAGTAGGTGTATTTATGGCTTAAGTGTACCTAGAAGTAAGATAAACTTTGTAAAGGTAGATATTAAGACTCCTTGTTCTTGTTCGCACTACGCTTCCTCCAGAATGCACAGATTTCAAATACAAAGCAAAACCTTAGATAAAAAATCTAATTTTTAATTAGATTAATCAGTTTATTTGATGAGTTTAAAGAATATTTTAATTAGAAGTAAGGGAGTTGCTAAAATATATCTTTGTTCGTTATTTACACTTTTTAATGGATCATAAATCAATGAAATCATGTTTATGTTCAGGTAAATAGCAGTAGTAAGTATGAAAAAGGGTGACTGACATTTTTGTCTTGTGTTGTTAAAACCTTTCGTAGGAGTAAATCATCATCATCATCATGTGTGGGACAAAAAGTCTTTTATTTTGAAAGGAAGTCATACAAGCTTCTGTCAAAAGTAAAAAAAATAAAAATAAAAATTGAGAAATTGGTAGTTTTGTTTTAAATTCCTGTCTTTTTCCATGTAAAAAATTAATACATTTACATTTACTATAAAAGTAACAATGTAATAAATGCAAAGCGGTATAGAGGGTGAAATAAAACTGATGTTCCTACTAAGCTTTGATCAGTAAGAAAAAGGAAAAGCCATTTTCACTAAAAAGTCATTATTTCCCAAAATTGCTGTTTTACATAAGTATATTTATGCTTAAAGAGAAATCTCACCCTGTTTTACCTCTCCCAGTGCATCTATATTATGTAAATGTTTTTGTTCCACATGTCACATGGAAATAAACATCACTTTCAAAGCTGCTTAAAAATTTCAAGTATCTGCACCGAAGTGTACGGCACACTTTGATGCTGGTGCTGCCGATAATTACATTTGAAAAGCTAAACTTGTATTAGTTCTTGGACGCCCTTGAAAGAGGTTTTAGCAAAGCTCAGCTATTGTTCTCAGAGAAGCAGTAGAGACTGCTTGTGCAAGGAAAAGAAATGGTTTCGCCATCTAGGAATGGAAAATTAAACAATCCCCCTTTTGTCAAGCCTCCAAAAAGTAAAAGAACAAGAAAAGTGTGGCTTTCCAGCAGCAATGGTGTATTCTGCAACTCAAAAAGGAAATTTATTAGGTCTTTGAACACAAATGAATAATTCTTTTCCCAACCCACTGCTCAAGGATTAGAATTCAAATCAAATGCCACCTTCAAACAAATGTCACGATAAGAATCAAAAGACTTGTGTCCATTTCTGACATGAAGCGGCATGCACAGTCTGACATTTAGGAATGATTTTCTTTCCTATGACTTTAAAAAAAAAATCATGTTTGAATTAAAAAAAATAACTTTATCATTTTCTAAAGAAAAAACTGTTTCAGAACCCTTTATTTAGTCTCCTAAAACTAAATAAAGTCTAGCTCTGAACACTCACAAACATGATTAAAACACTGTCAAGCTTGACATTGCCATCTCCCATGCTGTCAGTGGTCCTAAGAGGAGCTCGTTGACAGACTGCCTGGATGTCCCTTATCATTAACAGTGCTGCCTTCGCCACCACCAGGGGCTTTGATGACAGAAACTATGGCCCAAGTGCCTGCCCTCCCATTTTGCCAGCTCCAGTGTCATCTAAATGAGATAAGGCCCAGGAGCTAGGGGGATTGGGCACTGCATAATTACCTTTTTAAAGCACATAATTGAGCATTTCATTAAAAGACTGACTCTTCCAGGGCGAGTTCTACCGGGAGACAGTCGGATTTGTCTGTGCATTGTTTGTGTATGCATATGCACCGTGTACATACGGGTGGGGAAATGATATGAAAATGTTGGTGTGCCTTTGCTTGTGCGTGCATTTTCAGAGCAGACTCACCTTGAATATGAGGGTTACCTTGTAAAGTAGCAAGGTCCCGCCATTGTTTTTCTGTTTACACTGCATTTAGAGGGGTCGGCTTATGATTGTGAAAGTAAATTCAACAAATGTTCACCTTCAGAAATTCGCTCACAGTCATAGGTAAACATAGGAGCTTTTTCAATAGATAAGAACTGGCCAACCTTTGACTATTTTAGGTTGTAGTAATGAAAAGTTTCACCGACATTTATGGCTGCACCACTGTTCTAAAGCCACAGATTCACAAATACACAATATATGTTGAACATTTATTACATGTGTGATCAGGTTTATCTGTATAAACTATGGCTTAACTACGTCGGCAGGTTTTTGGTGTCCCGCCGTCAACGGTCAAACACAAAGAGCTGCTTCTCCGTTTGCAGTGCTGATTCTTCATATTTGTTGCACACCCTGTCAGCTTCCTTACAGGGGTCACTCAGTTCATTAACTCCACAAAACTGCAGCTGTGTTGTTGTGTTGTTCCAATTAGATAGTAAACTAAAATTGGTTTTGAAGGAATTTTAATTAGTCAAGTTTTTTTTTTTCCCCCCCTAAAATCCTCAATGGTGTTTTTGTGCAGAGACATCAATTTATTTGCCTAACCAATGTTTCATGGTATTTTGAGGGAAGCCACACTTTTGTTTTCCTTTTCAATTTCAAACTATTACTGTCAATAAGCCCATTCAGCTGTATATTAACGCTATTCAAAACAGTAATTATGAGATCCACTTTTCTGCATAGTTCCATGATTAAGATTGAATTCAAGGAACACAATTGGACTTTTGACAAGTGAGTTTCGCAGATCCTTTGCTGTCGAAAACAACATTTAGAATCTGCTGAACGAAGAGAACTTTGGACCCAAAAACGACTACAAATTTGACCAGATTTCCGTGACCCGGCAGGCTTTGACTCCCGTTTGCCCCCTCCTTGGATCACAGGGGATGTTGGCAACCCCTCCGCAGTTGCCTTTCACATGACTGACTTGTGTGCTAAATAGTTAGCATCTGAAGTGGCAAGGAAAGCTGTGGGTTGTTCAGAGTGTTTGGGGCAGACACCAGCTGCTCAGTTGAAATGGAGAACTGAGTGTCCCCTTGTGGGATTCCTAGTTATTTATAAACAATAGTTGAAAGGACCTTTTGGCCTGCTCCACTTCCCAGTGTTGCTTCAATTCGTCGACTTTCCCAGCAGTTGTTCAAGGTTTTCTTTCATTTTTTTCTGCATCCTTGCATATATGATGGTTGTACAATGCCAACAAACCACTATGGTGGACCACCCACATGCTAGTTGGATCAAATCTTCTTTTATGGCTCATTTGAATGGAATGTTTATGGAATGAAAACCACTTGAAGATGAAACTGCAGACGATATTATTCGATGTAGACATGCAAAAAGAGCTAATAATGAGGCAGTAAAAAATGTTCATCACCATCTATATGTTTGCTCCATCAAATTGCTAACTAATACTATACTAGGTGAGGGGCAAAATGCAAGTCAAATGTTATTATATATATACACAGACTGACGACCCCTGACAGGATATGCTGAAAGGAGAACAACATTCACTTTTATTTTTTCTACAAAGCAATGAATAGAGAAGCAATAAGTATAGCCTTAGTTACAACTGCCCTCACCGGTGGATTTGGACTGTCTTGAGCAAAAAATGGTCAGGCTTGTACTGAGCACGCAGGTGGTCTATACCAAATATCAGGGTTGTAGAGCTCTCAGTAAGCAGAAATGTTTGTGCACGCTGTTTCTATAGGCATGTTGCCGGTGACATGTCATTAACAGAACACATACGTGTTATGTAAGTGAGACGCAAGCATTTTGTACAGTGTGCAAACCCTGAACACTGTACAACCCAATAAAAAACCCATGAGTGTTGCGCGTAGCTTAGCTGTTCAAAATAATGAAGTGAAACAATCAGAGCGTATTTTGTGTTTGCGTCCAAAGGGCACTTGGATACCACAGGCACACACCGTGCATGCAGGCTTTGAGCACAGTTAGTAAGGGGCCGGAGAGTCCACCTTACCAACAACTAGAGTGTGGCGTAAGGGTTCCCATAGCACAGAATCGCCTTGTACAACTTACATTATCCTTAAGAACACTTCACAATACTTTTACCACACTCATGTTAATAGTACTTTCTATTTTCACGTCGTCGCTTAAGGTGGAAGTTCAAGACTCATAGGAACTGCGAGACACTCCCGTGCTCCTCCCTTTAGGATGCGGTCTCTCCTGTCTACCACCCTCCAAGCAAACCATAGCATCCCTATGAGTCAACTCACGTACAAGTACAAGTGACTAACACCCAAAATATTTTCCAAAAAGACCAAACTGTGGCATAGCTAAGCGTTTTAGAGTGGTCTTGTGTGTTATCCAAACGAGGCATGTGTGTGCCTCATCTACCCTAGCAGAATATCCTCTTAACCAATGAGGTTTCCATTGCACTGTTCTTTAATAGTTTTAGCAGCAAAGTGGATTCAATTGAACAGGAGGCCTGATGCTGCCTATATCAAGCCCAAACCTGACTTTGTGCATTCCCTATCTCCACATCGATGCTGGGAGACATCCATCTTGATTTCTGCTGAGTGCCAAAATGAAGTAACAGGGGAATCAGATGGAGAGATGGAGCGTGGCATGGAGAAGAGGGGCTCAACTGATAAGTCAGGTAAGAATCACAAGAGTGGATCTCAGAGAGTTTAGCTCCAATGTGCTGAAGAGACGAGGTTCATCTCCATCTAATTTGTTTTGTCGTTTTAGAGCGTATGAGCATCAGCGACGGCTAGCTGACACCTCATGCCTTTACGAACACAAGCATTCTGATGCGCAAGCTCATGCAGATATGATTAACAGCCAAATAGACTGCCATACATACATACACATGCAAGTATAATCTCATAGACATGCATGGGGCCTGGGGCTGAGTGCCATAACAGCCCAATGAAATATATTCAGATTAGAGAGGTGTCGCATTACTCTCCACTCGGATGATAAATACGCGGTTAGCACCGTCATTAATCTTGTACCCCTCCCCACCTTCTGCCTTCAGACACAGTGATGTAAGGGGAGGGGAACCAGCACTGGATGGAGCTAGTGCCTCAGCCAGAGCTGCATGTGAGGGGCTAAGCTTTTGTGGCCCATAAATACCCTCTCTTTCACCTGGGTTTTCAAAAGGTCAGAGCAATCGGACGCTTTGGGCTTACTTAGAAGATAAGAGCCCACAGAAAAGGTGGCATTTATAACCAAATTCAAAATGATTTGACGGATTTGTTACACTGATTGCTACCTTTTTCCTAGAATTTCCCTGTAGACTCTCTCTTATGCATGACTTCACATTTCCCAAGCTTCCCTTTTGCTTTGACTATCCAGAGTTTTTGTTTCACAGCAAGCCGTCTTTTTCTACCATCCTCTCAACAACCAACATCTTCTTCTTCTTTCGGCATTTCCCATCAGGGGTCGCCACAGCGAAACAACCTCTCCTTTGAGGATGAGTCGCATGGTTAACTTGGTAATGATTTACGCCGAATACCCTTCCCGACGCAACCCTTCCAATTTATCCGGGCTTGGGACCGGCACAGAAGCAGAGAAGGGAATAGGGAGCAGCCTGGATTTGAACCCTGGTTACACGGACGGAAGGCGCCGCAAACCAGCAGGAGCTAAACCGGCTCCCACCCTCTCAACAACCAACATATCTTCCAAAAAAGAATTTTGTAATATGAAGCTATTGTCTGGGTTATTAGTAGGGATACCACAATTCTCAGTTTAAAACCAAACCATAAGCTTAACCATTGAACCAAATCATTCAATGGTTGCAACCCAAATTTATGTTTACATACATTTATGTGACGCTTAGTATAAGCCAACTCAGAGTTTTTTCTGTATTGTTTCGTGCCTAATAGCAAAATTTAAAAAAGGAACTTTTTGAATTTGTCCTTTTGTTGTTGTTTTGTAACCCATAAATAATATATCGAACTCAAACAACAGCAATTCGTCGTGAAAGATATTTATTGCATCGCTGGTAATTAGCAGCATGCATTCAAAGCCAACATGAATAAACACAGACTTGATTTATCCACAGCTCCTAAAGCGACTTCTTTGTCCAGCAAAAACTGACACATCCTTGAAGTCGGCGGCAAGGTAAAAGGTGGAAGGTCAAAAGCTGATGTAATTTCTTTTAAAACAGTTCTGTTACAGTTGTATTGAATAGACGTGACTCCTGTCAACCCCTCAGCCTTCGGTTTTGTGTTTGTTGAAGTACATACGCACTGGGAGTTCATCTCTATGATGCACGAAGTTCGACTTCAGATTAGAGGCAGACACTTATTTTCACTTCAGTGGCTCCTCTTGGGGGAATGAAAGTGAGTGCTTCCTTGGATGTGGTCCAGTAGGGTTGACTAAAATATCACTATTTGTGAGACTCATTTTTATAAAAAAATTAAAAAAAATTCCTTCATGAGACACATACAACCCCCCCCCCCCCCCCCCAACCTTCTAATGTATAATCAAGCAAACCAAAATTGTACCTCACAATAACTCAGCTGACAGTTTAGGTTAACTTCTGAAAAGGCGGAACTGACTGCACTAATGCTGTATGCATTCTGAACATGCTTTATGAACAGAAAATAGCTCCAGTGACTACCCAGTATTGCACTTTTATTAAATTAGTCAGACATTGATTTCATACGTGTACTCCTGAGTCAAAAGTGGAAGCTGATTCAGACCTGACCTCTTGTTCCATGTTTAATTTGGGCGACAGTGGCTCAGGTGGGTTGAGCGGGTCGTCCAATGATTGTAGGGTTGGCGGTTCGATTCCCCGCTCCCACCAGCTAAAATGTCATTGTGTCTTTGGGCAAGACACTTCACCCTCCTTGCCTCCAGTGTGGCTCCACTGGCATGTGCATGTGCATGAATGTCCCGGTGATGGTCAGAGGGGCCGTAGGTGCGAAATGGCAGCCACGCCTCTGTCAGTCTGCCCCAGGGCAGCTGTGGCTACAACAGTAGCTACCATCACCAAGTATGAATGATGGACACATTGTAAGCGCTTTGAGCGTCTGGAAAAGCGCAGAGAAATCTAATCCATTATTATTATTAATTTCTGAGGGATGTTTTTTCATGAGAAAACTACAAACCCTTAACAAAAACACAGTGGACTTCATTTTTGACCTGGAAGATTTTTTTTCCCTTGCCTCCAAGGAATCCCACAGATTTCTATAGTTTTTCTTTTGCCAAGACCTGCAAGCTCCATACACTGGTACTATTGTGTATTAAAAGGTAAAAAACACACAAAAAACCAACAATGCTTTGTTGCAAGATGGTTGATTAGCTCTTAAGGGGGCAGTACAGAATGTGTTTTGTCCCTGTGGGGCGCCAATCATGATTTACAGGTTTTTTCTTCTTTTTTTTTTTAAATAAAAGACTATTAAAATGAAAACTACCAGGTGTACAATGGAAAAAAAACATCAAGAAAAATCCCAGTTTCCTCTAGTTGGGCTAATTGTGTTACCACACTTTTATTGGGCTTCTCAGTCCCCCCCCCCCCCATCACTCTGTGCCCAATAAAATACTGCCGAGTGGATTAGGGCAACCATAATGATGGCACAAAACAGAAATAAACTTATTTTACTGTTGTAGACAAAGTGACATGACCTGGAAAGGTTGTGTGTTTTCTGGGATAATGACTGTATTTTAGAGACAGGTCTCGGTGTGAACTCTAATTATTTGTCTGGGGCCACTGCGCTACATTGGTCTCAAGCACTTAGTAATAAAGTCCAAATTTGCTGCATGTTTATAAAGGCAACATGAATGTCAGCAGAAAACTGTTTATAAGACCCACTCCGCTAAAAGTCAAATTTATGGTGTTTTTAACATGTTCTTGTGACATTTTTCTGATGATGGAGGACATATTTAAAGAAAATTTATTTCAGAATCTGATTTCTTTATTCAAATTGATCAGGGGCAGACGGATTTTTCTTTTGAAAAACAGTTTATTTGTGAGATAGAAATCTGTTGGGAGGGCCACAAGCTTTACAATGAAGAAGGGAGGGGGGTTGCCAACCCCCCCGCCCACAACTAGGAGACAAATTCCTATTGATTTCCTTTCACTCTGCAGAAACTAGAAAATAGAAAACCACACCATTTTTTATTTTATTGTGTCTAAAATGGCATCATCTTATTTAAAACACAACTGGGAACTGTTTTAAGATAGATTAAAAAAAAAATATTAGAGTGGGTCTTTAAAATGACTGCTAAAGACCAGTTTTGATCTTTACAAAAAATGATGCAATTATGTTGACAAAGATCACAACAGAAATATTCCTCTGACTTTTTTAAATTAGCAAAGAGGATCAGTATATGTGTTATTCCTTTAATTTTGACTGTCTAAGGATAATGTAGATCACTGTGACAACAACCTTTCAAAAATATGAAAGAATTTTCCATAGATTGGTGTAGAAAAAAAAGGAAAAGCACATTATGTCAAAAATGTACTACAGAGCCTTTCTCGCATCCTGAGTCAAGCTTTTTGAGTTCCCCACGTGAGACAAACTACTCCAGGTTCCCACAGCGATGTTTTGCTTAAAGCACAGCATGTTTGCTTGTCACAGTAAATTTGATCATACAAAATAGCGGTACTCTGTGCTTCTATCATTCCTCTCACTTTCCTCCGAGTTTCCATTACAATAAAAGTTGGCAGAGAAGAAAAGGCAAAACAAAGCCTGAAAACATGAAAACCTAACAAAATAATCTACGCTAAGATGCCGCAATGGGTGACCTGTTTTGAAACAGGAGAAATAGTTTTTTCTTTGTCTCCGTCTCCCACTGGCTCACTATTACAATAGTCCTTAAAGTCCCACTCTGACCATCATTTGATTAGTTGGAAAAGTCTTCCCAGTGTTCTTTTAATTATGATTATGATTAGGCCGTTTTAAGCCAAGATTTCAAAAACCTGTGTCGTTTTCTAGAAAAGTTTCTGCAGTAGTTTATTAGAAACTCACCTCTCAGTTGTGGAGCAACATCGCCCCTCTTCCCTTCCCCGTTTGCTAAGAGCTCTCTGTTTAAGTGGAGCCTGTCCACTGTATTTACAACATAAATAAGCCATTTTTATAGCGGATTTTGTTTTGTCTGCTCCTGATTTACAACAATTTGAATAAAGAAATACTCAGAGAAGCTATTTTGAGCTTCATTATATTAATATATGCCCTCCATCATCAGCCAAATCATCAGAGTGGGTCTTTCAAAGCCCAAACAAATGTAAATGTATCAAGGATTTCCCAGGCTAAAATTAAAAGGGAGCACAAGAAAATGGTAGACGCTTTTCATGGAAATGAATACTGTTGGTTGGTGACGTATCCCTTTTACTTTCAACCCAGCATTAGACCATTCACCCCCGTAAAATAGCCTTCTACTGTTTGGGTTTATCTCTAACAGCAAAGAAGAATTCTTGAACGAACAGCTGGGAAATCTGTGCCCACTGCCACCCCCTCACACACGCACACACACACACACACCCCACAGCCCCACCAGGTCAACCTACTGACGGCTAATAAAAGAAGCAGCCCTCGACTGGGAACAGCTGGCTCTCTGCGATCCAACTCCGCAAGTGGCATGCTGGGGCATTCGCTTTGGGAGCAAGGGGGCAAAACACCTAAGCGTAGTACAAGAGCGAGGGTGACAAATGCGGTGCACGGACATGATTGGGATAAATCGGGTGGTAAAACAAGGGTAAAGTAGAAAATAGACATAATGGAATCCGTTGGTAAGCGGGGGAATGGTGCACAGTGGCTGTCCTGTCCCTGGCTTTTCGATGTCTAACTAGCTAATCAATAGCCCAGAGAAACACTATTTCAGCTGGCTCGCTGAGCTCTCCGTACTGGAGAAATACTGAGCGTGGCAACTCAGTCTGTTTTTCTTTTTATCGAATTTGTCCTTAGAGCATTTGACAAAACCATTTCTGTTAATATGTATTTATTTGGTGCTCAGGAAATGATGCATCTGGGCCAGCGGTGAGTGGGCACCTACGCAGGAAGCTGAATTGGAATGTAGTGAGTGGGAGCAGCTGAAGTATGTCATTGATATTAGCAAGAGAAAGCTTTGATGTTCACAAAGCACAGACTCAAGTGTTTTCAGAGTTGGCAAATAGAAGAAGGGTTTTAAAAGAATTACCTGATGAAAAAGTGTCTGTAAAAACAAAACAAAAAAGAATGGTTCTATTCAATCTTTTTATTTTTTATTTTATTTAAATAAAACCAAACCTAAACAGCACGTTGTCACCCAAAGCAGGCCTGCACGATAAATCTACAATGTATCGCAACATTAGCTTGTGCAGAATGTGTATCGCAAAAGACGGCGTAAACCACGAGCTTAGATGTTTACATACATGCATAGACAGAGAAACCCTTATGTCTCTTTTTGTTTTTAAAGATAAAGCTTTTTAAACACTACCAACATTGTTCTTAATTGTTATCCATATTAGTTTTGGCCAGTACTACCATAAAGATAGATAATTGTTGTTTGGTGTATTTCCTCATCGTACAAGTTCTCACCAATCTCCTATTGAGATAACTTACAGTATAATTGATGTTGGCTCTAATTTAAAAACCCACTCTGTGGAATTTTTTTTTCGATGATGATGGAGGACATATATAAAGAAAATTATGCTCAAAATTACATTTCAGAGTATTTCTTTATCAAAATCTTGAATCGTGAATCAGGAGCAGATGAAAAGATGCTGTTTAATAGAACGCATTTGTTACGTAGAAAATACGCTGGGCGGACTACAAGCTCCCTGCCCGTTCAATTCTAATGCGTCCACTTGTAGACAACTAAATTCGTGGACGTCTGTGTTTTCCTCGTCTGAGTTGACAACTGGTTTAAAACTGTACGGCTGGTTAGCTCCAATATTGCTCACCATTTTTGTTGCACTGGTAATGTAAGGCTGAAAGTGTGAGGGGCTGTCAGATAACAGGAGAGCATGTAAACAAAGGAATGATGGGAAATAAGTGGAGGCGAATTTCTATTGAACTCCTGCCGCTCTGCAGAAACTCTGTCTAACTGTTTTTTTAAATCCTAATTAAAAGACCACAGGGAACGCTTCTAAAATAGATCAAAAGATGATCGGAGTGGGGCTTAAAGACTGTTGCAGTGAAATGGAAATGATAAATTTGTTTTTTTGTCTTGTTTTGGTATTTGTTCTTGTATCACAAGTCATATCGTCATTGATCACTAATATCCCACATTGCAAGTTTTCGTCATTGAAAATTGGAAAAGACCTCTTCAAAGTTCCTGTCATTCTTGGAAAAAGCCATTAGTACACATCTGGATGAGATCACTGATGGATGCAGATGAAGATGCCATCTCTTGGTTGAGGGCTTCCCAACAACTCATGGTCCATGAGAATGGCGCCAGCCTTGCTCTGAAACAACGAACCCGTTTGGGAACAAGAGGGATGGGGGTCGTGACGTGAGGGAGGCTTAAAAACTGTCGGCAGACATAAATAACTGCTCACATGACCCGTCATGCTTGACCTACGCTCTCTTATCGCACTACACGTCCATAGATATCGTTTCTAATTTAAGTTGCATGTGCACAGGAATGTAAGTGTGTAGAGAGTATGAAATACAATTTCAGATGCTTTCAGCGTTGCTCACTGAAGCTCATGCATCTCTGCAAGCCTAATCAGTGCACGTACTCACACATGCATGCAAAACCTGACCCCTCCCACCATCTGTGGACCTCTGCTTGAGAAAATCCACATCCCCCTCTGTGTTTCATACAGGTGTAAGCAGAGTACATGGGAGGCAAGTGAACAACAGTTGTAGGGATGCAACATAGAGAAAAAGCTACAAATGTCATCTGAACACTGAATTTAAAAATACAAAGCAGTAATGACTCTGCACATTAATTATTTAGGAAAAGCAAATAGAAGTGTTTAAAAAATGTTGAATTTGGTTGGAATTCCTGTGCTAGAATCTCACAGGGCGTAATGCATGAAAGAAAAGGAGCAACACTCATTTGAGAGGCTACATGCATGTGCACGTGTCTGGACACACCTTCCACTTTTACCTTATCTATGGATGCCAGAGCAACTGCTTTGTGTGTCTGCACTTTTACCTTCAACAAAGTGTGTCTGACATTTCCTGTCAGCCTGACGGTGTTGAAATTTCTGTGGTAATATGTATTTTCTTTTATAAAAATGCCTTTTTCTTAAATATAAAATTAGCAATTCTAAAATAGCCCAATCTATAGAAACTTGTGAGTCAAATATATCTAAAAATTAAAAAAACAACTGAACTTTCTAAAATAAATATGGGATCATCATTCAAGTCCTTATATTGAGACGAATATAATGGTAATATTGGGCTATATGAATCAAATTGAATGGAATTAACTATTTCAAACTATTATACCACGAGAAGAACCCACAAATAAATACATTTGACAGTGTTTAAATATTCGTTTACAAATGAAAGTCCCAAAGCGTTTTATATAGAAGCAGTGCCAAATCTGAACACCGAGTGAGGCCAGGAGGAATAGAGTGTTGGGGGCAGAAGAGCAGTGCTGAGAGAGATCCCAAGGTCAGAGTTTTTGAGGCAAGCCACCGATGAGGGAGCAGAGATGGTGTGGACAGATGTCACGAGTGATAAGTGTCAGGCCTGACAAGCTCCAGTTTGGCTATCACTTACTACTCCGAGCCTGGAGTCGGGACGGTGCCAAGACAATGCCAACGCCTCTCTGTGACGATCAGTGCCTCTGGAGGTTGTGCAAAATGGCTGCCGCCACTTTTGAGCCACAAGGTCTGCAGTTTTTCTCCCACGCTTTTTTTTTTTAAATTTCTTCCCCAGAGGAAGTGCCATCTGTAAGTGACAGTGGGTCTCAGCCATTATTTTAAATGGAGTAAAGGAAGTTCTGCATGTTCCACCACTAAGTCATAGTCTTCTTCTATCCTAAATTATCTAGATAAACACCTTCCCCTACAAATATCTGGACAAAGTACATTCAAAGTTTTTACCCCTTGTGCTATCCTATGGGGTCAAGATGACCATTGAGGTGTTCTCCCTACCATGACAAAGGTGGATAAAGGTGGAAAGATTTCATGTAATCTATGGACACCAGTGAAGATCACAAATCATTGAAGAAAAAAGGTTCAGAGCACTGTCTAGTGGGTCTAGATGACCCAACTCCCAATGTTAAAGTGCCTAGGATAACACAAGGGTTAGAGACCCACTCCGATCATCTTTTTATCTGAATGTTGCAGCTATCCAGTTTTTAGCCAGATACCAGCTCAGACGAGGAGAACAAAAACATACGTGGATCTAGTTGTCTACAAGTGGATTGATTAGAATGGAGCGAAGCAGGGAGCATGTAATCTGCCGATTGTAGTTTGTACGCAATAACTACAACATTTTTCTTATTGCATTTTTTTTGTCTGCTCCCGATTCACCACAACTTGAATAAAGAAATACTCAGAGATGGAAAATCTTAATTTTCCTTCTATATGCCCTCCATTGTGAGAAGACTGCTACACAAACATGTCAAAACCACACAAAGCCATGTTGACAAAAACCTAACGGGTCCTCTGTATTGCTTTTTGGAAATCAATGAGTGCTGTAAAATGGGGAGTCATATCCATCTTAGTCCATTTACCATCATATTCTAGGGTCATAAGATATATCAAGCAATTTATTCTTAGAATTACTTCCAAAGAACTGTGTCTACAACTAATAAACTAATATAAGTGATGAAACACTCAATGCAGAAGGCTTTATTTTCCTTATATTGCGTCTGGAATTTAGTCTTTTATCGTTGGGCTGTGTATGACGTCTACAGCAGAACAAAGACTGAATGTTTTCTGAGAATGGCAAAGATCCCCTGCGCTCTGCCGGCTCCATTGAGACAGAGTTTCCAGAAAAACAAAAGCCAACCCGATTTTAATGGACTGATTAGACTGCTGAATGTATTAGGGCTCAGCAGCATGAATTGAAACATCCGGCACCCTCGGTCTGTGCTGCTTAATAAGTCAATTGAATCAGCATCGGCAGTCCCACATTGATCCGGGTAAAACCCCGCTGTTAGACTCAATGGGGCTGAATAAAATCATGGCAGACTGACTGAGGGCCTTCAAGGGGTAAGGTCAAGTGCTTTGACCCACACCAGGAGACCTAGCCCTTACTCTGTGACCACCACAAACAAAAAAAAAAACAAAAAAAATCCTCTGTGTCAGCGGGATGCGCATCGAATCATAAAAAGAGTGGGAGAGGTTTGTCTAAGACACTGTTGACAGACAGGCCAACCAGCATTTTGTGCAGTAACAGACAGGCAGACAAGCAGCCAATTCATTGGCTGTCGATGAATTGATCTCCGGCTGAATTGGCTAGCAAGCCCAGCCAAGTGCATAAAAACACAAAGAGGAATGAATCGAGATTAATGCTTGGTTTCATTTTAAATAAAGACTTCTGCCTTAACACTAACTCCTCATTTCCTTTCACTTGGATGAAACTGGGGGGCTTCTGTCTCCGTATAAACAAATGCGTACCAATCCCCTTCAACTGGCAACACTTCACCCTCACTTCAGCATCTAACAGTCCTTGGGTCACGGCCTTAGTGTCACAGGCTTTTGGACAAGTAAAGGATATTGATTACCAATAAAGTCATTAGAAAGAAGCAGAGGAACTTTCTGCACTGACAAAACAATTTGATTCCTTCAAAATAAGAGCTCAACAGACTTATTTTCAACCACCTAATTTTTCATCTTTTTTTTTTTTTTAATTATTATTTTCTGAAATTGGACAATTAGATGGATGCATCTTCTATAGTGAAAGCACCTTTAATAAGACAGAATAAACATCTGTATGTAGTTTTCAGCTTTGGGATCACGGCCGCAGTTTTCGCCAAATGAGAAAATAATAACAATGTCACATTTGCTGCTCTTGTGTTTCACATCTGTTACCCCTGATGTTGGCTGGCAGCTGGCCAGCTATTCCGCTTTTATCTCATCTGCATTTATATTTGTGAAATTCATCCTGTTATAATTAACTGCAGTATGCGCAGTCATTGCTTTTATTCACGTTTTTATTTCCTACATTTTAAAAAGTCTGTTTCATGGCAACAAGAGCCCTTAAAAAGGCAGTCAAAATTATATTTGCAATTTTTCAACATTTCATAGCTGTGCTTGAACTGAACTGTCTGCTATATTTGGGATGCAGGGAAGTAAATTTGTCTGGCTTATTAATGATAAGCTGCCAAGTTGTTGCCCCTTTGCTCCCGGTAACACCTCCGTTTTCAGGGGCGCTGGAACGGATGCGCCTGAAGATCTAGATACCAACAGAGGACGTAGACAACCAGCGCTATCGCAGCTTGGCCATTAATAAGATTGCTAGCTTGTGTCCCGAGGTTTGCTGGTCTGTGTTATCATACTTTGCGACAATCTAAAATGAAACAGCCCCTGAATTATGGCGCAACTGTGACAAGGAGGTAAAAATGTACAGAAATGCTAAGGGGCCCGCGCTTTTGGCACGGTCAACCCACAATAAATAGCTCCCGATTTATAGTCACCTTTTTGACCAGCGCTGGATGTACTGATGCAAGAGATTGAATTTTAATGTACACTTTCTATTATTTTATAGCGTCAGCCAGCACATAAATGTGTGGAGGTTATCAATGACCGATAATAAATTGGGATACACTGTAAAAAAAAAAAAAAACAATGGTCCACCTAGTGTTTGTGTGCACCGGCTTATAGGATTGTAACAAATACACAGAGATGGCAAAGGGAAGGAAGGGGAGGGATGCAAATGAAAGCCACCTGCTCTCAGGGACCGCGGGGAATTTCGAACCCATCGGTATTTCTCTCCACCGTACAAGAGTACATCTAATGACTACTCCCCCGGGGTAAAGCTCTTAAAACAGATCATGAATGAGATGCTGCACCTTACCATGGGACTTTGCTGTTGTAAGCTCTCCTAAGTTGTCTCATCTTTGTGTTATTCTTCAGCTTACACCAGGGATGCGATGCGTGTTCTAGAATGTGCCGAACATGGTATCTGAAATCACTTTTGGCATACGGTGTTCACACGAGACTGTCGCTACCCAATACCAGCACGCATACTCACGATTGAAGGAGACTTGGTCCAAATCTAGCATATCTTGCTGAAGGCTTTTTCTTTCACAGTTCTATTTTATAAGTGATATCAAGGACTTAGTGTCATGTAATTCTAGCCGAGCACAAACTGCAATTTTGTATTACTCCTTCATGATCAATTTTCAAATGGTTACACTTCTGTGTTTTGAAAAGAATGCTACCCGTAAGTCACCGATTGGTCAAAGTTTAACTGATTTAACTTTCAGCATGTGTTTAATGGACTTGTGTTGTCTACACAGAGCCTGAAAATACGCGTAATGACCCATGAATGTGAAAGTATTGAGCATCTTTTTTGGGCGGCAGTTTAGCTCAGGCGGTAGAGCAGGTCGTCTAACAACCGAAGGGATGGCGGATTGACCCCTGAGCACGGCTAGTCTGCAGCTCACTGCACCCCCCAGGGGATGGGTCAAAATGCGGAGAATAACTTCCCCATTGTGGGATAAATAAAGTATCAATTATTTTATTATTATTATTATTAATGGGCCTTGCTTATGACCTTGTAAATGTAGCATAGGACTTGAAATAAACAGAAAAAAGATTTTTGTTGTTGCTCTATAAGGGATGAAAAAGCTATTTTTAAATAACGGAAAAAGGTAATAAATAGACACACTTTGAGCGATTAGTCAGCAAAGGCTTACGTGATGAATTTAGACTAATTTGTGAGTGATCTGCATGAATCAAGACATAACACTTGACTTGGTGACCTACGCAATTATCGTATAAACACCCCCACCTATTCAAAAATAAATTTGCACATATTTCAAGCAAATCACTATTATGTTGAAGTGAGTCATGTTTAAATTATTGACTAAATGACCCCAGTTGGCTGTGAAAGAACATCGGCTTGGCCTGTTAAATGGGCACTGGAAAGCAGATCAAGTAGGTGATACTGTTCTGCCGGTTTAAAGAGAACGTTGGCTTTTTTATGCCCCTGGAAGGGTCGTACGTGTGCTTCTACTGTAGGAAGAGTTTTAATGGCAATAAAATATATGCAGTTTTTCATCACTCACTGTGGAAACTCATGAGGTGCCATTAGAAGCTCATCTGCATCATGTAAAAGCAAGTACAGCTTGTCTAAACAGGAAAGTGGCTTATGATGAATGCCATTCAAAAAAAAGCTTCCTAAACAGCAGGTTCGCTGTGAAATACAGGAATTACACATCAGCTGTGAGTCATGCTCCCCAGTGTTTTTTTATTAAACTCACTCATTAGGCTCAGACTGTATTGTCAGTTTCCCGGCTCGGTGCACAAGCACCAGATAACCACCTATAGGGCATAAGAGGTAGAAATCAGCTGCATACAATTTTTCTTTTAACACCAAGTCACTTTCTGCAATTCACGCCTGACGTCATGGCCCTTAATGAAGACAGCGTGGCTCACTGCTGCCGTTCTGCACAGCCCAGTCTAAAGAATTTATTTCACTGCTTCAACAGCTTGCCTTATTTCACCGCGGCTTAATGAGAGTCGTTTGGAATAATAGGCTTCCATTGAACGGAGGCATCTGCATCCACACGGCTCTAAATGAGTGAGCTAATTTACAAAGATAATCACCTCTCCTGCTGTGTTTTTATGCAGAGATGCTGTAGATTTCTACCCTTGAATTTAATGAAGTCAGAAATTAGCTCCAATCCCTCGGTAAAATGCCGAATATGTCCCTAAAATGTGACTGTAAATTGAAAATGTTATCTTCACAAACTTTTCATTTAGGGGTTTATGGGACTATCAAGAGGGGACCTAAATTGTTTTTTTTTCTTCCTTAAAATACTTTATATTTCAAGAAATCAAGTCAAAAATGTTCTAACTGACTTGCCAATAGCATTTTGATTGGTACATTCTCTGCTGTACTGAGTACAAAAACACCTCATCCAGCCTAACAAAGAACTGTTTGAACATCTTGGCATGTGGCAAATTAGACATAAAAAAAGAACTACAAATACTTTTTCCCCCCCCAAAGAACATACTTTCAAGAGCAAAAAAAAAGTGTTTCTTACGACAGACAATAACGTCTGCTGGGACACTCAAAGCCCCAATTAAAGGACGTGTTAAGCTCAGCTTTTTGTTCTTTCTCCTCCGTTCTTCTTCTCTTGTTTTATCTGGTGTTTATGAATATCTGAGGTTTGTCGCTGATGACACAAAAGCCGAGGCGTCATGCAGCCATCACAGATGGCAGATATGGAAAAAAAAATGAAAAAAACAGAAGGAACAGGAAGGGAGGATTCGCTTAGAAATGGCGTTGCCCATTTTGACAGAGCTACAGGCCAGTCTCATTGAAACAAATGGGAAAGGTCACGACTGTGACTGTGTAGTAATGTCCCATTCAATGAACTACCACTCTCTTTTATTCAACTTCCCACTTTCATGTCAGCTAACTTGTCTCTAAAAAAATGGCATGCCCTTTTGTTTCTGCAAAGGTTGCTCTGAAGGCATGTAGCCACAAGCGAGGGAGACCCAGCTATTTATCACATTCCTCATGTTTTTAAGCAATGGGGGATAGAGGAAGCTGTCAGTAATTTGGCAACATTTATAGTGCACTTCCCCTCATGAGTCTGACAGAGTGGCTTCTGCTAAATTTACACTGCATGGGAAAAATGGCAGCAGAGGTCGGTTCCCTGGCAAAAAAAAAAAAAACAATCTTTGCAGCCTGGCAGTCCATGCAAAGGGGAAGGTGAGGAATCAGGCCAGCAGGTAGCACTAGGAATCTTTTGGTTAAGCCTAACATGGATAGTTTCCAAATAAAAGCAGGTAATAGATCAAAGAGAAAAGAAGAAGGAAGGGAAGAAAGATTACTTTGACAATGTATTGGCTGCCTAAAGATCACTCCGATAAAAAAATCTTTTTTCGGTGCTTTTAAAATGTTCTTATGGCATTTTTCTGATGCTGGAAAACATATATTAAGAAAATTAAGCTTAAAAATGCATTTCTTTTTTTTTTTTTTCTTTATCAAATTTTTTATGAATCAGACAAGAAAATCTCATTTGAGAAAGATCAAATTTGTGACTTAGAAAACGCGCTGGGCGGGTCACAAGCTCCCTGCTCCACTCCATTCTGATGCACTACTTGTAGACAAGTAGATCAATGTAGGTCTTTGTTTTCCTTGTCTGAGATGGTATCTAGCTCAAAACTGTACGGCTGGATAACTCCAATATTGGGTGTAAGGGGCTGAAAGCTAGTGAGAGAGCATGTAAACAGAGAGCTCTCAGAAATGGGGAGGGGTTTCTTTGCGCCAATGGTCATACCAGATACTTAGAGGGCATTTTCTAATGAAGTCCTGCTGCTCAGCAGATTATAATAGATGAAAACATGATCTGAGTGGGACTTTAATTAGAAAAAAAGCCTGTACAGGAAAATCCATATACAACCTTGAAAGCTTGAGGTAAGAGTTGGTTAAATTACTTTCCATCTCTACCTTTCTCCATGTATCCCAACCACATTATTAAGTTAGAACAATTTTTATAATTCTACACTGGAAATGACACCTTTCCTCCTGGCCTGAATTTAAGGCAAAGCTATCAGATATGAGGGATGATGAACGTTCAGCAGTTGTTTCATGATTACTCTTAATCTGATTTCCAAATGCATGTATTAGGAATTACACTGTTTTCATCTTTTAACTCACCAACTCATGCTGTGCGTACGACAGTGTGTATTTCCGCAGTGCTTTTCTCTAAGCTGGCATTGTACACTCTCACTCAAGACAAGTTTCTCATGGCCTTTGTGCAATGCAGCTCCCAGGCTTGTTTCTTTGTGTGGTGTCCCCTAATAAGCATGTAATATAATAAGTTTCACAAATCTGCAAAAAAAAAAAAGGGGACCATAATGAAGCATTCCAATTACCACTCGTATTTTTTCTCAAGCACGTAGAAGACTTTGTGGTTTCAAGTTACGACTCTAAAACTCTCCTGGAATGTTTCTGTAGGGTAGATCAACATGAGAGAACGTGCAAGGACAAGGCAGGTGTGGGTAAAGGATTAAGTGTGGCAGCTATAGGGTTACAGTTCCCTCCATCTGACTTGGACATTCCCTGCACATATTCCATGACAAATTTGCACTAGCAATCCCACAAACTCCATCTGAGTACACTGGAGATTTTTAGATCTCATAAATGGAGTAAATGGACGGGGTGTTCTCCAGAGAGTATGTCTTTGACATCTAATTCAAAACCCCATATTCCAATATTTTTTTCATGATTATGGCTGTTAATATTGTGTACTGTGGTGCTTTGACTGTATATCATCAATTACTTTCTCTATATCTTAATATAGGGCAGCTCAATTCTGGTTGTAGTGATCTACCACCCTACTCATTTTCCACCTATCACCTCCCTATTTACAGGGTTTACCTGTGTACTCAGTGAATCAGAACCTGAAAGCACAATTTCTCTGGTAATCATCACCTACAAAACAGAGAATAGAAGACATTAGGTTTGCTACTGACCTTAGGTTCTTTAGCGCTACATCAGAGAATCCCAAAGCGTTGTCAAAAAAGTGAAATGTAAATTCACTTTATAGCCAAGAGATCAATCTATGTCATTGATTTATTCTGTTTATTTATCGTTTGTGGCCATTTAAAAAAAATGAAATTCTAAATCAACAATGTTGAGTTTGGTACTGGCTTGGCAGGGTGTGTCCTACCGTAGTCTAACAGTAGCTGGGTTGGCTTCAGCAACCCCAAAAACCTGAAAGGGATACAGCTAGTTTTAAAGATGGAGTTTGGTACCGCACTTGAGATGCTGTAGTGTTTTTGTTTTGTTTGGTTTAAGGGCCTCCTGGCACCACATCCTTTGTTCTGGCCCATGCTCAAAATGGGACAAAGGGCTGATTGCTCACTTTCCCTCAGCTATGCTCAAAAACTCTGTTGACCATCTGTCCTCGTGTCCTCATCCAGTGCTAATGTGGCCACCAACACAGTGGCGACGATATTTGCTCCTTCTGTCAGCCGCGAGTCAGGTTATGGCTTGTTTGTATTGTAATGTCTGAAACTGTTTGGTCGTCTTCATAAATCTGCAGTAATTATAAAATTGTGAATTTTGGAGAATATTTACGAGTTTTCATGCACTTTGGTGAGAAGCATCTGGATTATTTTTTGGGGCAACATTTTCAGCAGAGTCCCAATTTACATTGCAAACCAGACAAACCCGTTGGTCGCCATATTTGAAAGGTATTATTTTTCGCAATCCAAATGAGCTCATTTTTGTTTTCTGTTTTTCCTATTTATAACACTGATAGAACCAGTATTAATGTGTTCTGGCACATTTTCCCACAACAGCACAACTGTTCCATTCTCGGGTCCGCGTAACAGTGCCATGGCACACTTCTGAAGTCAGGCTGCCCAAGAACAGACACACAGCAATCAAATAATCTGTAATTTGGTTCAAATATAATTTAATTTTTCTTTTAAAAATTAAAAATTTCGCATCTCTTAAATAAATTGGATACTCATCATTTTTGGTCATGTTGCTCATCTCTCACCCATGTATGTAGTAGGGTAGCTGAATCCAGGGATAGGGTTTTTTTCTAGATCAGGGGTCTCCAAGCTTTTCGTCAGCCTGACATTCTTTAACTGTTTTATTAACATTAAATTTAAAGAACAAATAAACGTTTCTTTTTGCAACTGCATACTCATAATTTCTTCCCATAGAATTGCAATTCATCTAAATACATTTATGAACCAAATCACTGTCAATTTTTCGCACCGTTTGTTCTCAGTTAGCTTGTCGTAGATAGCTTGTCTCGTCTGGTAGTGCCTCTTCACAGTAAATATATGAAATCATAATTTAACCAACCCAATTTAAGAGATCCTACACAGTTTTTAGAAAGTGCTGGGGGGGGGGGCAACTACTACTGAGTTTATGAAAGGCTCTTGTTGGAAATTTGAATGATGGCCGGACTTTGGACATTCCTTCTGTGGGTCCTTTGTCCCCAATGCTTTGATGATATTAACTGGAGATGTCACTATGGTCTTGACATTTTCCCTTTACACAACCCTCATTTTGTGTCACAAATGCATTCTCAAAACCTTATCGGCACAGAATTGTGTGACTTAACGTATGTTGTGACTTCATGAGTCTGGGTATTTATGACTTATTTATTTACAGTATCCATGACACTATGACTGCATGAACGTCACACATACGGAACCTCATTCTGCTCAACAACTCTGGCTAAAATTGCCCCTCTATGTTTAACCATTGCCATCCTATCTCCATGAAGATATGCGTGTGTGCAGAGCCAAAAATAGGTAACTGCTGTCTAAGTCCATGGGGCTGTAAAAGTTGCTGAATGAACTACTAATTTGCTGATTTTGGTGTCTTGTGTTAGTTCACTATCCATGCCTCTCATCTAGGCACAGTCATTGTAAAGACAAACAGGAAATAGCCAAAGACCAAAAGAAGTCTCTCGTATAAATATGTTGGGATGGATACGAATTATAAATGACATAGAATATTTTTTTTATTTTTTTTTGTGAGCCTAAATATAAACAAAGCCTGTCTGCATAGTGTTATCAATAATAGGATGATGCAACGTTCAGAAACTCCTCTGAAATACTTCCTAAAATATACATGAAAAGCAACAGAACGATCTACCCATTCTTCTTTGTCGGCTGTTTGAAGACCAGAACACCACCTTCAAGTGTCACGTCTTAAAATATCACAGGGATAGAAGTAAAAGATGAAAGATTGAAAAAGAATATGCAAACAGGAAGCAACTAAACAAACAAACAAAGAAAAGAAAACCACTAATGTATTAAATAGAGTTGTCAGCCATGCTAGGACCACTGGAGAACAACCACATATGAGCAACATTTCTATTCCAGGCTGATGAAAAAAATGACAAAATATCAAAATGTTTCCCTGGGGGGTTTTTGGCAGGTTGGAAATAGGCAGGACAAGGAAACTCTGCTGCTCACATTAATGCCTAATACTCACTCATTTCTTTCCCACACAGAGCTCTGTGTTCCCCCCTGGGCTACCATTTGCTTTGCAAAATGCATGTATAAAATTCTTGAGACCAGTCTCCCCATGAGGCCTAAATAATAGATTACCAACACAGCATCAAGTCCATGCTATAACTTCAGCCCCAACTGTCTGGCCTCATGCGCACTGGAAGTGTAAAAGATAGCCAGCTGCTTGGCCCAGGTGATGACACTCAGCTATGGTCTTTGGCAGCACTGGCCTACCCTAAGGAGAATATACAGCGTCTCACTTTGTGCAATCCATCTTGTAATCCACATTTAAGCTGCTAAGCTTCCGTTGAAGGTAAATTAATGGTGACCAATGGCAGGAAATATAGACTCTGAGGGGGAAGAGGGGAAAAAAAGGTTTCAGAGAAATTAAGACTAACGCTGAAATCTGGTAGATTCACCTGTGAGGAATGAAAGGTGGTTAGTTTAGGCGGTCTGGGGGATAACCGAAGGTGACCTAAGCCATTTCCATCCCCTGATTGTCCCCCCTTGCCTCTCTCCTATTGCCCCTCCTATCTTTTTTTTTCTTCTTTTTTCTCCCCCCTCTCTTTCTCTCTCGACTGTAGCTCTTTCTCGCCTACTCTCCCCACGTCTGCTTCCAAATGGCAGTCATTATACCGGACATGAAAAGTCATTTTAGTTCCGCCTGGCTTCTTCAAAGCAGCTAGCTATAATTCCAGATTGAGTAGAGGAGGAATGCCTGGGTTACAGAGAATTTAAACATCGACTTTTAACCTTGTAGACACTCCGGAATTTCATTTCGATGGGGGAAAAAATGACAACTATATACCAACGGATATTTACAGATATGTACACTGCAAACTATTTGATTTTTGCAAAGATTTCAAACCTTGTTTTGGGACATTTTTCAAGAATACTTGTATGAATTTTAAATATTTAACCAGGTTTTTAAGCTGATTTAATGTTTCTTTGCTCTACAAGCTTGTCTCAAATTACGTTCTTCTTAATCTTTTTCAAGCAATAAATCAAGCTTGAATTTAGTTTCCAATCACAATGTTTAATGAATCCAGGTTTGTAGAGATTCTTTTTTTCCCATTAAGAGCTGAGATCTAGAAATTCACATTAAAATGACTCCAAATCCTTTCGCTGTAAACTTATAAAAACAGAGAAACGTGATTTAAGAGTCGAAAAAACTCCAATTGCATTGGAATTTTTAGTTAAACTTTAAGGATGTTATTTGAGAGTTTATTAATGGAAGGAAAATGTAGATTTATGTTTTAGGAATAAGTGCTAGTCGTAGATTTTATGAGGATTTATTAAGATGGGCCAATTTGTACTAAAATCGTATTCTCATTTTGTTAACATTTTGCTTTAAATTGAGTTTTTTGTGACTGTTTTTAAAATGAACTTCAGGAAAACTAAAAAATGACTAAAACTACAAATCATTTGATTAGAACTAGCAAAAAATACTTTTATTGGGTGGCATAACATTCAATTTGAAGTAATTTTATCTAACAGTTAGCTCAGTTATGATAAGATTTCTTGTTAAGTAAAAACGACACGCTGCATGGACAGATTATTTTGCTACTTTCTAGTTATTTTCTTCCTGAGATTAGTGTTCTTTTCCTATTTTTAGGCTACCTCTTTTTACAGTGTACCAGACATGCGAGTGGACCACACTGGGTCACATTATGACATGTGTCTCTTCATCAACTAACAGTTCTCTGTGGAAGGAAATTATTAAAGCCCCAAACCCTATTAAATGCATTTCTCATTCGTGAAATTGCCATGTAGCCCTGCCATTGAACTTTCAAATGGAATTCTTTACCCTTTGACAACTCCAGTAGGAGTCTAGCACGAGGAAGTGGACAACAAATGCAAATCTTAAGCTTTATTTTGAAGGTAGCAGCCGTTTGCTTTCAGATTTAGTCTATGCAAATGATTGTCCGCTAAGCTGCTGATGCAACAGGCCCTGTATGTTTTGTCTTAGGCTTAATTTTATTCTTGCACAACCTTGTACGTGCATATGCTTTGCCAGCTCGCGTGTTTCGCAAATACAGCCTTTAAACTGTTTACAGACTTTGAGGATTTAATACTTGTAGTTCACAGTTTATGAGCTATAGCTTCCAGACTCACACTTATCTCCTCCAACCTTCTATTTTGCAAAGTGGGTAGCTTAAGTGTTCCAGGAAAAAAGCTTTTAACCTTTTTCTTTTTTAAACATCATCAACTTTTTTTTTTTATAGCCATCGTGAATAACCTTCAGAATAAAACGTTTTCTCTAAACTTCTCCATTCTCGTCTTTGCAAAGTCCTTCCCCTCTTCATGTGGGACAGGAGTGCTTAGAGAGCGTCCACTTAAAATAGGAGAACATTTTTTAAAAAGCGTCTTCTACATGAGACTTCCAACATCCAATCTGGCGCACTTGTGAAGCGCAAGCGTCACTTACTCTCTGGTGTGCGGCAACAAATTCTGAAACTGTCATACTTTAATTGAAATTCCATCACTTGTGTGGCTGCCATTGTGGAATAATTTGATAAAGCTGTGTGACATGAATGCGCTGAGCCGCCCGCCACTTCCATTTCTTCTCTCAGCCTTTATTTCCTCATTCTGATGGTTATTCAAATGAACCTCAGAGGATTCGGCTCTCAGACTTTCTCAAAAATTAAGATAACAGAAAATGAGACAATGGTAAGGGGCGTAAAAGGAAATAATGTTTTGGGATACAACATGGGTAAAATGAAGTCTTTAGTAGCATCAAACTCATCGCCGCTGGGTTTTTAAACCAGAACTATCCTTTTCCTGGCAGTAGTTTCCTTAATAGTAGCCCCAAATCTGTGTTTTAAAAGTGACAGCCTGTTAGTAGCTACATTGGAGATGATCCAAAATGGAGGTCAAGGGTGAAAAATAGTGCCTGTGCCACTGACCCCAAATACAAATCCATACCAGCACATTCTCCGTCCTCATCTTGTGTCTTCACAACTGACTTCAGACGTCTGGCCTCCATCAAATTTTCGGAAACCAAATCTGCGAGCCAAAGGACAGCTGCAGCAGAAATGAAGCGCTCTGTGTTTCTGTCACGACGGCGTCGCCCCCCACCCAACCCCCCCATACGCGAGGCCCGCAGGCAGAGCCTAGAGGCAAAGCGTGTTTAACCTGGTTCAAATTGACACGGTGCTTTTGGTGTTAAAGTACACAAAGGTACGTTTCCCAAGGCAATATCCGTGCTTTGACATCAAGATGATAACTTTGATTGTTTTGGCGTTTAACTTTTGAGAGACTGATTTGATATATAGGATGAATTAGGAAATCTTTGGGCTCTGGCTTTCTGGCCTGCCGGGCGGTGGATCGTAAAGGTGAATTTGCTTGGGTGCGGAAATGGGGGTGTAATTATTCCAACGGCAACTTGAACACCAAGGAAAATCATAAACTCCTAAAGTGTGTGAAGCCATTGCTCCGCAGCGGTGGCTTGTATCAAGCGATCCACCCTTGATGCTAGTTATGCCGTACTAGAGGTTACGGGAGGAAATGCTTGCCAAGTAAATAAGTGAGCAAAGCGACTGAATAGAGAGGAAAAACACAGCGGGACGGAGGCCAAAGTGAACCAAGGGTAAAGTCATGATCACTTCATTATGCTGCGGTGCTGCTCAGCGTTGTGCAAAATCAAACTGCTCTCTCATTTGTCACATTGCATCAGGCTCGCCTGTGTGAAGTAGGTTTTGTAGTCTGCAGGAAGCCCCCTGATGCACAGGCGCACACGCCAGTCGATTAACAGGAGGAAACCTGACTGCGCTGCATAGAAAATGCCAGGCACGTGCGTGCACACGTGCGTGCACACCTCGTTACCCCCTCAATATGACATCTAACAGTCGAACTTTTCTCCTGCATCCAGCCAACCGCCCAACCTGCCAACAGCCAAGCCGCTCTGCCAATCACTGGATTGCTTTTAAGGGCCATTGTTGGTATGAAATAAACCAAAATACACCCACTGGATTACAGAGGGCAGGCACTGGGGGGGGTGATTGCAAGCAGACCTACCGGCACTCCATCTCCTTCAGTTCCAACACGATGGCGCCTGATAATTGTGGCCTTTATGAAACGTTTGCTTTTGAGATCTTTTTGTTTCCGATTTTGCAACAGGCTCCCAGGGCCTGAGCTCATAAAGTGGTGCTCGCAAACATATTCTAGGTGGCGTGTGTACACGTTTTTTTTTTTTTTTTTTTTGCTGCACTCTTGAACATGAACCAATAAGTCACAGCCACTTGCCTATACTGAGGCGATGGGGCTGTGAGGTGCAGGCACACTTGTTTGCAAGAGGGCTTGGCGTCATGCCTGAGAGGGCAGGGATAAGGAAACATTCATGGCCCGTGCTGTTTTTTTTTTTTTTTTTTTTTTTTTAAATCCCTCTTGTGGTACATTTTAAATCAAATCCAGTCTCTGATGTTGGTAATGTTGAACCGACGTATGTCAAGAGGGAAACCATGGTGCTTCAGGGTCACGAAAATGGGCAACGTTTTTATTTTACATTTTCCCACTCTTTCAAACTGTCAAAAAAAGGAAGCATTCAGAGAACAAGCTAAATAAAAGGTTGTATATTTGCTGAGATATGTGCCCACGCTATCAGGTGAGGAATACAAGAGGAAAAATCTTTAACAGATATTCCCTCACAGTTTCCCTCAAGGTCTTTAAAAACATTTATTGGAGGAGTCTAAAACGAGACGAGGTGAAGGATGAGGCTTTTCAGTGAAAGTGCCCACGTCAGAGCCGCTTTTCAGATGACATGACACTTGTTTTCCCTCAGCAACTCTGAATAACAGCACTTAAAACTAAGCACCACCTTGGTGCATACATCCATTTTTGCCGCCTTTTTTTTTTTTTCAAGAGCCGCTTGTGGAAGCAGTGAAATTGAAATCGAAACGTGTGGTGGCAGCATTAATTGCATCGTGTCAAGATTGGACGAGTGCTAATTGTTGGAGCCTTGGACTGTAAAACATGAGGGGCAGCAGAGCATCGCTGCATGGGGTGGGTGTGTTCTACCTGGGTGCTTACTGGCTGTAAAGTTTAAAAAAAAATGCTTGGGTAAACACACAAGCGCACACACTGATTTGCATGTTCAAACACACCCACATCTGCTGGCCTTTTAGAGACACCATGAGTACACAATGGTTTCAGATTCAACCCCTTAGGTCGGCTTTGATTTGATCTTTTCATACTTTTACACCATGATGCATTTTTTAATTGATTTATTTCCTTTTTAAAGGGTTTAAAAAGTCTGTGTTTAAACCTATGAAAATAAAAGACTGAATGTTTATTAGAATGTTATATCTGCTGCAGTCCGTGTGTTGATTGGGAAGAATGAGTCCCCTAGTGGCTCAACTGGCACAGTGAGCGCAGGTGGTGTGCGCTTCTCCTGGAAATAAAGCTTTACTATCACTCGATTGACAGTACATCTGCGTGACTAGACCCCCATCCCACCCTCGCCACCTTGTTTTTTTTTTTTTTTTTGTTTAGCTGTCATCTAACTGCGTCTGCTCTTTAATGAGCCAGGCCAACTTTAAACCCCATCAAAATAAAACGAGTTCTAAAATAGCAGAGGCAGGACGGGGGCTCTCTGGAGAGTTGCAGGAATGCACTTTGAAAATTCTTCACAATCCCGTCGCTGGAGAAGGCTTCCACAAGTCTAAAAAGGATGCAGGGGACGAACTGTGTCTGCGCACGGACGCTTAAAATAACGCGTTAAGTCGGACTGGTTTTTCCAATTTTGATCATCTTGAAGAAATACAGAAGCCGTGAGCATGGATTATGATGAAATATGTTTAACTAATGAGAGATTAGGACCTTAAAAAGCAAATATTGCCAAAGGATGGTAAATATTCATCAAGAAAAGTCGTGATTTGTTGTCATATTTGACTCGCTTAGTGTCGAGCGGTGCGCGTAAAGACCCCCGCAACCAACTTCAGGACGACAAACACCTGAAATCACTTCCGCTGTCACAAACTCCCAGTCTTACCTTATCACCATTTTGCGTTCAGAGAGAAACTCAGCGTCTTCTTCTTTGTGCGTTCTTTAGGTGGGAGCGTTAGTCGATCATTTGTTTTTGTTTTCTTTTTTTTTACATCCAATAATAGAAGTCAAGTCCCGGGGAAATAATTTTGCCAAGAAAAAAAATGTTTAAAAAATTAATTATATATCAAAAAAGATGAAAAAGAAGAAAAAAAAGATTGGGGAGAAAAAATCCGACCGGAGGCTCCTTTTCTTTCCCACAGTCTTTCCCTGGAGGCGTCCGTTCCAAGCGCACCGACAGACGGCTGTCAGAGAACCGGGGGGACAGCGGCGGCTCAAGTGGGGTGCGTGTATTATAGTCTTCTATGCAGTGTGGCGTGGGTCTGCTGTGGCGGGGCTCGTTAGACCTTCACTGGGTTGAACGTGGCGAGACTGTGGTTGTGTTTGGAGCGCGCGCTGTGACTGGGACGCACAGCCCTCCCCTCCTCTCCCTCTCCCGGGTTTCTCCCACCTCCTCAGTGCGTCTGACTGCTTCTCTCTCTTTTGCCGAGACCACGATCCACAGTGGGTGGGGGCGTGGGATTTTTTTTCCTCGTGGGGAGGTGGGGTGACGTCACTTCGCGAGGTTCCAGCTTGTCAACTTTCCTGCACCCCCTCCCTCCCTCCCCAAAAGAATACTGCAGGAATGTGCACCCGCACAAACCTATGGCTGCGTTCGGATTAAAGACAGACTCGGGAATGTAATGTGTGTGTATTTGGGTGCGCGCGCGCCTCTGATATCCTAATTACTGCTCGATTTAAAACCCCAAACCATGTTTCTAAACACGCACCTTCAAAATAATCTACATTCTTTGATAGATTACGTTTGGCTTTTGATTTGAAATAGAACAATTTCTTAAAGTTTCAAAGTAAAAGAATGAGACACAAAAACAACAACAATAAAAACACATTAACTTTGTGTTCATGTGTAGAGTCTTATGGGGAATTTCCACTGTTTTTCATTTATATTTATTGTATAGAAGGCTCTTATAACGCCACCAAACAAAAACTGCAGTCTATGTTGTTTTTGCTGGAGCTACAGCAGCATGTAGGGTTTTTCTGTTCTTTTCTTCCATCATGCCTCTCTTAGAGCATCCAAAAACTATTCTCAAGTAAGCACGCCTCTGTTTTCCTAACTACCACCTAATTTAAAACTGGAATCTGTGTTTAGAAATCACTCGCACCTTCAAAATGATCGACATTTTTTGATAGATTATGCATGGCTTTTAGTTTGAATGGGAATACATCCAATTTTATTAAGTATCAAAGGAAAAAAAAAATAAAGCAAAAGAAACAACACAATAAAATCTCTGATTTAGATGAATTTTGTGTTTATATGTAGAATTTCATGAGGATCTTTTAGTGTTTTTCAGTTATTCTTGTTTGAACAGCTCTTAATAAAACACCACCAAGCGCTAGACTGCAGTTGACTTAATTATTGCAGCATGTTTTATTCATTCATTCATTCATTCATTCATTCATTCATTCATTCATTCATTCATTTAATTTCCAGATCGGGGTAGACCATGCAGGCATCTCCAACCCTGTTCCTCATAATCTACTGCCCTGCTTGTTCTGCACAGCTTCAGTAATTGCTGATTAGCTGGAATGAGTGAGCCCAAGCTCTCAGGTGACTAGCACTTACTCAAGCAGGGTTAGCTGCAGAACAAGCAGAGCAGTAGATCATGAGGAAGAGGGTTGGAGACAACTGTCACAATAATTTCAGTACACTGAGAACTGATCATCAGCTGTAGCCTTATTATTAAAACCTTACAAACGTTAGCATGTTCACGATACCTGTAATTCTCAACCTTGTTTGCCACACGTAAAAATACAAAAAATCAGACTTATACAGCTAAAACAAGCGTTACTGTCACTGCGCTTACTTCCAACTTTGTTGCATGTAATAGAACCACAGTCCTACACAACTACACATTAGTTGAGTTAATGTATCACAATAACACTCAACTAAGCATTTTGATGGAGTGCTCTGTTTCTCTCCAAATCGCTTTAACATTTGTCAGCACAATTAGAATAAATCCACACCTAAGGCGCACTATGTTATAAGACGCACTATCGTTATTTTGAAAAAACTTAAGGCTTTTAACCCTTGTGCTATCTTAAATGACCCCACCCTTACATTGACGTGTTCTCCCTACCATGACAAAGGTGGATAAAGGTGGAAAGATTTCATGTAAACCATGGACACCAGTGAAGATCACAAATCATTGAAGAAAGAAGGTTCAGAGCACTGTCTAGTGGGTCTAGATGACCCAACTCCCAATGGTAAAGTGCCTAGGATAGCACAATGGTTACGTGCACCTGAAAAAACAGAACATGTTTCAGTTTTGACCATTACTTGAGATTTAGTTTCTGTTCACATGGTTTCTTTTAGAGAAAAGCCATGTGCTGTTTAAAAGAAAGTACAATAATCATGGTATTGTAAAAAAACTAAAATCAAAAAGGCTTTATTTAGATCCTCTAGAGTGAAGTCACTATAAAGACATTACTAAAAGGCACAGACACATTGAGAGCCCCTGTAGGGGTACTGTATTGATTCTGTTGTCTGCCTGAGAATAAAAGTGTAGCATGACATTTAATTTGCCTTTTTTTTATATGTTCATCAATGTCATAGCTTCTGTAAGTGGGAGCACTTTCTATAATCTGAGGCTGTTGAGCAACAAACCAGTAATTTGTGTGTAATGGTCACACACTTAATATAATTGATTTCAAGACAGGATTTTTTCACATCTTGACACTGAATAGACATAATGTTGCACAACACTTGGCATAATAGTGCTCATGACAACAAAGTCAAGTGCACCGCCCTCTGATGGAGAGCTGGAGAAAAAAGTAAAAGCAATGGCCCAGGGAGACTGATGACTATGACCAATTGTGTTATGAGAAAAAGTTGCTTTTATGGCAGCAGCCCAAACCCAGTGATGAACAGCCCTGCCCCGAAGACACAAACCTCTAACATCCAACAATAGGACTCCGAGAGACAGACTACTGCAGTCAGCAGATTTGTTTTCTTACCTGCTCTGAGACATGACACCTATCTGATTGAATACCAGTTCTGGTGATTTATACGCGCGAATTATAAACAGGTTCGTTTTCTGATGGCAAAATTCAATAAGCTCTGCATGTGGATACCAAAAGCCTGAAGAGGGTGTTAGCTTTGTGACAGTGGAGGAAATTTGATGAAATGACTATTGTGTGAACTATTACCCTCAACCACTGGCAACGATATTAAAAAAAAAAAAAACTGAGACTGAAATGGTTGTGTCTGCTAACAGAATGCTCTGGAGACCAGAAATAGTCTGGATATCCAACTTTCACAATCATTTGCAAAATATTTTCAGAAGCAGCACAACCATCAGACAAGCTGTTTGACCTTCATATGTAATTATCAAAACCATAAGAAAAATATTACAGAATAAGAAAAAAATTGATTTGAGCCACACTTCTTGCCTCACAGCAAGAAGGCCCCTGGTGCAAGTCCCAGCTGGAGGACCTGAAACAGAATACCAATGGGGGACCTTTCTGTGTGGAGTTTGCATGTTCTCCCCGTGCATGCGGGGGTTCTCTCCGGGGTCTCCGGCTTCCTACCACCGTCCAAAGACATGGTTCATACCATCCTGGTGAACTTCTACCGCTGCGCAATAGAGAGCATCTTAACCAATTGTGTCACAGTTTGGTACGGGAGCTGCCCTGCTGTGGAGTGTAAGGCATTGCAGCGGGTGGTGAAAATTGCCCAACGCATCATAGGATCCCCACTCCCAGCCATTGAGGACATTCAGAAGAAAAACTGTCTCCGTCAGGCACACAGTATCCTAAAGGACTCCTCTCACCCTGCGCACAAACTGTTTTCTTTCCTGTCGTCAGGCAGACGTCTCAGGTTCCCCCGGACTCGAACTAGTAGACTGAGGAACAGTTTTTTTCCGAGAGCTGTCTCCTTATTGAACTCTGCCACCCACTGACCTTTTAACTTTTTTATCCAGCACAATATTAAATTCAGTATTACCTGCCAATTTTGAAGTTAATTATTGATAACCTTTACATTTTTTAAAATAATTTAAACATGCACTGTCACCTTTATCCTGCACTTGCACTTCTGGTTAGACATAAACTGTATTTCGTTGTCTTGCACTTGTACATGTGTAATGACAATAAAGTTGAATGTAATCTAATCTAATAGGTCAATTGGTTGATCTTAATTGTCCATAGGTGTGAGTGTGAATAGGTGTGTGATATGTGACCCTGCGTGCGACAGACTGGTGATCTGTCCAGGGTGTCCCCCTGCCTTCGCCCACAAGTGGCCGGAATAGGCTCTGGCAGCCCCGTGACCCCGAAAGAGATAAAACGGTAGAAAATGAATGAATTAATGATTTAAGCTATTTAGCCCTACACTCGTTTAACCCTTTAACACAGGAACTTTAGCGCCAGTGTTTTCCTTCTTTTGATTACTCTAACACCTTTAACCTTTTACGCAATTAATGTACTTAAATCGGATTCTGAAGTGCAAAAAAAATCAGCCTTGTGCCATTGTGCAACACATAACATTAGGGATGTGTTGCATATTGGAGCAAAGCCAATATGAATAGCTGCTTTTCTCCGCCTCAGAATCAGCTGACTCCCATTGATCACACAAACAGTCAAACAGTTATGGTATGTCAAAGAGTGTGTGCTAATTATGCCCTAGACACATGCACTCATACTGGGGGGTTGATCCAAATGGGTCCAGCGGGTTTTTGGGATGTCCGGGCACAGGTGAGGCTGCAACTTAAGGGGATGTGGCTTTCAGTTCCCTTATGGCTCACATGGCCACCTTAAGGGAGGTCATGAAAATGGAACGTATGATTTGTCACACATGTGGTAAGTGTGTCTTAAAGAATTGGTAAAGTTGCATGTACTTGTGACGTAAAGATGAAGGTGTCTTACATTAGTGAGGTGCGCGCACTGGCCCCCTTACTGACCACGTGCAAATGCTGCTTGCATGAGGTGCACAGGTGGTATGCAAATGCCCATAGGACGCCAGAAGGATGCCCAAACAAACTAAACCCTGTCTAAATTCCTTATAGTCAGGCTATAGGCACAGAGTGCTCACAAAGATCACTCACTTATCACTTGAACACCACTAATTGGCACAGTGCGTAGATTTTGGGAGGTTTGAAAAATGAAAAATCTGTACGACACACCTGGGTCTCACCTACTTGATTTCTATTTACCCTTATGTTGAAGTCATCGCTAGGACTTGTCACCCACAGCATGCTCGAAGAAAAAAAATGTTTATGAACAATTTTCGCTCTACAGGCTCTCCGCGCAGTCTTGCGTATTAAAATGTCATGTGGGCCACCCGTGTATCCCAAACAGGTTTGCCAATTTTTTGCCCGTAGACAGCCCGTATCCAGACGTAAGGTCAGTTGTGACTAAGGCGACAGCTCCGGTGTTAAAGGGTTGGTATTCTTGGACAGACATAGGATTAAATTAATGATTAGATTTATGCAGTTTATTAGATTTGCTATACTTCATAACTTTACACTGTCATATTTTTGGCATCTTCTAAAGCTGTCATTTGGCAGCACTGGCTAATAAATGGTAACAAGGGGAGACTTTATCAAAAGCCTGTCACCCTGGCCTAACAAAGCTAAACTTTGCCGCAGGGCAGAACACCTTTTAGTTTAGAAACTACTTGTCCTTCAAAATAAAAAAAAAATGAAATCAGAGTGAGCTGAGAAAAAGAAATATTACCCTGTAATTTTTTTTTTAGATTAAAAAGTTTATTGGGTTTAATGGGTATGAAGGTACTTATGGAAAATGATGTGAAAATAGTTTTTCATTCAATGAAAGTATTGGGATGGAGAGTGCAGTACCACTGCCTTGCATTGCATGTTTACATTTGTACACAAGTAGGGTCATGGAAAGTGTAGCACTGATTGATATTTGCTATGCAAATGTGACTCAAAGGAAGCAAAGGATGCTAAAGGTTATCAATAGGAATTTGCTTTGGATGAATAATGTAGGTAAATCTTTTGATGTTTCCCCTGTGTACCTGTCAGCACGCCTGGTCTTGAGAGGGTTATGTTGACCTAAACAGACCTAAACAGAGCAGCATTTTCCCATCACTTTGATTTTCTCTTTAGTTTTTTCCACAAATGATGATAAAAAAAAAAAAACTTACAAAAATGAAAAGAAAAAAAAAAGCATAATGAGTCTGAAAATATGTTCACTGGCATTTTCAGCTTTTGGTAATGAGGCCAAGAATGAATATTATGCTCTTTTATATAATTATAAAAAGTATGGTATAATGGCTCTGGAGTGGAAAAATGTTTCCATCTAATAGTGGAAAGTTAGAAAGATTAAAGCATAACCCTTTACCTACTGTGCTTCTGCCTCAGCTGTAATTTAAACAAAGAAAAATCAATATTAAGTAATGTTTAAGCATAAGTAGATTTCTGTAATGACCAACATTCAGTAAAATAAATGTTGCAGTAAAAACTCATCAGGCTTTTTCACGAGTCGGTGTGAATCGTAGCCTCAGTTCTCTGGTTTTAGCTGACAAGAGGGATGCCTGTCAATCACTGGCGCAGGCCCTCTGTTTCTTGGTTTGACCTGCTCTGCATTTTGAGACAGCCTTATGCTTGGAACAAGGGACAACGTTCAAGCCACCTTTTATTAATTTTGCACCAACACTGACATTTCTCTTCTAGTTCAAGAGACTATTTTCTATGGGTGACATCACACTCGCTCCGTCCAGTTCTCATGTACAGCTATTGGGGGCCCCCCACATTAGATCCTACGTGCTCATAAAAAAAAACCACACCCCCTAAATCTGTGCAAATTTTAGCTTTAATAAAAGAAAAACAGATTTTTTTTTTGTTTACACACTACCCTCACCAATTTTCATAAATAAGAAAAGAAACAAACCACATTGACAGTTGTGGTTACCGTTGGATTTAAAAATTTCAACGGTATTTATTTTTGGTGTAAGGTCTGACTTTTTAATATGGGAGGCATTGGTGAAATGTTACTGTTTGCAACCTACCTTCAGTAGTCTTTGGTGAAACTGCAGCATCTGGTAATTCCGGGTTTACATCAAATTCAGTAACGGAGGTTGGGGGCTTAATCCTTCTAATCTTGATAAAAATCCTCTGTGCATGTGAGCGTGCAGCTCATTTATAATTGGGTCTCAAAACAGACAATCTCACTTTTAATTGTTAAGTCGACAGATGTGTAAAACACAGAATCTTTCAGTGTCAATCTTCTTATAGCCTAGAGTGTTCCTTTTTACCCATGACAAGTTGCTGGCACTTTACATATGACTATCAGTCAAGTCATTAGTCTAGTTGACGACCAAAAGAAACCTCATGTTTAATTGAAAAAAAAAGACATGGATGATTTGTCTTAAAACACATTGATTGTTGTTTTCAGTTCCTCACACCCCCAGAGTTGATTCATTTAAAGTGACTGCGTTGCCTACAAGCCCGATCAAGTAAACCAGTCATCGTAAAATTAATTTTCCCATAAAGCACAACTCATGCTCTTTAGGATAACAATCTATTTTAAGCGGATAAATCTAATCCAAAGTGTTGAGGCGGATGGAGATTGACTTGTTTATGGCCGCTGCCCAAGCAGTCAAGAGAAGGAGAGAAGGGTTGAGGTGTGTGTATGCATTTGTGTTTGTGGGGAGCTAAGAGCAGCAAATGCCAAGGTGATCTTAGACACATCTCCAAGGCATGAAAAATGTAAACCAACACCCAACTCTAGTCCTTGCTTAGACATCCAATACTTTCCACCATATTTCAATTGTCAGTCACAATGAAAGAATGACTAACAGTCATGCTTTCATGGGCAATTGATGTTTAGTCAAAACTGGACAAATGTTCGGCTAAAGAGACCAATTTAAGATCTTAGGAGGGTGTTGAAGTATGACATTGGACTTTTTTTTTGTCAGAACCACATTGTTGTATGCAGAGTCTTCATCAAAACGCGAAAGTCTGATTTACACAGGTCCATTTTTGTGTCAACGCATCGCCATTGCGCTGATACAAAAAATAGAACGTGCATTAATCAATTGGAGTGTTTCCATCACCTCCATCATGTCTGTGTCTAACGTTCGTCTCTCTACAACGCAATACGCTTTACGGAGGCGTTCTATTTTCAGTCTTACGGACTGTCGGTTTCGCGCGAAATGCCAGAGAAACTGGTAAGCGGTCTGGATGAAAAAAGTCTCATTTTAGAAGAACAAAAAACATAACATCACATATAACACAAAATGTGCATTTAACAAAGACTTTGTGAGAATGGAGAGGCCTGATTGGCAAAGCTTTGGATAAACTACTCAACAAGGTGGTGACAGGACAAACCATTCCTCCAGAAGTCAAGTGGAATGGGGGACACACCGGAAACGCAACTGAGACAATGTAAATTAACTGACTGTCGTGAGACAGACTCCCCGTGCAACGCAATGGAGACGCACTGTAGACCAGTGTGAATCAGCCCCAACAGTATGTACTACTCTATGACCTAGATAACGTGGAGTCTCTAAACTGGTGCCAGTCATCCTTCAAGGCAAACACTCCTCAGTTTCTCCTGAAGCTGGTTCATTAAATTAACTCTCCTTAAGTTTTCAAATTACTCCCCTGGAGAGTTTTCAGAACCTAACACGGCTGTCTAATGACAGCAAGTGAAAACTGGATACCATTAAACCCATATGACTCAACAAATACCTACAAGTAGGTTTTGTGTCAACGTGAGTTATTCCTCTGCATCAAATGACCAACAAAGTTGAAGAAATTGTTATCTTTGAAAGTCGCAAAACTCACCGTGCCAGGTCGATTATGGATATGTGGGCTTTTTGGATTTTGACTGACGCTGCAAGCTACACGAGCAAACAACTCCCCAGCTGTTATCGCGTTTTGATTGAAATGTTGATAAACCCTGATTGCTCTGTCACACTGCATGCAGCCTCGACGGTGATGTTTTTCAAGCTGGATTTCGCCCACTTTGGGCAAGTAAGAGTGGCAAAACTGCTTTGGTTCTCAAATACACACCAAACCATGCAGAGCTGGAGCAGCTTGCAGTAATACATTAGGTCTCACTGTGCTGCTGCCAGCCTCATGTCAGATGAAGACTGTAGGCCTATTTGTCATGTTTGATTGGTTTTCATTAGCTTTCCAGAATGCACCACATTGCATTAATGTCGCAAGAAAAAGCTGTAGCAATACATAGGCAGATGTGTGTTGAGGGAAGGTGGAATCTGCTGCTTTCATATTTGGGCTTCACAATCCATAGTTCAGTGCCTAACAATGCCTCAAATACCAGCTGTCAAAGGAAGGGTCAATGGCATATTGATTACAAGTATACAATAAACTGTACTCATAAGGAGGTGCAACGTGAACTCTCGTATGACCTGCTCCATTCCAAGGCCCACATGCTTATTCATCTTTTTTTAATCTGCTGAGTCACAAGTATTCAATATCACCTCATTATGATGTGGAGTAGAATCAGATTTGCGACAAGGCTTGTGGATGGGACATCGATTTGATTTAGTTTAGTGCTGGCATTGGGTGCAATGAGCTGAAAAGCAATTAGGTCCATTAAGAGATCAACTGGGATGGTGCGAGCGCCACGGTGTGCAGCAGCCTGCTCAAAGAGGACAAAGAGAGAGAGATAAAGGTAAAAATGGAAAAGACTTGGATTCATCTCCAGACTGGCAGAATCCCACAGGGTCAGGACACCAAACACCACAACAACTCAAGTTTGTTTCTCCATGTTTGTTCATCATTAACTTTTACCTAAGATATAAAAAAAAGACATTTGTTTACATTATTGGGATGAACAAGAGTTTAAGAAAAAAAGTGGACAAAAAAGCCTTTTCCAAACTGACTGGATCGCGTTTGCACTTTGCAGTTAATAAATCAACATCAAGAGAGTTTTGTTTAGCCCCTGAAAGAGCTCTGTGTTATGGAGGGAATACATGAGCATAGAAAAAAGCATGAAAACGATCCACTAGTCTCCATAAGTGGTAAATACTTCTCATGGATCATGGATACTGTGCTGAATCATGTACATTGAATTTTAAAGAACATCTCTAATTTTGCTTTAGTTTTAGCTAAGTAGTTAAGTACGTCTACAAAAGTCCAGCTTGTTTTTCATTGTTAGATAGATAGATAGATAGATAGATAGATAGATAGATAGATAGATAGATAGATAGACAGATAGATGATAGATAGATAGATAGATAGATAGATAGATAGATAGATATAGATAGATAGATAGATAGATAGATAGATAGATAGATAGATAGATAGATAGATAGATATAGATAGATAGATAGATAGATAGATAGATAGATAGATAGATAGATAGATAGATAGTATAGGATAGATAGATAGATAGATAGATAGATAGATAGATAGATAGATAGATAGATAGATAGATAGATAGATAGATAGATAGATAGATGATAGATAGATAGATAGATAGATAGATAGATAGATAGATAGATAGATAGATAGATAGATAGATAGATAGATAGATAGATAGATAGATAGATAGATAGATAGATAGATAGATAGATAGATAGATAGATAGATAGATAGATGATAGATAGATAGATAGATGGATGGATGGATGGATGGATGGATGGATGGATGGATGGATGGATAGAATCTATTCCAGACTCATGGTCCAATTAGTAAAAAGGAGTATACAGACCCACTACATTAGAAATACACAGTGTCTGTAACAGTACACAGTGTATGTAACAGGGAAATAAACACAATGGAAGAACTATCTAAAAGGGGCAACAGGGGATTGTTGAAATGGAAAAGTCAATAAATTGAAGAAAATGGAAGTGATTAGAGCAGTTAACTATACCCATTAAACCATTTTTATCAATTTCACCATTTTTCTATTGTTGATTTTGACCTTTTTCATTTACAAGGGAAGTCCATAAGGTCAGTTGCTGAAGACAGGAACTGAACAACCAATTCAAAACTGTTTTTGGGCAAGAACCATCTTATAATTGGATGCAATGAACACCTCAAGTATTTAGCGCGAGCACTTTGGTTACAACCTTTAAAATCTGACAATTAAACTGATGCAATAATAGTTTATTTTTCCTCCATTGAGGCAACTTTTTTTTTATTTAAATCCTTCTGAACCGAAGAGTTAACGCTACTCTAAAAGGTCGCATTTTTAGTGTTTTGAGTTGGACATCTTCACTTAAGTTAAGGACTTTTTGTAACATGTGATGTATGGCAGTTATAAGTGCTAATCAAAGCCATCATATTAAGTCAACCACTCTCCTACCACTATACGTTTTTGTCATGTGCTTGATAAAAGTACTGTGATCAATTATTTTTTTCCCTCTATTAAAAAATTAACTCAAAATGGTAATGACTATGCCATAGTTACTTTGAAGAACAAATAGGCTTGAGTTGATAAGCTTCAAAAAGACAAAATATGTGGACCTTTCCAGTTTTTGTAAATACAGCCTAAAATAAAAGTCAAATTTAAAGAAAGAGCGTGATAAACACAGTTGCTAATTACTAGTTTAATTCAACGCTCTTGGACCACTTCAAAAGAGTTTCAACCTATTAACCGACTCCAAGGTCCTTTGTTTAGGAATTTGCCTCCCAACATGGCAGCCCTAGTCATAATTTGGTGTCACTCTACCATAAATCCTTTGTAATCTTTTCTTGTTTTTCCTTCTGCCTGAATAGGTGAGTTAGAAAATATTTCATGCACTCCTGGCTCCTTTGTTTCCCCATCTCAATCCACTCCCCTGGATTGTCTTTTCATTTATCCAATACGCTTCTCATCTCATTCGAGGTGCTCATTTATTTGCCCATTCTCTGCCCTCCTCCCTACATCTGTTCTCCAACTCTCCACTCCTAGCGAACAGTCGCAGACGCCTCTTTTCTATCCGTGCTCCTTTGTCACTCGCCATCCTTCTCTGTCTTTCTTTCACCCCCCTATTTCAGCATGTTTGGTCACCTCGCATTCACAAGGAGAGCCCCCGCCTCCATAGACGATTGATCATGGCCATTGTTTGCGCTGGGTTCTCCATTTTACAGTTCAGTGTTCATGAAAAGGAGTGTTTGCCAATTCTGTCTGTCACCCCTTCAACCCCCCGAATATACCTGCACACGGTATCTGTCTTGTTCTGCCCAATGATCCCCTGCTGACATTTTTTCCAAGCACACCTTCATCAATTTCACACCTGTGACGCCCTTCTATGCCATTGTGGAGGGCAAGAGCAGGAGGTGATGGGGAAAAGCAGACATTGCTGGTTCACTTTGTGGGATCCAAACAAACAAAAAAAAAAGCATGATGGCAATACTCTTTTAACCCTTTAACACCAGAGCTTCAGCTATAGTGTTGAAATTATTTTCTACCACTGTCATGCTACGTTCACGGGCATTTGTCACGAAATAAAAACGCGTTCTTCAACGCACTTTGAGCATCCGGTGTTCACACCGTATGTTACCTGATACAAGCACATGCGCTCAAAGTTGGAAGAAGCTTGGTGCAAAAAGTCAAAAGGGTTGAAACCTCGTGAATCTTGCTTCGGGTGTATTGTTTTTTTCACAGCTCTATTCAAATATATGAAAGAAAGGGTTCCTTTACGTTTCTTCAAGTTAGATTTAAGACTTTTTCAGAACTTTTTAAGACCTTGCAAAAAATGTGTGTAAACAGCAGGCTCTGACATCATCTCTTAAATTAAACAAAACGGATACTAATACAATAAAACAGTTACTGATGCATGCATGCCATGTTGGAGATTGGTCAAAGTAAGATAAAGAGAGCGTAAATATCGACACTGACAAATTTGTCGGGTCATTCTGCAACTTCAAAATAAAGGTATGAATATTTCAGCTATGTGCAAGTTCTGTTATGTCCGTCCTGGGGAAGGATCCCTCCTTCATGTGGACACCCCTGAGGTTTCTTCGTTTTTCCCAGAATCTGTTTTTAGGGAGTTTTTCCTGTCCACCGCAAAGGAGGGTCTAAAGGCAGGGATGCTAGTTTAGTTTAGTCTGTTTATTTAAAGTTCAGTATTATCCTATTGAATTCTATGCATTTATGATCACGCTTGATTGCATGTTTACCTTACCATTACTGGTACGTAGCCCACTGAGATGACTGTTGTTGTGAATTTGGGCTATATAAATAAAATTGAATGGAATTGAAAATATGTCCTGAAGATGAACTGCTTCCCCCTATATGTGTGTGTATATGTATATATATATATATATATATATATATATATATATATATATATATATATATATATATATATATATATATATATATATTTGCAGCGCTTCATCCAGGGTTCCAAACTAGCCAAGACCTCCCCATCAGAATCAGCTAATTCACGCTGATCACAAAAATGGTCGAGGAGTTACGGTGATGACTAAGAGTGTGTGTTTTGGGGTAACCAGCTCTGGTGTGTTAAACAAAAATGCATAATGCATTTATTGATTTATTTAAAAATATAAAATAATATATTTCTACAACATCACTATCACCATTTGCCCCCCACCCCACCCCCCGCCATATAGTTTGCCTTTTTCCACATTTATCCTGCAAAAGATGAACCGTGCAGCCAAAATGATCGATTCAATGATGCAGTGCAATTTGTAATGGAAAAAGCCCATTCAGAATGTAAACATCGCATGTGCTCACTTCTCGCCTTTAGTCGATAAGAATTGGACTTTCAATCATGTTGCGTTTATGAGCTGCTAAAGTAATAGGTCACGACCCTCAGAGATCTTAGCTGAAACAAAGGAGCATAATCACCTGAGTACAGCTTAAGCTAAATGCTTTTTGAATAACAGACAGGAGATAAAGATGAGAGGCTGGGAGTGTGGAGCTGTAAGAAGAAGTTTTTTTTTACTCCATCCGGCTGTGGTGCTTTATGTGGGAAGAATTAATCAACACAATAACATGTCTCACCCTCTCTGGCCGTGCCAACACAGTGATTCAGTGTGTGCACTTGATTATGAAAAGTTGATTCATGTGTGAAAAGTCTGGGTAGCAGACACACATCTTGGGTGTTGCAATATATTTCATAAATTGCTTTGCTTTTTCAAGTGTTATTTTTAGAGTTGACAAAAAGGACAGAAATGCTATGATCAGTTATCATACTTCTGTTTTGCTGCCTCTTGACTTTGCTTCTAGATGTCTGCTTTAATTCAGAACTTCCAACTTAATCAAATGATCAAAGTTAGATTTGACAAAGTTTTTATTATGGAGTTTTGTCCCTTTTGTATTTTTCTGTTGGGGTTTTCCTGCCCTTTAACCGATTCCTGTTTCTTTATTCTTCTTTGGTCAGAGCGACTATGGAGCGTGGAGGACGTTGGCAGATCCTTTTGCAACAGAAGAGGAACCATTTGCATGGCAGAGGCCAAAAACTCTGCTTTTACGACGCACATCCCATGGATTCGGGTTCACCTTGCGACATTTCATCGTGTATCCTCCGGAATCGAGCATGCATGGCTTCCCGGTTAGTTTCACAAATGTATTCACTTAAAAAGAAACATGCTAGAAGCTTGTGTTAAATTCTGACATCATGATGAACGCAGGCATTGAAATGCATGTGTTTGGAATTTTTCAGGTGGAAGATCAAGGCCGCAGAGGTAAGTCAAAAACAAAATGTCTAGTTTTTTTTCTCTTAATAGATTGGTCCCTAAAGTTATGTTTTATTATGTTTTAAAGTGCTTATAAATGCCTGCTAAAATAGCTTTAAAGTCTATAAGTAAGGCTGCCAAGAAAGATGTCTTAAAGTATTTTACAATTTTTGTTATTATATAATTATTATTCGTTATTTTACTTTATTACTTTATTTATTTTATTTCCCAAACTAATGACTACTCCGCGATGATCCAGTATAAACTGAGGGAAGTGACTTTGACAAAAAAAATAACAAACAAAATAGAAAAGAAGTAGTCCGGTCCTGCACTTGATTAGTCAAGTGGGCCGAGCGACTGAGCGACCATGTCTCTGAGCAGAGCAGACAGACTTTGTGTTTGAGGGGAAGGGAGGATGCTTTGTTACGTGTGCGCTAAATTGTGGGAGACTTCGGACTGCGACCCGTCCCGGAGCTCTAGGTGAAGCTTCCGAACTCAGGAGAACCGGTTCTCCCGGTAAAAGTGTGTCCGGGCAGAGCTCTGACCGCCAGCTCACACAGCGGCTTTCGGGCGGTGTGTGAGCTTTTCAGAGCAGAAATGTGCTCAGTACTTAGAAACTGTTCAAACTAGGGCTGCACGATATGAGGAAAACTTGCGATATGCGATATTAGTGATCAATATTGCGATAACGATATAATTTGCGGTAAATAAACAAATAGAAAAATAAACAAAAACATCATTCCCATTTTATTGCAACAGTTTAAAAATTATACTCCAAATGACCCTCATCGACATGGGGGACAAACATCTAACATAATAGGCCTCCATCTGATTGGTCAACAATGGGAAGGCGTCCATCTGATTGGTCAAAGCATAAAGGAATTTATTTGATTTGTTAAATGCTTCAAGCTGCTAGAAGATTGTTTTAACACATTTTGGGTTTGCGATTTATTGCGATATTCGCCGTCTTTTGCGATATGCATATTGCAGAGCTGGATATTGCGATAACGATAAATTTGCGGTATATTGTGCAGGCCTACTGAGATAGTAAACATTTATTTTAAAGCTTAAAACATGCATGATCAAATTCAAAGTAATATGTAGACAAATTATTTCAATATAGATTTGATCCTTTTTTATTTATATTATTTTAAATAAATGCATGGAGGATATAATTAAATCTATTTATGCATGAAAATGCACCAATACATTATTACAATCACTAGAACCGCTAAACTACGAAATAAATAACAGCAATTATTGTCTTGCAATGGAAGGTCCAAATGTTGCGTGGACTGGAAATGGAAGCGGTGAAAAAGACGGGAGGCGGAGCTGCAGGAGGCGGCATAGTTAAAGAACCTGACATTGTCACTAGGAGTGACGAGGATGAAGAGGATGGGGACTGGTATGAAGACTAAGTGAGCAGGGTGAAGACACAGATGCCCATGTGCAAAGAGGGGGATGCACAGAACACAGAGTGGGAAAAAAGCAAAGGAAGGAGCTAACAGACTGATACAAGGAGGAGGTCATGAAAGAGGAACTGAAAGGGGGCTGCAGTGATAGAAGAAAAAGCAGAGAACAGACGACGATGAAGACAGATAATGAGCTGTGGCGACCTCTAAAGGGAGAAGTCGACAGAAGATTAGATTTAAGCTACATGTGTTCAAGTGACTACTTTTAATAGAAAATCGTTGTAAATGCAAGTTTCTGTGTTCCAAACTCTTGTGTTTACGCGTGACCATGCACATTTTGAGACTGTTTTCGGGCTATACGGACAAAACGGGCAGCCATTAAATAGGCGTTGGAACTTCACGGAAGTGCCAACTGCTGAAAAGGAATTGGTTTGTGCCCAGCCAGAATTACACCAAGTCTTTCATAAATCAGATTAGAGTTGTGAAATAAAAAACCCGGAGCAAGATGTACTCTGCTTTGACATTTCGCAGCAATCCTCCTCCAACTGTAGGTAGTAAACAGTAGAGAAAGAAAAAGAAGAAGGTGCCCCTCCAGGGGGCTAAAATTGTGTGTGGGCGGCCGTGGTGCAGTGGTAGGGCGTTCGACCCAGGTTTGATTCCCGCCTTGCACGCCCATGAGTCAAAGTGTCCTTGGGCAAGACACTGAACCCCACCTTGCCTCTGGTAGTAGGCAGGCGCCTGTGTTTGGCAGCGGAGCGGCCACCAGTGTGTGAATGTGTGTGTGAATGTGTGTGTGCATGGGTCTGTGACTGTAAAGCGCTTTGTCCTTGTAGGTGGAAAAGCCATATATAAGTATACGCCATTTATTATTTTACTATTTACCAAACAATGCATGTCTTGCATGTTCAAGAACGTGTGCCACATGCCCAGTGTGAACTTCACATTACTTGCATGGTAATGGCTTCTGTCTTATTCTCATTTTGGGTTTTTAACCCCGTTCACCACTCTAGCTATTAAATTTCCCATTTTCGAATCCCCTGTAATTTTATCCTAAATTATCACATTTAATTTTTTTTGTACCCCTCACAAGTGTCTAGTCCATATGAACATCGTGGGAAGTACATCTGTCTCTTTTTTTGTAATATTTTCCATATATCTAACCCTGCAAAATGGAACTCTCACTTCTCACCTTGATCTGTTTAAGCGGCCCATTTTGTCCTCAATTACTTATTCTGATACCTTCTGCTGCATTATAACCATTTTAGCTGCCAGTCTCACACTCTGCCTCACTCTCTCCTCTTCTAGTCTCTCTGCCATGTTTGTGGCCTTTCGGTCTGTGCACATCTAATGGCTGGGGTGTAATCCACTGGCTAATCTGCTGACAGCCTGTGTGACAAGGCATTAGCCTTGTGTCACTGCCTACCATGCTGCTTCTCAGCATGTGTGTCTCCGGGAGACAGTCAAAAAGCCTACGGACGTTGTTGCCTCAATATACATACCCGATTTCATTAATTTCTTTTTTTGGTGGTGTGGTGTGAGTAAAGGCTTATGTGTGTTTGATCTCAAACGGATTCCCCCCCAACATCACGTTAAATCTGTAGCTTCTTCCATGATTTTTCAACGTTAGTTTTATTCTATTTATCCTGCTGTTTATGTCAGCGAAGTCTGCTGTAATAAAACGTCACATTGTTATTTTGATTTAAAAGGAGGCAAATGGGCCACAACAACCTGTCAGTGAGGGTTTTTGCTTCTTCAGGTATGCAGTTTGGTAAAAAATAGACAAGTACAGTACAGACTAAAAGTTTGGACACACCTTGTCATTCAAATGAATGGGACGGGGTGTCCAAACCTTTAGTCTGTACTGCATATGATCAGAAATTGGATTTCCCATTGTTTCAACTTTATTAAGTTAAGGTACTCTGTTTACTTTTGGATCTATTTTTTAAAAGTGTTCCAAGTGGTCATTTAACTATCATTATACCTGTGTACATAGTTTCTGCAAACAAATACATAAAGGGATTTATTTGTCTGCAAATGGATTCATCAGAATGGAGCTTGTGGCCCGCCGACAGTAGTTTGTATGTAGGAACTTCCAGCTTTTTCAAAAGGTATTTTTTCGTCGTCTCCTGATTCCCAACTATTTGGATAAGGAAATACTCACAAAGGAAAATTTAAGCTTAGTATTCTTTGTAAATGATCTCCATAATCATAAAAAATGCTACAAGAGGTCTTTAAATGCTGTCTTTAAGACAGGACTTTTTTTTTAATAGCTGATGTGTTTTTTTTCCTCCTGTCGTGTCCCCACATACATCTGTAAGTATTTTGCTTTTCTTACAAACAAATAGATTCCACAATGCCATGGTCTTGTCAAAACTGGAAGTCCCATGAAAGCAGGACAATTACCTTTAGTCGTGCCCACATTTCTCTCTTGTTTAGCTTCCCTTGTCTCCACCTGAGTGATCCTGTTATCACAACTGACCCCTTGCTGGATCTGTCGACAGCTGAAGAGATTACACCAAAGGCCACAGAACACACTGAGCTCCCCACATGAGGAGGGAGGAAGAAACCGCCTGATCCCTCAATGCTGATAAACTAGCCCAGATTTCGAGGATTCCAGAAGGACCAGTCGGGAACCGGCGGAGTTGCGAGTTGAGTGTTTTGCTATATTTGACTTTAAGTCTACTTCTAATCACTGGGCTTTTCAGAGGGGATAAGGGGAAAGAGAATGGGGGCTTGGCTGGAGTGGGATAAAGCCCTGATGGAATTGGGGATAAGGTTATTGAACTGTGATTTGATAAGACACCTTGCTTGAAACCTTGTGAGCAGCATGTTGGAAGAATGAGTCTGCCCACCACATCGGAAGCTGCATCATTATTCTTTCACAAACTTTCACAGGTCAACCGAACAGCAGCTAGTGAATTATTAGCTTCTCACAAATGAACTTTGAGCTCATGTTAACAGTTTCATATTATAATGCCTTAGTCACAACTGCTCTTACGGGTGGATAAAAAAAAGGGCAAATCTTCATGAGACACGCAGCTGGCCTGCACAAAATATTGAGATCGTAGAGCGCTCGATGGGCGTATTATGGGCATAGCAAACATGTAAACAGCAAGTGAGGGTCAGTTGAGGCAGACTAGACGCAGGCCTGTAATATGGACTTTTCAGACATATACGCACAGCGCAAGGGGCTTGTTAGCGCGCTAGGTGTGTGAGACTGGCAGCATCACCCTTATGCAGTGCTGGAGCCAAAACATGTTGTATGGGGGGATGGAGGGTGGGAGAAGACTTTGGAAGGGTGGCAAATGAGAACAGCAAAGTGGAAGGCCATTACAAATGAACGGATCAAACATACGTATTTTAAACAGTTTTACAAGTGAAAATTAAGCTAAGCTTTAAGTTTCTTTTAATAGTTAACCCTTATAATTGTTCATTATGTGTGGGGTAATGGGCTGCATGTGTTAATAGGGGGAGAGGGTAAAGGGTAGGTTGGGTGATTATTTTATGTAACTGTTTTTGTTTTATTTATAATTGTAAAGTGCTTTGAGCTGTGCAATGTATAAGAAGAATTTTTTTTTTACAAATAAAGTTTGATTTGATTATTTTAAATATTAGCTGATGTGCTATTTCTAACCCTTAAAGAAGCCTGTATTGATGACTTCTTAATCTTTGTCAATAATTACACTAATATTGACTTTAAAAAAAAATGGGGGGCAAGTGGGAGGGCCTTTTTGCAACCCTCCTCCTCCTTAGCTCCGCCCCTAAACATACACCATAAGTGCGAATAACTTCCTTTATCTTTTCAAATACTTCACAAAAGCCTTACCACACACACGACAATGGTTCCTTCCATTGATGTCCCTTAAGGTGGCAGCAAGAGCCACATGGGGGAACTTCAAGACACCCATTAAGATGCAGCCGATCCTCTCTACAACCCGCCACAGGTCTGCATAAACCACAAAACCTGCAGCACCAGAACGGGTCAACCCCCCCATATGGGTGCATGTGACTAAGGCATAAGACTTTCAATGATGCCCACGCATAGAGTGCACAACTGCCATCAATTCTTTGCGCAGAGAACATTTTCCAGCTAATGACTAATAATCCCCCAGGATCTGTGATTGGTTTCATTCATGCTCATTTCTAGGTGTTCCTTAATCCATCTTTTTTTTACATTGCGGGATTTTGAATGTTGCCGCACGGGGGATAGTACTGCCATTCAAGGGAGAACACAGCCCAATCATTATTGATTCATGCACCATAAAAGCAGAGCTGAGTGAGACAGACTCTTCTGGAACGTGGCTTGCCAAAATGCTGTCAGAGACGGAGGTTTGATGGCTCACTCGTCCATGGCCCCTGCATCATGTTGTCTTCAACAGCTGTTGTTTGACAGGAAGGAATTCGTCCTGCTGCGAGCAAAGACTCAGCTATCAACTTAAGACACTTGACAGCAGCACACCACGAGGCCCGTTCTTTGTGTCGTTTCATAATAGGTGCAACTCGTTTGAACATCTGCAAACGGCATTTGATGAAACAACAGCAACAAATCAAGAAGTCAGATGAGTGGAACCCTGATGGGATCTATTTTTTACCCCCAAAAATCCTTCAATCTTTCATCTCGTTTTCAATACTATAAAAAGTTGTTGCACTGCTTTTATATTAGTGCTGTATTTTTGATTGAATTTTGTGTATTGTTACTTATTTTTGCCGTCTCTTTAAAGTGTTTCAAGGTTTGCAGTGGATTCGAACATGAAGAACGTCTCCGACTAACACAGTCTTAAAGCTGTGAAAGCAACTGCCATTTATTGATCATTTCTTAATTACAAGAGTCACTGGAATTTGTGGTTTACAGCCTTGCCAGAAGCCACTTATGCAGCATACCCAGTTAAGCAATCACTTCTAATAGCAAGTGACCAAATGATATGCTGCTTTGCCAACTAAAAACAGCCAAGAACAAACATTAAAGAGAATAAAATTCAGTTTGGAGACCCACAGGATTCTGGAGCCCTGCGCATTTATAGAACACGTTTGCTTTTCATGAGTAGATTCATGAAATAATATAACAAATCCATAGATGTGTTGTTTGAAAAAGTCATGTTTCTATAATAAAAAAACAACAGTTTAAAGCAGGCTGTTGAAACCACCGCCTACAAGTCCAGACAGTAAAATTCCATGTTAAGTAGAGATGCTGATGCTGATTGTAAGCACAGAGCTAACGTCCCATCGTGATTAGAGCATAAATCGGAGATATTGAATGGCACCACAGCAGGCTCCAAAGAGGCATTGATTCATGCCAGCACTTGGAAACAATTGTTCTGAAATGCATGCAGTAAATATAATCTATAACAAACGAGTTGTCTAGCCTTTTTACATAGAAGGCTGTGCTTTACAATTTAGCATAACATGATGGAGGTATGAGCCAGAATGTTCAAGGTGGGGTTAAAATTGGCCACGGATATGGCCTGGATGTGGCAAAGTGTAGAATTGACCGTATAAATGACTATAGCAATGACTGTAAAAGGGGGAACTGGACAGAACAAGTGTGATGTCACCCATTGAAGCAGGAACCACGTTTTTACTGAGGCATCTGATTGGTCAGTTTATTTATTACTTAAATAACTTGCGATAAAGAAAAAATGTGAAAATGAAATTAAGAACAAGAACAAGTTAAAATAAAATATCAGATTAAGAATGGTTATTCTGAGAAAAACAATGACTGGGTGATAGCTGCTTATTTCTCAATGAAAGTCAATGGGATTTTGGCTTTTTGGAGCAAGCGGGTACTTCCTGTTTGTTACATGGCGTGGTCACTTTGTCCAGTTTTCTGTCCAATGATGGCAGCCCTGCAGCCATTACTGTGTGAGTGTGTGCGTGCAAGGGACTGTAAAGCACTTTGGGCCTTTATTGAGGTAGAAAAGCATCCACCATTTGCCATTAACAATGTTGGAATTGAACTTTCTTGGAATATATGTGAATATTGGAATGTTATAAACCCCCCTTGTTTTTGTGTGCAGGGTTTTCTTTTGCAAAACATTGATCATACTTGCTAACTACTAATGGAAAAACAGGAAAATGTTGACTCACAAGCGTTTTACAGAAAATACAAGTGTTTTTGTTTGTTTTTTTCTCTATTTTGGAACCGAACCAATATGCCACCACACTGCTTTATCTCAGTCAGCCATATTTATTAGTTTGAAGGCAGTCCTATCAATTCACAGAAAATTAGTCCTATTTAAGATACAAAACAACAAGAGAGCTTTGTGCAACCAGAGCCCTTTGATGTGCATCTAAAGAGGGACTGAACCACAGTCAAAAGCTGCCGTCTGACAGTGGCTTACAGAAGGAATAAAGATTGTTTGTTATACCTGCAAAGTGCTGATGGAATCTTTATTACATACCAATTAATAAGCATTTTAAAGAATTTGCATGCTTTGCACCTTTTGTCCATGTTTAAAGCCCCGCTCCAATCATTTTTTGATCTATTTTATAAAGTGTTCCCATTGGTCTTTTAATTGTGATTATGCTGTTTTTAGCCCAAATGTAAAAGCCAGTGTTGTTTCCTAGGACATAGTTTCTGCAGAACGACAATAGCGGATCAACATCCCCCCTCCCCCTCCCAGTTGAGGAGTGGAATGGAGAAGGGAGCTTATGGTCCGCCCAGTGTCATGTCTTTGTCTCTTTTTCAAACTGGATATTTTCCTCTGCTTCAAATTCACAGCAATTTCAGTAAAGAAACACCCAAAACTACAAATTTAAGATTAACCTTCTTTATATTTAAACTCCATCCGGAGAAAGATGCAACAAGAACATATTAAAAACACCAAAAACACTATTTGCATCAGTGGGTCTTTTAGCAGTTCACCTGAGGAGTGAAATTTGGCTCTGTTTTGCTCATCAAAGAATTAATACTGCATGATGGAGCAACAGAGGCTATCTCTGAAGGTACCATGTGTTACAGCCAAAGGGATTTTTCCATACAATGGCTCTGAGCCTGCACCTGAACCTTGCACAGCATATTTGGAAAATTTACATCTCGAAATAAACACAGAACAACAACGCCGCTCTACAGAAATAATACCGCAAATATAATAATGCCCTTCAAATTTTTCCATAAATATAACTGACGTTCTAGAGTGGTTCTTTTCTCACCGCATTATGGTTTGAAACATTCCTTGAAATTGCGATTACACATGTACGAATCAGTGTCCATCACTGCTGCCAGCCTCATAAGTGTAAGCCGGCTGGAAAAATGAATGAATAAAAAAGTCTAAGAGGATATAAAAGGAGTGCAAGAGTTAGGTATGAGAACAGAATGAGTGTATAGGGAAAATTGCTTGGCGAGACAACAGAGAGAAGGGACAGACAGGGAAGTGGAGATAGCAATGCTGGAGTGGCAGAATCAGACAGGTTAGAGATGGGGGGGGTTGGAGATCACAAAAGGAAGGTGGTAAAAGAAGAGTTAGTCCTCTCAGTGATGCACTGGATGCTGAAAGCCACTTCTATCTGCCCTCTCATCTTTGGCCTAAGTTTAGAAAAACCCTTTTACATCCTCCTCACATCGAGCCCATCCCAGCACCCATCATTTGACAGTAATCACCACTCTGCCTTTTGACTTACTACAGATTTTTTTTCCCCCCTTGCAAAACGCTGCTAAACGGAACTGCTTTTAAGAGAGAAAATACGTCTGCCCGGAAAGTTTGCTTTAATTACAGCCCAAGACGTGATCAAACGGCATTCTGAAGCTCGCGCATCGAAATCTAAAAGCTTTGCTTCCTCCGTTCGTCGGTGAAGCTAAAATCACGCGGCGAATGCATTACGTAAGGTCAAACAAACTTTGACTAGGAACATTAGGCGTGCGCATTAACGCCTGAGTAAAGACATGCCCTTGCTGACACCCAACCTTAGTGGATGCTAGAAGCAGAAGGAAAACAAAGAAATGAAAGTGCGACTGACTAATTGAGGATGACATGTCCAAAGCGTATCACTAATTATGCCCCCGTTGCTACAAACTGTTCACTTACTCTGATCAGCTTAAACAGATGACAGAAGTGAATGCTGGTCATAAAAAAATGAGTTGTTTTTCTATCAAGATGTCCTAATGTAGACATTACCAAAGCAGGACTGCATGTACGCTCAAGCAGGACCTTAAACCACCATGAAAAAAATCTTTGAACCCTTTAACAGCTAGGCTTTGGCTCAAGTGTTGACGTTTGTTGGACTATTATAACTCTTTAACCATTTACACAATTAATGCCATGGGATTCTGAAGCTGAGAAAAGCAGGCCACAGTAGTGGCGTGGTTATGCAGTTGAAGTAAATCAGCGGATTCTGTCATGGAGAAATGCGACTTTGCGTCAGTTGCATATCGATACGAAAAGTGGCTTTTACCTGCATCAGAATCAGCAGATTCCCGTTGATTTATGGTCAAAGAGTTATGGTGTGTCAAAGATCGTGTGTTATTTGGATGTCTCTTGCAACATCTCTGTTGTAGAAGTCTCACTCCAATCTTCTTTTGATCTATTTTAGCCAAAATCCAAAAACCTGAGGTGGCCAGTTTAGACGAGGAAAATGAAGACTTTAAAGTTCCTACACCATGCATACGTTATTTTGATCCATTCAAGTTATTCTGAGTATTCCTCTAAAACGCTGCTCTCTGAGCACCAGCCCCTCCCGACCCACACAAACAAGCGAGTTCTCACATTGTGATGTAGATAAGCGGGGAACCGCCCCTTCCAGGAAGAGTCTGTGCTGCCAGGAATGCCTCCAGGCTAACACACACACACACACACACACACACACACACACGCACACACACACATTTTCTCCACAGAGCTGCCAGTGATCTGCAAAACCTTTTCCTTTTATATGCACAATATGCACATCCATCTTTGCAAAAGTTCGGATGCAGATCCGCTGCAGAAGCCGACTCTAGGTTGACGTCATGAAATGGGCAACACCCCCTCGGAGCAATAGGCGGTGCCTAAGAGATCGAGTCGTCTGCAAAGATAACTCATTTTTCATAAAAAAAACAAGATTTTTTAAGTGCGCCAAAGGTATTATTAATGTTGAGGGCTAAAAAAAAGCATGATTTAGGCCCCTTAATGGATCTGTTTGTCTGCAAGTGGATGCATCAAGATAGAGCAGAGCATGGAGTTAGTTGCTTGCCGCAGTAGTTTCCACATCACAGCTACAAGCTTTCTCAAGCGATATCTTTTCATCTGCTCCCTGTTTACAAAGATTTGAATAAAGAAATACTCAGAAATACAATTTTCAGCATAATTGTCTTTCTATTTGTCCTCTATCATCAGAAAAATGCTGCAAGGACATGTTAAAAACGGTAAAAAAAAAACAACAACTTTTTATTAGAGAGAGTCTATAGGGTTTAGGAAAATACAACCGTTCAATGTTCAGTTTGTCTAGAGTTTAAAGTTTAACAATCGGGGTTTCTGCTGTCAACATTTCCCACAGCGGAAAACATGTTAAATCTTCTCATTTATGAGCTGCAACGGAGTGTTTTTACTGTAATGGTGAACAAGTTTGCAGACATTGGGTGGCAGAATCAAAGAAACAAGCTAAGCATTGAAAATAGCTGGGTTTACAGCTTGGGGCTGGTTGTTTACTTTGTGATGTGGCATAGCTGACTGGTACCAACATGTTAGGTGAATCCTCACTGTCAATGTTAGAAAAGCTTAACATTTGTGACAGAAACTGAGTTTAAAGGGCTGGAATTTTCAGAGGAACAAATTAAAATAAAAAGGTAACCAGGAATTTGGGATTATTTTCAACAAACTTTATTAGACTGAATAGTTTTGAAGGTTAAATGATTTGTTTAGTTTTAACAAATGGAAATTTTACAAGTTATTTAGAGTTCTAAGAGGTCTAGAAAAAAAACAAAAAATAAAAAAATCAAGCAAAGGATTTTACTCTTGTCACACCAGAACTCTAGCTCCAGCGTTTCCATTATGTCGACTATCGTTACTCTTCCACTGTTAATTACACAATTAATGCAGCAGATTCTGATTGGAGAAAAGCAGTCATGCAACACTCTACAGTAGTAAAGAGACTGCTTATGCAATCATTGTAAATCAGCTGATTTGGTTGCATAGAAAAGCGGTTCGAAGCCGATACAAAAAGCCACTTTTCTTTGCATCAGAATCAGCTGATTCACATGATACGGAGTTACCGTATGTCAAAGTCCGTGTGTGACATCTTCAGTGTTAAAGGGTTAAAGGGTATAGAACAATTTAAGGTGCCAACAGCTGGGATTCACCACAGAAATCCTTTTGACTCCAGCTGATACAAAGCAGAATAAAAATAAATAAATAAAGTAAAAAATAAGGAACATTTAAGTTTGTTTATGTGGAGATTTCTCCATTCACTCCAGCTTCCTTCCAAAAATCTTTTTAAATGGACTAAGTTTGTGAGGTATTCTGTTCCACCATGGTATTCACATCGTTAGTATAGGCTCCAGCCACCGCCATCATAAATGAAGATTGCATTTCTTTAATTATTTTTCTGATTAACCTTCACTCAACCAGGTAAAACCCATTGAGATCGAGATCCTTTTTTTCCAAGGGTGACCTGGCCAAGAGGTCAGCAGCACACAACCCAAAACATAATAAAAACAAATACAACATTACAATTGGTATTGCTACAATTGAAAATTTGTAATTAAAAATTTAAGTACGACAAAGGGACATAGTGCTATTAAATGCAATAGATGTAAAACTGTCAGACGTAGGGTGCAAAAGTTATTAAGTATAAGTATATATAATAAAGAACAGGTCAGATTTGGCTGAACAGTGGCATCTTAGCTATTAGGAAGTTAAGTTTTTTTGCTTTTGAATAGGCCAGATGTAGTCATGCTCATTACTGTAGTGGACAATGTTTTTTTTTCTTTTCTTTTTTTCTTAAACCGAAAAAGAAATAACTTGTTTATGGTCTGATGTTAAAGTTTCTCCAGTTTGTGCTCTCAGATTATTTCAATCCCTCTGAAGATGAGTCAGTTGTAGGAAGGGGCAGGAAAAATTATGGGGAGCTTAGCGTGCATGCTACACTGCATCAGCTACAGCTACAGCAAATTATTGCTTCTCCTCCTGTAGTGCTCCTGCACAGCAGTGGCAGACAACTAATTACATGTACAGTATAAATAGCAACAGTAGGGAACATTCTGCCTGCATGTTTGCTGATTGCGGGACCATAAAATGAACTAAAGTCAAATTCATTTACCCCAAAAATGTTTATTTAGAATACTTCTACTTCTCAAAGCGAACCTGCTTTGAATTAATAGAACAAAGTGAAGCTAAAGGCTGTGTATAAAGCATTTAGCAAAATAAATATTGAAATATCTGTTTATTAATAGAATAAAAGCCAAGGCACAAGTTGATTGTATTTAAAGATTCATTTTGCCAAAAATTGTGTTTTTGGTGTTTTTAACATGTTCGTGTACATTTAGAGGAGGAGCAGACGGAAAAATGCAGTTTGAAAGAGAGCTTATTTGTGATGTGGAAAAATGTTGGGCGGATTACGGGGTTGCCCCCGTCCCAATGTCCACGCCCACAATTCAGAGGGGAATTTCTAATGAATTACTGTTGCTCTGCAGAAACTTCCTAAAAACAGACAGAGTTTTTTTTTTTGTTTTTCTGGATAATCATAATAAAAAACCCACTGGGAAACCCACTCTTGCAGTGAGCCTATTCCACACAAACAGCTACACATTCTGTTTGAACACAAGCAGATCTGGTGTATTTTAAAAAATATGGTACACACTGGCACAAGCACACACAAAAAATAAAAATGACGAGGCGCGGGTGCATTAATCCTGTTATTGAATGACCCACATGCCCACTTTGATTTCTGATGCTTCTTTTTTTTTACAACACACTACCGCATGGATTACAGAGATGGGGTACAAGGCAAGTCATCTATCTATGCCAGTCATGGACGAACACAAGTTCCTATTGGCCAGAAAAGTCCCTCTTTGTCTCAGTGACTCTTGATTACAGTAAGGAGACAAAGTCCAATCGTCCATTCTGCGACCAGCAGATATTTAAATCAAATAGCTATTCTTTTCTTCATTGTTTAAAATCATCTTACCTTTCAGAACTCAAGCTGCTTTTCCAAGAGTGTAAAAGCTGCAGAAGAAACAAAAACAAAAAAACATCAATGAATGTTCAATGAAATAATTTTATTCTCACTGATTCATAAAAACATTGACATCATTTGTGGGAAATGCTTCACAAGGGATTAGTTATGACAACTTTTCTAATTAGACTATAGTTCTAATCGCGGTCACCACAATGCAATGTTCTGGAGCCTTGTGCTAATTTAGCAGAGCCATAGCTTCTCACAGTGTAAAGGGCAAACATTTATTACCCACTGATTACATATGGCAGGCATGTGTGTCTGGCACTTGAGTCCTTGTAATTTTCCAACCCCTTACAAAAATCCTGTCTGCACTGATAGTCAGCCTCCTTTTCAAAGTGGTGTTTTTCCAATTTATTTTACTGAGACTCAAAAAACAAAAGAGAGGAAAATGGGACTTTAGAGGGCTGTGGGCAGCTTTTTACTTTAGCGCTAATTAAAAGGACGGAGAATAAACCAAGAGAAGGAGTCGGAATGTAAAATCAGTGAGCGCCATTGCTGATTGAGAGGATGTCACTTAGCTCCAGTGAATTTTCACCACATTCACTTTGGGAAAAAAAAGGGAATCAAGAGGGATGGAAGAAGATAATTTTGCAGGGAGGCTGAAAAACAGAACATCTACATGTTCTGTTCCAACCCTTCTCCTTTGTCCCCAGAGGGGAGATACAAATTCAGGCTTGGCAAAAGTTTGAACATAGTTAATTCTAACTAAAGAATAAGACAGCAGAGAAGGAAGACTAAGTATCTGAATTGCTGCTGTCAAAATGCTAAAAAGGAAATTTATGCCTAGTTTGTATGCAAGCTATATCTTAAGAGACGTTTACATCGCCCTAGGCAACGCACGTTCAAGCAACTACTTTCAATGAAAGGTCTAAGTTAAAGTCTATATATACGCTTTCAGGCATCTGCGTTCAAAACACTTGGCTTCACTCATTGCAATGCAACGTTTAATACCATTTTTGGGTCCTATGTCCAAAACCACGAGCCTACTGAAAACCAGATGAACTTTGACCAATCAGGGACATGGATTCAATTCACAGAAGTGCCAAGCGTTTGAAAATTGATCGTGAAGGAGAAATTAATTGATTGGTTTGTGCCTGGCTGGAATTCCATGATGCTAAGTGTCTCATATTTCAGAAAAGAGTTGTGAAAGAAAAAGCCTGAAGCTAAATTCGCGAGATTTCCACCACTTGGACATTTCCCACCTAGGCTTTTCCAACTGTAGGTGCTAATAATGGGGAGCGGCAGTCCAGTGCGATCAGAGAGTAATCAGAGGGTCTAAACTAATAGGTAGAGTGAAGACATCCCTTCATTTGTTTGAACAATTTTAAATGTAGAAATTGTATTTCAATAAATATGAATATTACTACGATCTTGATTTTGCTTTGTGCTTCAGCTTTTTTCTTTGCGAATTTAAAGATTGAAATACCGTTTCAGTTTGTGATTTCCGAATTAAACACAAAATTAGACTCAAAGCTGATTCTGCTGAGCAAAGCACAGCAGAACCTGGACAGAGATAATTGGTGCATATGCAGACAGAGGATGATCCACCCCTTCACTGAGAGGCTTTCCTTACCCATGGGGAATACAGAACATGATTAATAGTTACACTGCAGCAATCAACAGGCAGTAATAGAACCACCTGCCAGGGGTCCTGCTGCCCTGTGTAGATTTATGACTAATAATTGGCCTTGAATGTAGCCACTCTACAACTATCAAAACCTGAAAGAGCCAGTTAGTTTTCGGCAGTAGGAGAGGGAAAACCATTTGATTCACCTTCTTTTCTATGAAGATGCATTAACTACTTGTAATTTAATATTTTTGAGTAAGTCAGACACTGAACTTTGCATTGAATATCAAACGTTTTGTTAAAAACAGGAGAAACACACACATTTCTTCTGTTAAATGTATTTGATAGAAGAAGATATTGCTTTATATTTTGTCTCTGTATGTAAAATACACACAAAAGCATGTCACTCACTGACATTTAGCATCACAAAGCTTCATTTGATTGCTGCTGTAGGGTTTGGAGAACAGCAAAAATCCTCCTTCCAGGTACAAGCGGCAATTCTATTAACTATAAGTTCATCTATCAGAAACACGACAATTTCACAAAAACTCCCACTTATTGAATAAAGTGTTTTTCGCTCTTGGAAGAGGTTGTTTTTGCGGTGTTTTAAAAAGAACATAGTTCGCAAAACTGCAATGGAAACACTTTTAAAAATTAAATGGATGACATTTGTGACAATGCGCTTCTTGCTAAGAACTGGCCGCCTTGGGCGCTGCACAGCTGGCGCCACAAGAGGTCCCACAGCGTCACACAGCTCGTCAAAAGTTGAGCGTGTCATGTGGAATTGTTGGATCCACAGATCCTCTGTAAAATCACCAACCACCATTTCCCTAAATTGCTTCATCCATAGCCGCTCCCACTTGTGAGGAGCTCGCCGCTCCACGGCCTGAATAAAACGCCGATGTCTCCTTTGATAGATGATGATGAGCGCTAGTGCCGTGGTAGAAATATGAATGTAGCTGCTGTAAATCAAAGTATTATTTTTATTCATCGCTGTGTTTCTGAATGACTTATCATGCGAGTTGGTTTGTGTTTATCCTCATAATTCTGACTTAATGGAAACAATGTAATTGCAAATTGTGTTTAAGATCCTTAACATCTTCTAGTCATAGTTCTTCAACTTTTATACAAAATAACATATTATATAACAAAATAATTATACTTTTTGTCGTTTGACTGATGTTAGCACGGCTAGAGCTTTTAGCTAGTTAAAAGCTAGCTCCACTTGCCTATTAAAATGAGCTGTATATCAGTGGGTCACACTTTCCCCTCTGCTGGCTAAATCAATTTTCACCATGTTTATTTATTTTTTTTAAATATCCACAAGTTTTATATTTGCGTCTTTGGGGCTAAACTTTCTATATATTTTATTAACATGCAACGCGGCTATTCTACAGCTCACCACTGCCCCCAGGGGATAGGTCAAAATGCGGAGAAGAATTTTCCCATTGTGGGATAAATAAAGTATCTATTATTATTATTATTATTATTATTATTATTATTATTAATTAATAACATAGTGGGATATTGGAAATGGGAGATAGGCCTATAAGAAAGGAAAAACCTTTAATAAAAACAAAGTATCATTGAGGACATTGTTTAAGATCTTCTGACTAAAATAAATTCTTAAGCTACAACCACCCATAACTTGCTGCTAAGTGGGAACAAATATTCCTCACTCAACGGAGAACCGCCTAAAGTGTAAGAGCTGCTTAACGAGAGCTGTATTTATTCAGCCGCTGCTTGACAGCACTTGTAGATTATCCCTTAAACAGACTCAAATAACGATAGTAGCATGTGCAACAGCTAGAGAAATAGACATGATGACCTTCTTAAAACACCATCTGTTGCTCGGCAGAACCACAGCGGTGCGTTGGTAGTCAGTGATGCCTGAAGAGTCACGTTTCATGATACCAACAGTGTTTCAACACACAGCAAATGGTAAAAAAAAATAAAAAATAAAAAATGATAAACATCTTTACAGCCTCTGTGGATTGATTCTGCATCCAGCGGAAGATGCAGGGGGGGAGGGTCACTTTAATAGCAGAATTTTTGCAAATATGGACTTCGAGAAAGAAACTGAGATTGAAAATTCATTCACGTTTGTGGTACCAAACTTGAAAACCAATATTATTCTGCTTTACATGAACATAAACTGTAAGCATCAAAGCTGGTGAACAGTGCTGATGTACAGTGAACCTAAATAACCCAGGTGATGACAAGCAGCCCCATTTCTCCCAACACCAATGTCCTTTACTTCTACCCCTCCCCTTGTTCACAAACCATGCCCTTTCCATTTTTCCACTTTTTGAAATATATATATATTTATATATATATATATTTTTTTAAGCTACACTTTCGTGTCAGGGTCACTCTACAGCTCCACTCCGCTCCATTCCTCCATGATCTGTGTCTCTTTTTTGTTACCCCCCTCCCTTTCAGGATCCTTTGCCCTCCTGACAGCCACACATCAACCTGGGTGCACTTTAAAAAAAGCCCTTCAACAGCTGCCATTCCACAGAGCTAGCTATCAGTCCACCTGCCAAAGCACAGACAGGGTCTTTTTCAGAGAGCAACGTTGAGCGTCAGGTTGGTTCCCCCGAAGTCCAAATGGACTCAAGGTGAAAGACACTACCTCTAAAAGAGTGCTTCAGTTTGAGACAGCATGAGTGTTGTAGATTTTTCAAAGAAAAGGGCTACATTAATTCTGGCATCATACAGCCGGCATAGAAGCTTGAAATGACATGATGAATAGCCTGACTTAGCGTAGGCTGATGCATTTGACTTAATATCAGCAATTACATTCGTAAACAGTACCCTATGATGCCATAAGGGAAAAAAAAGCTCCTGGGAGAGTTTTGTTCGTAAGGATATTTGCGTTTCAGCTCAGATCCACTGCCTCCTGCTGTGTCAGTCTGACCAAACTCAGTGTTTGTGCACTGAAAGAGAGAAAGGATCGCATACATCGCTCGCGTAAATGTGCCTGAAACATTCAAGTGAAAACATCTCATTCTAGAGGCTGGACAGCCTGCTGTTGTGCACTTTTCTCCTCCATATGTCTTCGTCAAAAGCCTGTGCCGTGCATCAGCTGTGGGGTGGAATCTTTTCAAGTGCTGTTTTTCCAGTTGCTCCATCTTGAAAGAAGCTAAATTGGTACTGATACAAGCCCAGATCAGCCCACACTGTCAAATGCAACAACTGGCCAGCGATGACATTCACAAACACACCATCTGGTCTGTAACATCCATTAGTCATTTGCAGGAGATAGATGTGAGAACTGTTTTGTGCTGCTCTGTTTTGTTTTAAATCTTTTTTTGATCATTTATTCCTCAGTTTTATGCTTACTGATGGGGATCTTGTAGAGACTAGTGCTCATCCCAAATCTCAGATATAACTGACTATTGAATGAAAGATCTAAGTCAAACAGACTGGTAAACACAAACACAACAATACATTTCAAGGCTCGTTATAACTAAAAACAAACAAAAAAATGCACGCCTTATACAATCATTATCGATGGATCTGTCTGAGGCAAGTTGTTCCTGCAAATGACTTACAGCATTATAAAATTGTTCAAAATAAAATAAATCAATTTTATTTGGGAAAATAACATTTGAATTGAGGCACGGTAACTTTATTTATGACAACATAAAGATGTTAAATGAAACTCAATTTACTCTGCCTCTATGTGACGTCAGGCCCAAACACCAGCACAGCCGACAACACACAGGTGAGGGCGGATGGCAGAGAAGCAAACAAAAACCTATCAAGCCTTTAGTAAAAGGAAACAACAACACGACTAATATCTCCAACCACCTTTTAGGATGATGTGGAATTTCTCAAAAGACTGAGCGTTCAGCTACTTGCATTTGTTCTGCTGAAGCTGAACCAGGAGACAGTAACGTCAGTCCTGCTAAAGCCTAATGCTACGGGGACACTGGACATGGGATGCACATTGAAGGATGTGACCACGGATTCTTAAACTGGACTGTCGCTACCCAATACTAACGCATGTACTCACAGCTTAGTGCGAAATATTGAAGCGGTGCTAATGTCACCAATTTTTTTTTTTTCACAGCTCTAATCTGATATATGACAGACTTGGTATCATATAATTCCAGCCGGGTACAAACTGCAATTATTTATTTCTCTGTCATAATCAATTTTCAAATGGTTGGAGATGCCACCATTACGTCACTGCCAACTCTAAGTTAAAGTTCAATTGGTTCAGATTTTTTAATGCAAGAGTTTTGATTGCAGAAGCCCGAAACACTTATATACGTACGTTTACATAGACTTTTCATTGGAATTGGCCTCATGAACACACATTGCCAAGGATAGTGTGAATGTAGCACATGCTGTTTAGAATGTTTGGCAAAAGATGTACTGAATCAATAATCACGCCAGTGAATCTGATCGAAGTGGATTTTTCAAAATAAACTAATATCAACTATAAATCGTATCAGCAACCACAACTTATGATAGGAATCGAATCGTTGTTAAAATCAATCATGAGATCCCTAATAAAGTAACGGTTTTCAGGGTTGTTGAAGTTTCTGAAGCGGAGATAACAATGTGAGCAAAAGAGCTTTTCAGCTGAATCTTGTTACTGCTGCAAGAGTAAAGGTACTCAGCAGCTGCTTCCAGGCTGGTTACAGCCATTGTGCCTTTCTCTCTGCCAGAGCTTTTAGTCCATTGTGCCGCAGCACCACTTTTGCCCATGGCCGCGAGACCGCATGAACCAAAGCTCGATTTGGCTGGGTCACACTGAGATGTACCTGGGGCTTACATGCATGTTTTGCACAGACTGTGGAGGGTAATCGTTGGGTCCATTAACATGAAAGAGTGCTGCAACTTCCAAGCTGAAAGAAAGAGGGAGGAAAAAAATGCCTTGAGCGAGCTGACATTATGGGAAGGCATCTTTCCCGATCCCATTCACCAAAGAAAGTTAATGGAGTTGAAGTGGGTCGTCTGGTGTTAAATTGAATTTGCTGCCCATAGAGAGGCTTTGATTTAGCAGAAATTAAGCAATAATTCTCATTTAATGTAAAAAATCCTGACTATTATCAGGCAGAAAGCAACTTTTGTTTGTAAATTAGTGCGTAGAAGAAAAACACGTAAAGTTGAACTGCTATTATGCATGAAAAAACAAAGTAAAACCATAATCCTTCCTATGTGTAAAAACAAAATTAATAGACATCTGCTTGCTATGCATGGAAGAAGTGAAACAGTGTTTAGAAAACCCCCTCTAAAAACATGATTATGTTAGAAGAAAACATAACATTTTATCGCAGAATTAAAACCAATTTTTGTATCAGTCCCATACAGAATTAGTGTTTTCAGCATGTAGGTTTATTTGTTCCTAGTGCTCTGTGAGAGGCCACGGATCTCTAGTGGTATACATCATTTTATGGTCAAGATGTCCTTCCCATGCCCTTCTAGAATAAACCAAACATAATTAGTGTGGGGGTTAAGAGGGGACTTATCCATCCATATGTTTTAATAATTACACCCCAATTTTTTCAGTGTTTTTCCAAAAGAAAATTCACAGCAACAGCAGCAGGAAGGCTGTGTTTTTTCCAATAAAGGCTGTGGATCATGCCTTACTTTCTGCACTGTAAGTGACACATTATTTCTCTGGAACCTTTTTCTTTCTCATTCTAACCTCTCAAATCACCACAGCCCCCCCTGCCCCCTTCCCATCTATTTTCTGCCTGACTAGCCTCATGAAACTGCATATATTCTGTCAGATTACTCCCATATTCCCATGCTGTTCGCTGCTCTGGTGTTTGAGGAGCAGATTTGGAAGTGATGGCCAAAGCAACACAGAAAAAAAAGTGAGCTGATTAGAGAGATGCTACATCTCAGAGATTTAACTTTGGACCCTTGGGCATAACATATTAAATTCATGCTTTTCTGATCCTCCATGTGCTGAATAAACTTAGAATATTATTTAAACTTTCAGCATAAATCAAGTGAGCATTGAACTGTAAAGCAGTAATTTGAAAAGATGCTTTTGAATTTTCTTACAAGGCTGAACGCATTCGTTGAAAGTGAATAAACACTTTTTTTTTGTCTAAATGGACCTTAATTAATTTTTCAATCAGTTTAAAAAACTCTTGAATGAATATATTTTTTGAACTATGTACTATAAAACAGACTGTCATGGTAAAATTTAATTTTCTGTCTCCATTCATTGTCAGCTTTAAGTGTCGCTGTAAATTCAGATGAGAGACAATAACAATATTAAGTGGTCACGACTTTGATGTCTTGTATTTTGCATGTCTCTAGCTAGCCTTAGCAAACGTCAAAATGTCAAATGGTGCAGTCCCTCAAATGACCACTAAAGGCTGGTGGCAGAAGGGAGCAATTTTTTATTGACTAACATTAAAAATGTCACACCAAATCTAAAGCCTGGTGTCCACAACTCTTTAGGTTTTTTTTATTGATCTATTGTTTGTGTAGGGAAAGAGACCCATATGGTGACTTGAATTATTTTTGAAAACATTCAGATGACGTGAAAAAAAAAATCTTTTGTTGCCCTTTATCTTAAATTGTAAGACTTTTGGAAATCATAATTGCAACACGCGGGTTTTTTTCCCAACACTTTTTTTATAAAAACCAACCTATTTGGATTGGGCTGGTTCTAATATGTGTTAAACGCCATGTGTCACATTAGAAAATACTAGCCTAATGCATCTAGGGGGGGATTGGCTTTAACAAGGCAAGCAGTACAGAAAAATGCCAATAGTTTTTGGGATTATTGAAAAATTCAGAAACTTTAGGCCTTCAACACATTTGAGTCTGTCTGTATAATTAACTGCAGAATATTTTTTTTTTTTTACAAAACACAATCTCAACATTTTAACCACTAAATTCCAACCGGTTACATAATTGGATCTGTCTATTGGGCGCACCGGATTATAAGGCATCTATTTTCAAACTTATGTCATATATACCCTGCACCGAGCTGTAAGGCCCATTGACGAGACAAATGAATCAGAGATAAGTAAGTCAGTCAGACTTTATCAACTGCGTTCACAGTATTTCTAGAACTTGTTTATGACACGCTACACGTTAGCCAAATTAGAAGCATCAGCCCTGTTTGCATATTTACAATACCTGTAACTCCCAACCTTGTTTGCAACATGGGGAAGAAAAATAGACAGATAACGCTAAAATAAACATTACTCTGACGATGCTAACTCCCAACCTTGTTAGTAACATGTAAAAAAAGAAATACCTTCCAACATCGCTACATGTTAGCCACGTTAGCGTATTGACAATAACACGGACAATACTGCAATAGTCAACTGTAACACGAAATAGGCTAAAAACCTAGAACTGCTTTAAGCCGAGACATTTACCTTTAGATTCATAGATTTGTTTTCTCCTTTTCTTTACACTAAAACATACTTTAACTTCAAGTAATGGCAATTCTGAAGCTCTGTACGAAGCTAAGCAAACCATTGAAAGGACATGACAAAGTAATCCGTTCACAAAGTCAGTATTCTGCTAATTGTCTTAAGAGTGGTTGCAGTGTTTAAAGGCAGCTCCACACATTTTGTCCTTGGCCACCGCAGTGTCATGATTGCTTTAACCCAGTGGTGCACTAAAATGAAAGAAATTGCATAAATGCTGTCCAATAATGTGAAGTTTAATGAGATTTTACCATGCCAATGTTATTCTGGTTGAGTCATTTGCTGGCTCTTTGCTGATGACCATTTAGAATATTTACTGACATTTTTTTAAGATTAGGCATTATTAAAAAAATGAAAAAGGAAGCATTTATAAAAACAATTCATCCTAAAAAGGTGTTGTGGTGCAGTTATGAAAATCTTTCATTACTAAGTCAGTACCTTTAAATACCATTGTGTGCTGACATTTCCCTCCTTCTGCAAATATTATTTAGTTTAAGTATTTGGTCTAGAAGTTGATGGAGCGTATTACAGTGCCACAATTTCCTCTGGACCAAATTATTTGTATTGTTTTTTACTTGGAAGAGATGTTATAGTTTTCAAATTTTCCAATTACTTCTATGTTGGTTTAATACACAGTGAGGAAATATGCGACAAGTTATAATTATTTACACATTCTTAACTTTTGACATTCCTTTCAGACATCTACATGTCTTGATGTCTTCATTTAATCTTTGCCCCTTCCCAACTCCATCATGAAAGTTCCCTGACAGCACACCACAAAAGAAGTTGCTAAGCCATTTGGATCAAGAATCTCCCCAGGCAAATCAGCAATTAGAGTCTAAGCTGCCTAGTAAATTCAATTAGGAGTTGTAGTATGTGTTACAGGTACAAGAGTGGCTGGCACCTCTTCAAATGAAAAGCTTTTAATCTCCCATGCAACAGCCTGTAATCTGCATCACTTAATCACAAAAGTGCTTGGAAAAGTTTGATCTTGTGAGTTGCGGCTTCCTTTACAGCAACACTTTGGAGAAAGTTTTTGGGAGCAGAGATGAAACAGGAGGTAACTTACACAACATTTAGTGCAGAGTGATGGAAAGAATAGAGTTGGTCAAAACAGAAGTGCAAGATTTTTAACTCTATTGTAGATTTTCTCTACTTTTTTTTTATTTAAATCAAAGTTTATATGGGAAAATCTCATGTCAAGTAGTTTTGAAGAAATGTTAACAGCAGACATTAAAGCAATTATAGCTCCTTTCTTTTCAAGTAAGGTTGTACAAAAATGTATCTGATTAGTTTGTCTTAATCTAACATGTTCTTGCTAATTCAATTTTTTTTCATGTTTTTATTTCTATATTCTACTTACAAACTGGCCAATCGGATGCCTCAATAAAAGTATGTGGACTTAATGCAGAACCTTCAAAATATTTGATTGACAGATTCTCCCGAGCCTGCATTTAAGTGGTAGGGGTGTGGTCTTCCAGGCTCACTCCTGATTGGTGAGAATGGTTGCCACAGGATTGTTGACTCAGACCAACTTGGGTCAATTGCTACTTTCTGACGTCGTCTAGTTTCATCATAGCGACGCCCATATTGCGAAGAAATAAAAAGGCGACCGAATTGACTTCCTGTTGATGTAGTTGTAAGTGAGGCATTTTCTATGGGTGACGCCACGTTCACTCGGTCCAGTTCCCATATACAGTCAATGGTGTCAAGGTGGCTGACTAATTGCTCACTTGTGTCCTTACAGATGTCACTTTGTTTCCAGCACATCTGCAGTGAAATGTTGAAATAGTTTCTGTCTGCAAGCACACAATTATAATTGCACCATGATGCAGCTCCAAAATGTTTGATGGGATGGTTTCTTTCAGTCCCTTAGAAGGGAATATGAGTGTGGGTGATGGGAACACAATTATTCACTTTCCCCAAGATTCGGTTCAAAGCTCCAATTTTTGCGTAACGATTTTGTTTTGTGTCTATATATATGATTTGTGTTTTACAAAACAATGACAAAAAACGCAAGATTCAGAAAAATATCGGTTATTAATGTTTTCTAATCAGCAACAATGAAAAAAAAAAAAACTTTCTATTGACTTATACTTAGCCTGGTGTAACATAATAAAAGAATATTAAATGAATATTTAAAATTAATTACAACACGTGTTTGACACTTTCAAAATTAAAACTTGCAAATGAATGCAGTAAAGAATTCACTTTACCCATGATTGGTGTAACACAGTTTGGCTTTAAACTGGAGGGACTAAAATACACCAAATTTACTTCTATAGAACCATTGACAGAAAAAAAAAAACATAAGTAAAGCTTAGTTGATCCGGATTAAAGCAAAAAAGGTGTAAAACATAAAGAAAAATAGACAAAAAAAAACACTAAGTGACTGAGATTGCATCTCTGATTAGAAGTATACTATTCAGCACATAAGGACTTTGATTTAGGAGCCCCTATTTCTGAATAGAATTGAGAACTCCTTATGTCACTTATGTCTTGGATGTTTTCTGCTTCCTGTCTCTGCCTCACATTTTGGGAGAGCAGCTGTTGAGGAGGCTAAAGGGAAAAAAAAAGGAAATAAAGAAAGAAACATCTGGCTCTTTCAATGACTGAATCTTTTCATCATGGCATGTCATACAAGCTCCGGAAACTTGCTAACTTCCTGTACAGCATAGGTGGCAGCGGTACTCTGAATAGACATGGGCTAGCTTAACATTGCACGCTACAGAAACAGCTGCATGGATATGCTTTATTCGAAAAAATAAAACAATAGCACAACAAAATTAGAGCCCTTTTTATCCATAAACTTCTAATAGCACACACCCTGAGACACTTTCAAACACATTTCTTTCCCACAATGTGCTTCTTCTTCTTCCTGTGGAGAAACTGACCATTACCGGCCTTTCAGGGTGGTTCAATGTATAAAAAAGACTTCAGTGAGAAAAATGGGTCAGGCAGAGACATGGGGTCCATTTTAACTCTCTCCAAGGTCGGCAGATTTCTGTTGTCCACGGCGTTTTCACCTGGGAGCTATCCTCCGTTTGTGAAAACGAGTTTCGTAATGAGTTAGTCACCAGCTTTAGGTGCCCATAATTACTACATAAATCAACCTTTGAGGCACCATGTGAAGCCTTTGGGAAGCCACTGAATTTCCAACAGGGACATTTCTGGTAATAGTGTCAAAACCATAAAAACATATATATATATATATATATAAGAAATGTAAACATATTTGATCCTGTCTGAATGATCAAGATAGTTAATTTTGCAACGACTAATGCCTTAGTCACAACTGCCTTTTACGGGTGGATACGGGCTTTCTGCAGGTGAAAAATGGACAAACTTGTACGGAGGTGGTCCACAAAAACCTGCAGCACTCATAAAGGTCAACCCTTATATGGGTGCATGTGACCAATGCACAAGATGGTTAACCTTGCAATGACTATCATGGATGAAAGTCCTGGTGGGTCACATGGCTTTGGTTGCTGCTTTTTTAGTGGATCTTCATGATAAACACTAAATGAGAGCATATTAATAGACTGCAAAATTGGAAATAAGTCAAAACTTCTTACCTCATTTGCAGATTTTTTGAAAGAAAATCAGCCAATTGGGTAAGATAAATAGTCTAAGCAAGAATTATTTTTTAAGATAGTAAATTCTAGTCACCAACACTGTTAGTGTCAAACTAAGATTATTTAGCTGTTGAAAAACCTTCTTGATAAGATACATTTTCTTGCAAGACAGAAAATAACATCATTTTTCTTGAAGCAACGTCCTTTTTATTTTAAGATTTCATTTTTTTAGTGTAAGGATAGAAGTGTCGATACTGCCATACAGGGAGACAAATTTCAGTTTCTTTCTTATTTGCCTTTTTTTTATATTATTAAATATTATTATTAATGTCTGAATAGCTGTACCCTGCTGTGGTAATATTACTTCACAATGGGATCAGTAGAGCAAACGCATTTTACTGACTCTTGTTGTACGTTATCACTTCCGGGCATCACCGCAGGCGCACAACACATCCTTCCTCATGGAGCCGGGTGGAGTCAAAGATGCAAATATGGCTGTTCAAGCATGGAGTCCCTGACCTTCGCAGGAAAGTCTGACATTATGGAATCTCCAGCACATTCTTCTTCTCTTAAAAAAATGTCAGAGTATGTAAATTACACATTTTCCTTGTCATCCTTCTGGACTTCTAAAAAAGAAAAAAGAAGAGAGAACGACTTGTTTTTCCCCCCAGAAAAAATTGAAAAAAAATGATTGTGAGCTTGGATGTTGACATTTCAGACGAGATCAGATCAAGAGTTCTGGTATCATGAAGTGTCACAGGCAGGTCAGACCAGAAGAGAAGCTCCCAGTTTTGAATTATTATAACTTTAAGTGTAATGTTGGTGAAACAGTCGTTTCACTTCATGGTAGATAACAAGATCCCAGGGAGAAAATCAGGAGTTTCAAGGAGAACGTGCAAAAATACGTAGCAAGATTTGGTGTGACAGGGCTGACATGCCTTCTCGTGACGAGATCGCTGCTGCTTTTGTATGTCGGTGCATTCACTGCTCTATTTCCATCACTGTGACATCAACACAAGTGCTTTGCTGATGTTGTCTGAACCAGAACAGTAGGAGGTACAAATCAACTTTCACAGAATGTATTAACAATAATTTGATTCTTTTCTTTAGGTTTTTTGTTGTTGTCTTGGAACAAACAAAATTGAACATCGACACTATGAAAGTGACTTATTCTCTGAACAAACCTTATTTTACCGCCAAAGCTAAGAGCAAGTAAGTGCTCCATCAGCTTTGGAGCATTTCAAAACAGCCCACGGTATTCTGAAACCAATGTGTCACACAGCTGGGCGGATATTCAGCCGCTCCTGTGTTGGGTTGAGTTTGCTCGCTTCGAGTCCTGAACTACCCGAGTGGAACGCGCGGAGAAATAATAGGCACAATAATGTGCTGGGAAAAAAAAAAAAAAGAAAGAAGTGCAACTTAAGGAAATCAACTGTTAAGGAACATCTGAGGCTGCAACAAGCTGTGCCCAAGCATATGCTCCGCCTGTGTTTTCAACGAATCTCAATCTTTGGTCCCTGCAGGAGCAAAGCCTCTATTCATAGAACAAATCCAGTCATTCAACTTTAATCGTTCCTCAAGATGGACTGCAGCTTAGCTGCTTTCATTCTGGGAACACTTCACAGGTTTGGAAGTTCTAAGGTACAACAAAGAAACTCCACCATGTTGTCAATCATGGAAACTGCAGCTAACCTACAGAATAAACCACTGTTTCATCCAACAGTAACACCTAGAAGATGACGCATTCAAACTAAGGGTTTTTCACTGAAAAGCTAAGTATGCATTTTTATATCTTAAGGTTTATAGGCATAAAAAGGTTAAAAAAAACCTGCTTTGTTTATATACTACAAAATACATGTCCATTCATTGAATTTGGTGGTGTTTTATGCTAAACAGACCATAAATTGTACCAGAGCTGGCCTGAAAATGTTTGATTTATTTGGAAACAATTAAATAAATATGTTCAAAGACTTTTAAAAGTACTGTAACTCTCAGTAGTCTGGTTCTTTTTTTTTTGTGTGTGTGTGTGTGTGTGTGTGTTTTTTTTTTTACAACGGTACAATTTTCTCTGATATTGTAGCAACATTTGCTATTCATCCCTTTTGGTCAACCCCAGCCTACTTTCATTTTCTCACAAAAATGCCACAATAAACCTTAGAATCTCCAAACAAATCAATCTCAGTAGTAATTTTTGTGGTTCCCCTCTTTAAGAATCAAGAACATAAGGGCTAAAACCTTTGGTTCTGATTCTGTTTTGGCCAGGAATTGATGACTTTCACTCTCATAAACTGGCAAAACACCTACTTATTCTTTTACAACATTCCAAACTGTATTGTTAATAATGAGAACTCTGAGTAAAAATGACTAGTGGATAAAAGAGGAAAAACTTTTCAGTTCATCTGTGGCGTGAACGGTCACGTTCCCTTTAGAACTCCTTGAAAAAAAAGAAAAACATGCATTTAGCAGAATTGGAAGAACATATTTCGTCCACCGCCTCAAATAATCAAGAGTCAATAACAGTAAGTTGTAATTATCTGTACCTATACAGTTCCTCCCACATATTCTATTTTGCAGGGGCTTACTGCAGCGGCTCTTTTGAATTAGGGGTATTTATACACGAAATTAAGGTGTAATTAAAAACTGTCTGGTGCTGCAGGGGCTGAAGGTGATTATGCTCATTTGCATAGTACATTGAATTCTTTTTTTTTAAACGCTGTCCTCACAGTTATTACTGACTGGCTCAAAGACATTTTAAACATGCGTCACTTTGATTATTTAAAAACTACAGAAAACTTTCACGAGTTCAACTGTTATACCAGTCTGCATCATCGAACTGCCATCAATATTAGCATGTAATGTGAAAAAAACGTACATACTTTTCTATCTTCCTCGACGAGGCCAAAGCGCTTTACAGGCACAATCCCATTCACCTATTCGCACACATTCGCACACTGATGGCAGCTGCATTGGCCTGTACTGTGTTCCCACCGAGCATGATTTGTGTGTCAAATTCACTCAAATTCAAATTCGACACATTTTCAAAATAGTGATCGTGAACATGGTACTCCTGACACATGTGGTTGGTAGCCAATGACTAAAGTTTTCAACTTCATTGCTACATGGACCCCTTGACTGTAAGGCAAGGCAAGTTTATTTGTATAGCACAATTCGTACACAAAGTAATTCAAGGTGCTTCACAAAACAGAAAAATGCATTAAAATCCCAGTACATCATAGAAATAATCAACGTAAAATTTACTTTAAAAGAAAAGAAAAAATTTGAAAATTGATTTAAAAATAAAGGAAGGAAGGAAAGAAAAGTGCAGATAGGACCTTTCAGTCATATACACGGCTAAACAGAAATGTTTTAAGTCTAGATTTGAACATGAACACAGAAGAGGCCTGTCTTACGCCTTCAGGGAGGCTGTTCCAGATTTTAGCTGCAGAATATTGAAACGCTGATTCCCCTTGTTTAGTTCTGACTCTGGGAATCAACAGGAGGCCGGCCCCTGAGGTCCTCAGAGTACGAGATGGTTCATATGGCACTAACATGTCAGAGATGTACTTAGGTGCTCGGCCATGGAGAGACTTGTACACAAGCAGAGCTGCTTTGAAGTCTATTCTTTGAGGTACAGGTACTGTATATCTCAGATGTATGTCTCGATGTATTTCTCATATACTGTTAATACATGGAGGACATGGATGATGTTGAGAGATTGGAATTGTTTATTTGAAAGAGTCCTCATAAGGCTTGGTAATCACATCTTCATGTCTGGATTTATCAGATTATTTAGAAACTCAATACCATTTACTGCAGGATGTGAGTCTCAACAACGGCCCCCGTTCAGGGGTACTTCCTTCTCTCTGTGACCCAGTTTGACGGACTTGCTCTCCCGTATTAGTTGGAGGACGGAAAAATTAAAACCAAAAATAAAATTAGAGGGATTTTTCTTTATTTTCCCGACTCAAATAAGAAAAATGTAAAGTTCATAAATGGCAATGTTCAGGTTCTCAATGTTGGTTTTGAACTCCACCCACTGATCATGTCAACGTGTGACAGGTCAAAGCCAAGTCCCTGATTGGTTGACACAAAATTCCGATATCTGAACTCAGAAAACATCGCGCCACTACACGCTGTTGCCAGACTGCCGCGCCTGATGCTCAAAAGCCTCTCTGATTGCATCTGTACATTGAGTTAAAATTGAAACTGGGCGTAAATCGCCCAACCAACCCACCAACTTTTACCCTCCAGGATTAATGTGGGGTACAGTGTATTGCCCAGGGGAGACTTGGACACATGGGCAGGCAAAACAGGAACTATAGCCGCAATATTTCAATCAGAGGTCGACTGCCCTATCTCTGTAATGCGGCCGCAGCAGCACATAACTGGGTTTTGCAGCAGCGTTGAATGGCGTTATCCTGTTCTGGGGTGACTAGAAATGGTAGTAAAGACAAACTCTGGTGAGAGTTTGATGAAAGAGTCACTATTAACCGGATCCCTAAAAACAAACATTAATATTCAGCTCATTTTTCACAGCCAGAGCTTTATGTAATTTGCCCCATTTGATTGTTTTGCAGCAAATGGGAGACTATTATACGAGATGAGGACCAAGAAGAAACTCATTACTTCTCACATTATCACTGGAAATGCGCTTAGGAAAAAAAAAAAAAATGAAGCTTAGCCCTGGTTGCGGGCGAGGTCTTGCCGTTTTGTCTGGGGTTGCGAATGGACCCTCTCTGCTGATTCGAAGTTGTGTCCAAAGCTGTCCCTGATATTTGGTGAAGGGATGTCATGACTGCTCCAGCTGTCACAGGCACAGCTGTTCACTTTCCCCTTGAGTGAGCAGAGCTGCCTTCGCCCTGCAGCGCGATGCTGTGTGTATGTCTTGGCGAGTGTGTCTCTGAGTGCAGGCAAGCAGGGATACTGACAAGGTGTGCTAGCTACACAGCTTACACCAGGATGCAAGCACACCACAAGAAAAAAAAAAAGAACACAAGTAAATTGGACGCTGCAAGCGATAAAATGGTTCGGTACATAATTCTCAACAATGATTATGAATAATTTATGTACCACAGGCTTTACTGTGGTCAATATGGACAATTTTATGCTGCTGTGAAGTGACAGACACGTCTTGTGTTCAAGGAGAATTTTGATGAGAGCTGGGGAAAACCTTTTTTTTTTTGTCCAAAGAGGCTTATCATGGGTGAAAAACAGCGCCTGATGAATGCACGAGTACATGATTAATGCTGCTTCCCTTTGGCCTGGGCAAGCATTTACTTTATCATAACACTTGCCACACGGTGGCTGTGTATCTCCGATGGTTCAGGTGTCCACACTGCTGCAAGGGTCGCATTGATTGCATACTGAAACAGTCATTTATGATGAATGGAGACTTACTAAATCAAATTCTGAGATTAATTGGCCGGCGGTGGTGTCATTAGAGTTTTGTGATGGGTGAATTATTCTGCCGATTAAACGAGAGGTTGCTACTATGTCTCGATGTCAGCTATGACAAGCTGACCCCAGACCAGATGGAAATAGAATAAAAGACACTTCATCATCTTGTAACTATAGTGTCTCCAAAGCTTGGCATTAACATTTATCATCCATCTTTTTTTTAATAGTGTCCTGCATATTGAAAGCATAAAATGGGAGCATCTTAAACCAAGTTCAGGAGAAAAAAGTCCTTTCATAAATTCATTAGATGAAGAAAAATTGTAGCTAAAACATTTTTATTTTGCATCTATATTGGTAGGACTAAGTAAAGTATCCTTGGCTGAAGCGAAAATGCAAATGCCGACTCAATCTACGCTCCCCACTGCCAAATCCACTAACACTAGCTAACAGCTTTGGCTCATTTTACAGAGCGGGCAATGTGTATTCATATGAACATGCATGTACACACTGTCACACAGAGACAAATCTGTGATACACAGTGTCCCTGTGACCCTCATGCTCCATATGGTCAAGAAGAGGGTAGAGAAAATAAGCACAGAGCTCTGTGGGTTACTGCAGTTTGGCAGCCAGCAAAGCCTCAAGGTTTGTGGTGTTGGAACAACATGGACATGGTTGGTGCAAGAGCAATTCCTTAGCAGCAATCGTGTCCTGCTTATGTGGCCGATACTGCATTACAGCACATATTGATGTTAAATACATAATCATTTAAATAAAGATAAAAAAGCAGGGGCAATCCTTTTATTTTGAAATCTCTTCAGCTCTATTGGTAGAATGGTGGAGTAAAAGAGAAGTTGGAGTGCTCAGCCTCAATTGTATTGTTGTTGATCTGTCCTTGGGAAATGTCCTTTACCCTGAAAGACTGTAGTCTCTCAATGTCACAAAAACAACAACGAAAAGCTTTTTTTGGCCAGAGAAAGTATCTAAAGAATAGGTTTCTGAACAAACTAATGATTTAACCTGTTTATTTATTGATAGAAGAAATATTTCAGTTTGTATTAGTTGCAAAAAAAATATATAAAAGGTAATAAAAAACAAACTAACCAGATCAAAACATGATTTTTGGTCTAACAACAATGAAAACTAGAAGGAGGTGTATTTCCAGAAGAAAAGGGGGTGAATGCTATATTGCTGAATGAAAATGAATCTTAAAGGGTAATAATTAGCAAAAAAAAAAAGAAGAAAGAAAGAAAGAAAGAAAGAAAGAAAGAAAGAAAGAAAGAAAGAAAGAAAGAAAGAAAGAAAGAAATGACCAAAGTTTACCATAAATAAAGTGAAAACAACGCGATAACAAACATGATATTTTTGTGAAAAAAATGCCAGCACCGGATCTCAAACCAGGATTGGTTGAATGATTTATAGCAATTGAATGCTTTATAGCATTCAACCAATAACCAGGATGTCCAATTTGCCTGGCAGGGGACATTTAAGCCTATAACACCAGAGCTTTAGCCCCAGTGTTTACAATCCTTAGACCACCGTAACTTGTCAATTGTTGACACAATTAACGTAATTCCAGTAAATTCTGAAGGAGAGAAAAGCAGTTTTGCATTGATATAGTGCTTATGCAATCAAAAGAAATAAGCTATTTCTGTTGCTGAGGAAATCGAGTGTGCGCCATTATGCAACACCGATATGAAAAGCTGCGTCAGAAACAGCTGATTCCCGTAGATCGCATGGACGGTTGAAGTGCTACAGTATGTCAGAGAGCGTGTGTTATTTGGGCGCCACTGGGGACATCAGTGATGCTAAAGGGTCAAACTGACATAACAGCACTCTTAATAAATCCACACATCCATCTTCTGAACCCACCAAATAGCTCTAGAGGTGATGGGGTTGCTGGGGCTTATCCTAACCCTTGTTGAAAGCGGGGTACACTCTGGACAGTTTCCCAGTTTGTTGTAGCACCACAGAACCAAAAACTCACATTCCCCTCAGGGACAATTTAGAGACAAACATAAACCATGCGAAAATGCAAACTCCATATAAAGGTTCATTGCAAGATAAATGTTTTTTAATGTAATCTGCAGAGGAAACACTTCTTTTTAGTTTTGAATCTTAGATTGGTTAGTTTCTTACAAATTACTGGGATGTGACGTTGCAAAAAAACAACAACACATGAACAAGTCACTTACCAGTCCAGGCAAACATCACACCAATGATAAAGCTGGAAACAGTTGCTGCTGGTCTTTTATTGGGGTCTTTGAAAAGGCCTACTGCTTTTTTGCCTAAGGAATCACTTGCTCCACTTTTGATAACCTCTTTATCTGTTCCCCTGTTTGTATATTGCTTTCATTGATATTATAATTGCTTTCTATTCTGTGTTCTAACCAATCAGCCTCTCTGCAAAACCCCGGTGGCTTTAAAAGCACTTAACAAGACTCACCATAGAAATCAATATTCACTTATTTGTCAATATATGTTTGAATACTAAAAGTAACAGAACTAAACGTAATCTTAACCTAAGACTTTGGATTTTCTGGTTGATAAAAAACACCAAATATATACTCTGTCCAGCCACGAACTGGGTCTGTGCAGAAAAGCCAGCCCTGATGGTAAATATTTACAGGTGTTGGTGATGATGAAAACCTCAGGCAACTTTTTTGTCTTTTCTGTTGCTTCTTTTTCTATGATTTTATTTTAAAAATATATACTTTTGTCATTAAATCTGACCCATTTCTTTTGGTGAAGAACTACAGAAAACTGACAAAGGCTCTTTTGTCTTTGAAAGCTGAATTTAGCCGGTTGCATTACAATACCACCAAGGAGGATTGGAATGTGCTGCAGAATGGTTTGTTCCGACTCAGTGCTTTGGCTAATGGTGTTTTCTTTGCACTGGAAATGAAATATAATATCATTAAATGGAGACATGCAGAATGAAGTGTCAACAGATTCATCTTGGGTGCCTGTTCAATCTGTTGGTGGGTACTGAGTGGCTCCCCAGTGACAGATCTTCCAGCTCATCATTGAAACTTCATTCTAATAAAAATTGGGAAGTTTTAATTATTTATTTCAATACAAAGTTATTACAGGAAAAAAAAAGTAAAGCTACAAGAACCTATATAGACATGGAAGGAGTTCAAAACTATTATCCAAGAAAAGAATGTAAATTTCACAATAGTTGTATGTTTGTAAAGTGTTAGTCACATCTGCCCGTACAGGTTGAGAACAGCTATCTGCGGTGGAAAAAAATGGGCAGACTGTGTGTGACACCATATCCTGTATGTCATAAGTGCATGTGAGGATCCTTCCAAATATTTCACAATATATTTACCAGATCTGCGACGATTGTATGTTTCATTTTCATGATGTCCCTTAAGATTGTGACACAAGCCTAAAAGGAACTGCAAGACATATCTGTGCGCCCTTAAAGATGAGGTCACACCTGTCTGTGACCCTCCTGGGCCCGGACAAACCCGAAGCCCCACAACACACATACGGGGGGGAGTGACTAGAGCATACATTTATGCGACCAAGTGGGGGTCAGGCAAAAACTTTTTGAATGTACTCCAGGTATATTGCTTGATTTATACCTGCGCCAAGAGGAGATCATCCTGGAACGTGGCTAACAGCCGCGACTCAACCGCTGAAGACCAGCAGGCGAGAATCAGCGTTTGCTTAAACCCCAAGATAATATTTGCAATAGTACAGTTAGGGGGCGGGGGCTGAGGAGAGGAGAAGCAATAAAGAAAAGCTTTGATGTTGTCATGCATGAATGTGCGGAGGCATCCTCGGGCTCGTGTCGTGGGTGTTGATTTAGTAGCTGCTGCAGAAACGAGAATGCAGATGGCTTGTGGTGCTATTCGGGGCTGGGCTCTGAGAATTAGAAACCTCTTCTACATCTATTATCAAGGGTGACACTTCAAATGCTTCAGACATGAGGATCAGATTTCCTTCCACAAGAGTGGCGACACGCCAGTTTAATTAATTTACTTTGGAGGTGGCTGTCATTAGGAGCAGCACTATGAAGAGGAGCACAAGAGCAATTAAGGGATTTTCCGACACTGACCAAGCCAGATGCCATGTTTGAACTTGCAAATACTTGCACTTTTCCCCCTTTCCTCTACTAAATGAAGCGGCAGTCAGAGGATGGAGTTCAAAGAAATACATAGGAATGGGATGACAGCATGTCATAATTCTGCTGGCTACAGATAGTGTATTCTGAGATCAGGAACTGTCCAACACATTCCTCTACATCAGCAGAAAATGCAGCACCAAAGGCCTCCAGATGCAGATTTGACCTGTTGTATCAAGGATAAACTTTAAAAAAGTGATGTCTCAATTCCTCGAATTTTTGAAGGATCAATTGGTTTTTATCAACATTGTAAAAAAAAATATATGTTTTCATAGCTCACACCTTTCATTTCCCCCACCTCCTACAGTTGACGGATTTGACTAGCACCGACATCAAACTGCAGTTTAAAAATATCAGGCGCAGTGCACACGATGAGAGCACTAGCAATTAGCCAATCAACGCCATGGGCAGGACTAAAGCTGTTGTCAAGCTGCTGTTGGGTGTTGTCAAGCTGTGCACGCAACAGGGACATTTTAATTGGGCCGCTTTTTTTTTTTTTTTTTTTTTTTGAGCACAACCTGGATTAAACAGACGAAACAAATCCAGAAAAGTGTTGTACAGTTGATGACGCATAGCTGTTCACAGCTTGAATAGCATGTATGTGTCAAAATGTGATGGTCACTGATCGTTGTGATGGAAAAAAAAAGGACAGCCAACCTCCCAACACAAATGGATCACACAGCAAATGGAGTCAGATTGACAATTAAAAAATGAGTAGATCAAGTAAATGATTCCATTTTACCAAATGCTTTATACCAAAACGTGAAACACTTGTCTAATTTAATTTTAGCATGCTATAAAGGTTCAAGGCCAAGCAAAAGCAGTAGAACAGCTGCAAGTTCTTAAAGTGAATGTATGTTTCCACTCTTATAACTAGGCAGTATTAATTATCCGTGAAATATAGTGATGAAAGAGTTCCACTGTGTTTTGCCCTATTATCTCTCCTTTTTTTAAACTTTTTTGTATGACTTACCGGCAGCTTGTTGTACTTTTCTTGTGCGGTTCATGGACAATTTGGTTAAATACATCTCAGAGGGAATCCATCCAATGGAGGCTTATTATTAGAGAGCATGAACGGAAATGGCATATGGGTGCATTTTGATCATAAGCGCAATTTTATGGTGGTACTTGCTACAATAATGTGTTTACTGAGTAAATATTTACACAGGACGATAGGCCAGTAAAGGGTGCCATAAATAGGATTGGAATGTATAATGTTGTCCGTTTAGGGCTGTCATTACAGTTTTTTGTCCACCATATATGGGGAGAGTTTGTATCCACTTATCAGACAAGACAAAAAAAAAACTACAACAACCACACAACCATAAAATGTTGTCTTCTTTTAATGATATACATGTTATGGTTATGGTTCTACATAATTGTGGTGTCTGTTCATAGACAAAGTCTCCTACTCTCTTGTAAGCAGCACAGATTGTCTGGCATTTTAAAGAGATGAAGTATTTTTTGGCTTCCATATTTCATGGAATTTCTTTTATACCTTGACTTCTATACCTTAACTTGACCCCTGTCCAGCCTCTCTGGCAACAGGTATGTGCGGATCTATCAGTCTGGCTTAAGGCTTCACCGTCACTTTGTGTGCTTGGTGACATGAGTGCCATCGATATAGAAGGAGGATTAGTATCTATAATTTTCGTAAAAATAAAAAAAGCTAAAAAAAACAATTTTAACAAACTGGAATAACAAGTAAAATATTAATGTAAGTCGATACAGAAATCTGCTGTTTGATCATATCAGCTACGAAAAAATGTCAGCCCAAAGTTCAAGTAACTTTGAAAGAGTTCAGTCTCTCTGGTGTCCTTAGGGGGTGGGGGACCTGGGCGTCGCTCCTCCTTGTCTGTCTGCCGTGGTTTGAGGGTGGAGGTCAGGGCCTTCCAGTACCCAGTGGGAGGCGGTGGAGAATCCCCTTGTCAGGGGGTCGGGTCCGGTGGCTGGGTGGGGTGGGCTGGGGTGCTGCCCTGGGGGCTGTGGTTGGTGAGGTTGAGTGGTGGTCTGGCTTGACTTGGGGGTTGGTCTTTTTTACCTGTACTGGAGGGGGGGTTGGCAAGGGGCCCTGCTCAGGGGGGGATCCAGCGGCGCTGGATGGGCTGCCCACCTGCACTTGGGGCTGGGATCACTCCTTCCCTGGCTCTGGGACGGGGCGGGGCAAACCCCTTGGCACCTACCATGGCTGCGGGGTATGAGGGGGGGTGTGAGGGAGAGGAGAGGAGGGGGGGTCCACTATCGGTACGGGACCTTGGAGGTTTGACGGGTTGGGGTCTCCGCTGAGGCAATCGGCGATTGCCCCGGCTGGTTGGCTGCCTCGGTCCCGTCGAGGCCTGACCAGAGCTCTCCCAGGGGTCGTCCCTGGGGGTGGGGGCCTGGCTTTGCAGCAACTTTATTTTATTGAGTCTTCTTTCTCTGTCAAAGTTTACACTTTTTTTGTACGCTTTTATTTGTTTAGAACACCTTAAAAAGTAATATAGCATTTCCCTGAACTGGTAGAGTGGAGGCCACCAACCAGACACCAACTTTAGCCTCCTCAGACATACAAGATAAAAGGATACCATTATAAAACTTTTTTTTTATATTATAAATAATGATTTTAATAAGAAAGGCAAATCCTCAGTGAATGCAACTTTATTAGCAGAATTCGAGAGTCGATCACTGTGTGACAGAGTTAGGGGTGTCGGTCAACTGGAATCCGGATTTCTTAATTTTAAAGTTGAAGGCTCATCTTTGGTTTTCACTCTCTGACAAAAGAAACTTTCCAAATATATTTGTTTCTCAATAACTTTGCTAGCTTTGGGTTTTTCATTTAGTAGTTGGAGTAGGCGTTTCATGAAAGTGGCAAATGTATTTAAGACATTTGACTAAGGTGAACCATGTGATATGCATCAAGAGTAAGACGTAGACAAACAGAAATTAAATTAAAACAAAATTTGTAAGTTACATATATTTTTTCTATCTACAGTACAATACAAGTTGACCCACTGAGGGGTATCAGTCTGTTTTTTTTTGTTTTTTTGTTATGCAGCTCATATTTTTCTGCTCCGTTATTACAGACTCATTTTTTACTGAGCAGAAGTCAGGGCAAAACATCTTAACCTTCCTTTGCAAATTTGATAGGATTAGATTGGCAAAGATAGTGATCTCATTTCCAGCTGATATTCACAGATATAGTCTCACTCTCATATTTAAAGAGGCTGCGACCTTCAGAGACACGTGTTAGTGGTGAAAAGAAACCATCTAGACTGCATACTGAAATTCATTTAAAGGCTCTAGGACACACGGTCGAAACAAACCATTGATGGGAAACTTATATCAGTTCAAGCGCGATGGATTATGTCCTCTTTGAAACCTGTGATTCCACACCACTAACCTGAGTGTAAAATCTGTGGAAGATTTTGGATATCTCTCACCAAAATACAGAAGAACAAGAAGAAGAAAAAAGGGGGCAGCTCTGTCACACTAAAGAGGTCAAAGAAATCAAGTGAATCCAAAGTAATGCTTTTGGTGGGGTCCATTTCCTAAACTAGATAAAGCCCGCCACTGCCAGAGTCAAAAAGAAAAGCCCTGTTTCTCATTTTCAAAAGGTTGCATTCATCTGAGTCCACTTTATCTTCAATCCACAGCCAACTGTATGGTCCAGCACTGCCTTGATAGGACAAGTGAAAGATAAACTTGACAGATCAACTTTTTCGATAGTCACCGCGCTCATAAACAACCGGAGCCGATAATCTGATGGTCCTCCAATGGAAGATTAGACGTCTAGCTGTATTATTGTGTTGTCACTCTTGCTTACGGGGTCACATGGGCTTCAGCTGCCGGGGTTAGACATTCCTCTGCAAACTCCAAGAGGTCTCACATCTCAGCAGGTGAGGTGCTGCGATAAGACCGCCCGGCAGATATTAGATGGATAAACCGCAATTATCACAGGCACAAATGGGGAGGTGGGGGCTAAAGAAGGGTAAGCGCTTTTGTTTTAGTAGTAGTTTTTCTTTGTAAAACCTTTCTGGCAAACCTTTTTACAAACAATGCTCAACATGAAGAAAACATTTTTGTTTCCTCAGAATGATGATAACACATAGTCTTTTTTTTTTTTTGGGCAGCCCAGCTTCCCTCTCCATACCTGAACCTGACATTAACTATCCAAACAGCTCCTGCATATGCTCACTGCTATCTCAAGAGGAGAGCTGCAGAGTTTGAGTAATTCAAACATTCTTCAAACTGCAATTTATTTTCCCTGAGTTGTAATTATGGTCTATTAAAATGCAAATGATGTCAATGGCAGAGCTGCACTAATCACTCAATGTCTGTTTATGGGCAGTACAGCCACATTAGACAGTCTCACATGGTGAAGACAGAGAAGAACAGAGCTCAGTCAGTGAAGGATCCAATAAATTCAGGCCCCTGTAGATGCTTCGTATTCTACGAAGGTATAAAAGAAGAGCTTAACAGACAATTATATCTGAGCTGAATAATTCAGCGCAAGTTACATATAGAGTATCATTTTGAAAACATACAACAAGTCTCAACTGACATCAACTTTTTTGGATCCTCATTAATGAACACATTCTTGCTGCATACATAGACATTTTCTTAAAGACCCACTCTGATAAAAATGGAGTTTTTGTGGTTTTCTGATGATGGAGGGCATACATATTTAAAGGAAAAGTAAGCTTAAAATTGGATTTTTGAGTATTTCTTTACTAAAATCAATGTGAATCAGGAGCAGACGAAAAAATGCCACGTAAAAAAGCTTGTAGTTTCTGGCGTAGAAGCTAAAATCAGCAGACTACAAGCTCCGTGCTCCACTCCATTCTGACACATCCACTATATGCATGTACATATTCATTTTCCAGATGCCCTAAAACTCTTCATTTTTAATGAATACAAAAAGAAAAAAAAAGGTAAAGTTTCAGTATCTTCTATTTATCTAACTGGCAGACAACTGTTTTCAAATCAGTCTTGTCTTTTTTCCCCATTAAAGAGATCCCTTCTAAGGCAGGAGTGCCAACCAATACTCCACTGTGCAGCCTCCATAATAACTAAATTCTAGCAAATACATAATTAAAAAAAAACAAAAGCCACTGGAAAACTCTCAGTCTATTGTATCAAAGTCTTGTCTGGGAAATACTTACTGACTGAGCAAGTATGTAAATGTAAAATGACATCAAAGCCAGTTTTTTTTCTACACTTATCATGTAATATTACTTTGTTAAATTATTATTTTTTAAGCTTGACATTTTATTTCATTTTGTATTTCTTTACAGTTACATCTAGTAAACTTTGTTTTCTCACTAAAGGAATAGAAATGCAGGCAGACGCATGACAAATGGTTTATGTTGCTTAAGCTGACAGACAGTTTAACGCCACTGTCAAGTAGAAAAGTAAATATAGGTGCCCATGGTTTTATAGTTTTGCATGTCTGTTTTTTTTCCCAAGAAACATTCCTGTATTAAGTCCAGACCACCAATGTGTGGATTATAATGCTAATGTGTGGCAGCTGAAAGCCCCCCGATGGACTAAACATTAAAAAAACCAAGTCACCATCCTGTCTACTTCTGAAAATGTGTGTTTTTGTTGACTGTAAGTTAAGCAGAAAACAGAAAGGCTGTTTAATTAAGGCTCAAAACATATTTTCTTTTTACTCAGAAGCCCTAAAACTCTATTTTTAGTAAGTTCCATTTGCAGACAACTGTTTTCAAAAGCGTCTTTTTTTTCTTTTGCTGTAAAGGTACCATTCTAAATGTTTTCCCCCCCCATTTTAAGAACCCTTAGGTAATGGATGTGCGGCATGAGCACATAAGTAAATCAATCAACAGGGCTCACCCTGAACATGCAGGAGGCGCCAGCTCATCAATAACAACTCAGACGCAAGCTGTCTGAGAGCGCTGTCAAAGTTCCCTACTACAGCTAAAAAAATGACACAGGGAATCTTGACCTATGTCATAAAATCATTCCTCTGACAGAACTTTTTTTTTGAGTTGATAACAAACTGTCTCTTTGGTGGCTAGACAGTGAGAGTCGCTGTGATACTGCTAATTTCATGATTTCCATGCGAGCCTATTCTTAGCTTAAAACTGCACGGATAAGGTCGACATTTTTCTCGAATAAGAGCTATATTTTCCTCTGTAAACAAATGTGTCACTTGTCCTGAATATATTGGAATCGTTTAGTTCAAAATTGGCCCAAGTCCACAATTTCTCAAAATAGAGATATTATATGTTCTATGGTCTTCAAGGGAAAAGCTAACTGATTATGTGCAAAAAAGTCCCAAGTCCGTTGTAATGTATTGACTATGCTTGACATTTTAAATGCATTAAGTACAAAATTCCTGAACTTGGGCTTCTCTTTTTTTTTTCTTTACTTGTTTATCATTACAGTAAGGTTCAAATGTAATACAAATCTCAAAGGGCGGGGCCTGTCCACACACTCAAATTTTATCAACACACCTGCTAGCTGCAAAAAAGTCCACATGTCAGCATGTACACAAAACTAAAAATCCTAGACTTGGGCCTCTCTTGAATGGGTTTTGCTTTATCCCATAGATGGCAGCACTAGTTGTCCAATATGGCAGCTCCCCTGTTTAATTCAAAAAGGGCCCGAGTTCAGAGACTTTAGTTTGCTAGTCCTCTGAAATTCTAAAAGTGAGATACTTCATATTATAGCATTTGTAAGGTATGAACTGGTGCCAAATCTGTATAAAGTATTATTCATTTGGTGTAGCCTCCCTTTAAGCTATGCAATTCAAATCATTTCCTGGAAAAACAAAACCTCTTGGACTTGGGCCCCGTTTGAACATAACCGATTCATTATTTTGAGGAAGTTAGCCTTTCTTGGCAAAAAAATAATTAAAAAATTAAAGCAGGGGCGGAGCTAAAGGGGGGCAGCTGCCCCATGAGCAAATGCTTCTCCCCCTCAATTTCTGAGTCAATATTGGCATCACTATTGAGAAAAGATTGGGGAATCCCTTAAACAATCTTCTGTAACCCTCGTGCTATATAAGGCACTTTAACATTGGGAGTTGGGTCATCTAGACCCACTAGACAGTGCGCTGAACCTTTTTTCTTCAATGATTTGTGATCTTCACTGGTGTCCATGAATTACATGAAATCTTTCCACCTTTATCCACCTTTATCATGGTAGGTAGAACACGTCAATGTAAGGGGGGGGGGGTCATCTGGACCCCATAAGATAGCACAAGGGTTAAGCATAGCAAAAATAACATCAACAATACAATTTATATTATCACCGCAGCTCAAAGAAAAGCTGTTTTAATATTAACAGTTATGATAATAAAGCTGTTTACAATACAAATTTGTAATGCTTTCAATTATAATTGCCTTCCACTGCTGTTTTCATTTACCACCCTTTCAAAGTCTTCTGCCCTCTTCCTGCACCCCTCATGTAAGATGTTTTCGCTCTGCCACTGCATGTTCCAAAATCTCATAAATCTCATTGTACTATGCACAATGACAATAAAGCAAATCTGAATCTGAAAACTGGAAGTTTAATGAAAATATCTGGGAATTTGTCTCATAAACCACAGACAAAATCTTACCTCCTACTTACAAAGTTTGGATCCAAATATGACAATAAGCCTTACAAAATAAGAGATTAAGAAAGCTAAAGAAGTTTATTTCTTAGGCTTTAGGTGGCTTTCCTCCATCATTTTCAATAATATGGCATTAAAGAACACATGGCAAGCAGCATAAGCCTCTGAGTCTATTTTTTTTTTAAAGCAGACAGTTTTAAGGCACTTGGCTGGTCTAATGATTAGTTTGTGAGAAAACCAAGCAACAAATGTAAAAAATCCAAAATAATTAACTCAACACATCTACAGAATGCCTTCATCACAAAAGGAAGATTGAGTCACCAGTGAAAAAACATTGTTTACTATATTTTCAGAAGATGCGTTCTATTCTTTGCTTTTTTTCTTTTTTTTTCTTTCACCTTTAAATGAAAAGCAATAATGTCACCTAGGAAAAGGTCTTGATATAGTGGTTTTCCAGATCCTGAGTTCCCTGTGAGAGTAACACACAGGCCGCTTGCCATGGAAGATCTTCAGACTGTTATTTGATCTGGGGAAACTTTATAAAGCTTTTGAAACACTTTCAAAGACTTGTTTTTTTTTTTTTTTACTTGTTATTCATCTCCTGCTTGTTAAGACAGCACAGCCTTTAATGAGCTACTGTACCTTCAGTAGATTGGGCTAAAATGTCTGTGCTGTGGGCTATAAAAAAGGTTATCAGAACAAGCTTTGCCATCAGTTTGAAACACACACACGAATGAACATTTACTGTAGGGTCTGAAAGAAGATGTAACTGTTTTCTGTGCCAAAAGCACTTTTTAACATGTGATACTAAGATTGTATTTTGCAAAATATACACTTATTGGCTTCTGGCTAAGTGTTTACACTGAAATAAAGTCTTATAATTTTTATTTTGAAAGTACAACGGAAGTTTTTATTTTGAAACGCAGTGTACTCACAAGGTAAAAATAAAAAAAAATTGATGCTTACATATTTAAAATGTTCAATAATGTAAAATCAGCCACCTCTTCACAGTAATCCTTAGACAACGCCACCCACTGTTGCGCTTAGAAATGAGGCTGCCTCTGTCCCGTTATGTGGTATTTATAAAGTGATTATTATGCTTCCAATCATTAAAAGTTAGATCAAAAAGTCTTATAAAGTCTTATAAAGTCTTATCAATGAGTTGGTTTTTGCAATAATCTAAACTCTAAGTCAATAATCAGGGTTAAAAATGTGAATATCAACGAGATGTCATGGAATCTACACATTTTTTCTGGGATTGTGATATTTCTTGGAGATCATTTTTGACAGATTAATGTGTAACAAGGCAAAGTAAAGAGAAGTGAAACTACAGTATTTCCTCTGATGATTAAACGGTGATACAGAACAACAACACGTTGAGGTTTCCCTGACTTAAAACTATTCACATAAATAACCCAGTTTAGGAAAAATGGAGTAGTCCACAATAGTCTGTAAATGTTTCTGTCAATCACAGCTCCTTCCTATGGGAGAAACGCTACACCTTACATCTTCTTGATGAAAAGGGGATTTTTCCCCATTGTGATTGATGTGTTAATTTCCTTAAAAAAGTGCTGGTAGTTCTTTTATGGATACTAATCCACAAGGTGGCCACAAAACAGATCGCAATTACAAATACACACATTTTCACAGGTCATCGTAGGTCATATTAGACCTCATTTTGTGTCATGACACACATTTGACCCGCCACAATTACATTTTTGTTGTCCATGGTGATGTTATCTGCTGTGTTAATGTGTGAGCATGTCACCGTAAATATGAAATTAAGTATTATAAAGTTTAATTCTAAAAGTACACGTTTTTTTTTTTTTTTCAGATACGGACCAGTTTTCTGTTTCTCCCACGAACTGGAAATAAAACTCCTGTGTAAAGCTTGCATTGCGGTGCGGAGGGCCGGAAGTGGATCACAGACATGATGGAGGCAATGTAAACATTCCCATTGATTAATGAACTGCTTATTTTGTGTTAACGCAATGCAACAGAGACACCCCACAGAAGGACTAGTGGAAATCAACCTCAAGAGCTGGAGACAAGACATGGTGTGGACGAAGAATGGACATTTGGGCTTCATGAGATCTTGTTTTTGTTGGACTGTATTCTGTTTTGTGGAGATGAAAGCTTAAATCAAGCATACTACCTATAATACTTCTTCTCACTAAAGTATCACAAGGCTATTTAAATCAAGCCCCCACCTACTGTTTAAGAGGAAAACCAATGACCAAATGTTGAAGTCCCTAAAATGAACAATGACTGCCTGGTGTCAAAATGGAGCAATTCTGATTTCCATGTTGATGTCTAACTAAAACCTACGTATATTCTTGTTTCTGGAGCTTTTTTTTAAGGCTTTAGGATTTGTAATAAGGCTGGAAGGCGATTAAAAAGGCAATCTTTCTTTGTTTTTCTTGTTTCTTGTTATTTAGTGGCATGTCAATTTTGACTGGCAGGTGGGTTGTCCAATGGCAGAGACTGTATACCTGTATATGGTTCTAGTTTAAAAGCATTAAAATAATAACAACAACATTAACAACAATAAAAACGATGTTAACACTTATCTTCCATCATTTATATTTGTACAGTTCAGCAGTAGCCCAAAGAATTGAACTAATTCTAAAGAACCAAAAGTTAACAGTGGCGTACACATATGTATGTTTTGCATAATTTGATTTAGTTTTCACTGTTAAATCATGGGAATTCAGTGAAGTAGCCATGCAAAGATATATGCTTTATGTTGCAAAAAAATTTATCAGTTGCACATAACTAATTGAGTACGAGCTCCTGGCAACAATAGAGTACAAATGTAATCGGTTGTTACAGGTTTTGTGGGAATACACATAGAACTTTCATTTGATCAATACCGTCATGCCTCTTCTGTCAACTCATATTTAGAGCACAAGCGCATCAAACTGTTTGATGCACTGTTTTTTTTTGGAGGGCTTTTTTTTAGGGGCAGTGTTACCAGGAGCGCTTTCTCTGTCCTGTTAATGAATTCATCTTTCTGATTGTCCCCTTGAGACTTAGTTCCTGAGAGAGATATTGACTTTTCATTAAGGAGATCGCTGCATTGGAAATTGAATTTATTTGCAAGTTAAGAACATAACAGAGGAGTTTGCAAATCAGCCGAGAGGCTACTGGCAAATGCCAATACACCGCCTAATAGACTGTTTTAAATTGACAAAACAAAACCCCCACTTTCTCTCCATGTAGGTGTCAGAAAGCAACATGCAAAACCTAATGGTAATATACAGAAATATTGACAACAGAAAAAGGATCTTGGACCTTGAAAGCATTGAGGAAGAAATCTTGAGAGTTAAACTTTGGGGCTTGTGAACAGTGCTCTTTTTTTCCCCCAAATCGCTTCCAATGTTTAAGACCTCATTCCATGATTTAATAAGTATGTTTTCTCTGCTTTGTTGTGTAACAGTTGTTTAATAAAGCTGTGACCAAAAACATAAACTAGACATGGACTTGTGATTGAAGACATTAAACTAGACGTGGATCTATGACCAACCAATAAAAACTAGACATGGACTTGTGACCAAAAACTTAAACTAGACTTGAACTTATGACAGGAATCAGAAGTTAGAAATGGACTTTTGTCTAAAGACACAAATTAAACATGGATTTTTTATCAAAGAAATGAAACGAGGCATGGATCTATAGCCAAACATACATACTAGACATCGACCTTGTGTGTATTCAGATTTGTGACCAAAATTATAAACTATACTTGAGACCATGCAGTGGCTGATTTGGTTAACTGCAGGACTGGCACATAAGAAATTAGGGTTTGATTCCCAGGATGCACAATGAGCTTAATCTAGTGTGGCTCTTTGAGCAAGACCATTCGCAATGTAGCCACAAGGGGGCACAAGTCTGGGCCCCCTGTGCCGGTCCCCAGCCCAGATCAAATCAAATCTAACTTTATTTGTATAGCGCCTAAAATGATACACTAAAATGATTCAATGTAGAAACCTTTGTACTGAAAAGGGGAAACTGTATTTTGGGGACCTGTCCACATCAGTGACCCCCCCACTCAAGTTCACAGAATAAGCTACAGCAGCACCCCTCAGATTTAAGCATAATACAGGGTTTTGTCAGCTCGTATTTCAAAATCAATATTTTCCAAAGTAGGTTTGTTTTTATTTCATGTTGCTGTTTTTCACAATGGCGTATTTATTTCATGAAGAGCTTTTTCAGGAGAATGTCTCTGTCTGTCAATCAAACCAGACAAGGCAGAGACACTTTTGTGATTGGCTATTCCTTTACTCAGACATGAGCAGCAACACCCTGACTACATCGATGGAAGATGTTTCAGTGAACGTGACGGAGCGATGCACACTCCTCAACATTAGGAGGAGTATGCACCTCAAGACATCCACAGTGTTACACGAAATTGGGCAGTTTTGGTTCTAAATTTGCAGATAAAAGTGGCTTTGGGCGATTGTGGATAATTCAGGTGATTTTGTGGTCGGTTCGGCAATTTTCATCTTCTCATGAACATTAAGTAGTGGTCTAAGTAAGGCTGGGTGGTTGTTGGAGTTCCACAAAACTTCTACGAAGTGGAGTTCAATAAACACAACATGCCGCGTGTGGGAGGAGCTAGCAGCTAATGTTTTTAGCCTGATAGCCACTTGGAGCTGTGGCTGTGTTAATCTCAGTAAAAATGCATGGATGCACAATGTATATGGAGTGTTAAAAGATCAGGTTTGTTTATTTTGAATAGTTCCACATGATAACAATGTTTCCATGTTTTAGTTCATGAGATAATCCCAGAGAGTCTTTGCTTCAGCTCCTGCAGTCAAACTACGTCTTAAATTACGTGTAAATCAGAGCGCGCAGCAAATGTGTGTGTGTGTGTGTGTGTGTGTGAGCGCAAGTTAAGGGTCTGTTGTTCAGTTCGCCGGAAAAGTAATAATAAAAAAGTATATCCAAAGTATAGAGACTGAATCTTTTAATAACCCACAGAGGTCTGAACGGGGAAGTGATCCCCAAATCAAACCCCGGATCTCCGCTGCGTTTTACAACCAGAAAGAGAATCTTTCACAGGAAAGGTTCAACTTTTTCCCAGAGAGGGAAAAATAAAACCAGAGAACCTGATTTATAATAATTGATCAATGAAAATAGAAAACATATCATAAGGTTCAGGAGGCCCGAGCAGGCTTGTTCCGCTATCCGCTGCTGCCTGGTTTGACTCTCTGTCGGTCCGCCACCTCCTCCTGCGAGCCGACAGTGTAAAGCACGATGACGTCAGACTGGATCTGTAAGCTCAGACAGCAGAGCGGTTAGCTGCAGAGCAAAGGAGAGCTGAGTGAATGGCGAAAAAGAGTCAGGAGCGTTTCACGGCGGACTTCAAGACGTGAACAACCGGAGCTCCTTTGGTCCACACAAACCCTCAAACTACAAAAACAAAGTCGTCCATGTTTGCATATTTTGCTGCAGACAGATAGTTTGTATCAAATGTCAGCAAAGCTGCACGGATATCGCTGAAATATGTTATCTATCTGACTGGCACACCGCAGAGCGGGTATCGAGGAATATGAGTCGATTTCCATGGATCGGCAAATAAGCGTTTAGATCCCGCCCACTTTCACTGATTGACAGATAGACTCATTCTCCTGAAAAAGCTCTTCATGAAATAAATAAGCCATTGTGAAAAACAGCAACATGAAATAAAAACAAAGCTACTTTGGAAAATATTGATTTTGAAATCCGAGGTTCTGAAAAAAGACAGAATTATAATAATATTCCACATGAAAAAAATGAAAATTTTAAAATGCTGTTTTAAAATAATGAACAGGTTTTTAAAGCAAAATAAAATATATTGAATAATATAATGGCTAATTTAAAATCTGTGTGCAGCTTTTTCACCATTTCATGATCTTTTTATATATTTATAAGAGATTTATTGGTTGATTGTGTATTTGCATGAGGCCATATTTATTTATTAAATTAAATATTTATGTATTTAATTATGAACAGTATAGGACTCCATACATTTATTCCTTTAGTTGTTTTGTTTCCACGTCAGCTTTAATCCCCTGGCCAAATTTGACTATTTTATCTTTATTTACCTTTTAAGTCATCATCATCATCATCATCATCATCATCATCGTAGCAGATAAAGTTCAGCAGCTCAAAGTCTGCCCAGGTCCTTTAGGAAGCCTCAGGGCTGTTGGTTCTGGCAGTCTATCTATCTATCTATCTATCTATCTATCTATCTATCTATCTATCTATCTATCTATCTATCGATCGATCGATCGATCGATCGATCGATCAATACATATGACCAAATGTGTTTGATAAGTGCTTTAAGATTGGGTATAATTACATTAATGACAAGGTTTAAAGTGATGATAGTATTTCTTCCTCACTGAGCTGATGTAATTCCACTGTCACAACAGCAGACATTTTTGTTTGGTTTTCCCACAGCCTCGTAAAAGTTATCAACTCCTCTAAATTACATCGCTTGTCATGTTATTCGAGAGCGGGTGCACAAGATTCACTAGTTAAACTTATTACATCAAACCGTATATTATGGCCCTCGTGCAGTTTCATTGCTGTGATTTCAGTGTAATTTATAGACACTCACATTCATGAGGGTTCAGCAAATACCAAGGGTCATTCTCTTGCACTGCACCCTCCACCTAAGCTTTCTTCTTGCTGTAAATTTTATCAAGGTGAGCTAAAGTGTTTACCCCATTAATTTATTTCGGCTAAAGCCAGAGCGCTGACCCATAAAATGAGCTAAGGTAATACTGACCTTAACATGGTCTTCTGCACATGGCAGTAATTGCTAAGGCTCCAGATCAATCAATATTGACTTACTCTTTTTTTTCTGCTTCCCCTTTACCACCCACCACTGTGTGGAATGTGGAAAATTGACTTTAGACAAATGGAGAACATATCCCTGATAGTTTAACCTTTATCTAGCTAACATGTGCACTTATCTGTACAATTATAGATTTTGCCAGTCAAGCTGTTTCACACCAAATCTCTTGAGTGTTAACAGACAAGAGGGCTCAGCAAAGCTAATTGTGGACTTTGTCAGCCGAATTTTCTAGAAGAATTGATAATACGGTTCATCACTGACATACAGTCGGACATAAATACGAGGTTTGTGCGTGTTGTCCCATCGTAAGCCTGAACTGCTGTAATTGATAAAGAGCAAATGCATTTTGCAACCAAATCTCTAACTCAACAAGCGTGGCATGTAGACACGCTCACACAAACGCGTGGATGTCTTTACATTATAATCTGCGGGTGTGATAAGGCATTTGATTTCTTTTTAATTCTTCAAGGCAGGGCACAGACTGAGCCGGCATTTCCATCTCGACTTGATAAATCTCACAATCTTTTTTTTTTTCCTCGCCACACTAAAGCAATTTATTTTCTATCTCTCCGAGCTACATTTTCCAGTTAATATTTCTTTTTTTTCTTTTTTTCTTTCGCACAACCTGACAACGGATGCCTTAAGGGACGATAACAATTCTAAACCTTTGCACTCGTGCTCTATAAACTGTATACATGCACACATCTGTATTTTAGGAGGTAAGACTGCTAAAAGAAGAGACTTAAAGAAGCATTAACAGGGAGCTTGGTGCAGATTTGATTACTGTGTTCCTCCCTCTTTCACTTCTGAATTAAAAGTGACAAAACATTGTATTATAGCCAGCTGCTTAGGAAAGCGCAGTAACGGAAATGCCACAAATGAGTTTCCTCTCAGGTTAAGATCAAGAAGACTGGCCATCTAAAGACATTATTTAAACAAATCTCAATGCAGCAAATCCGGTTTATGTCATTCTGACCTTTTTTTTTTCCTCTTTTTTTTTAACACCCAGCGGCTAAATATCAAATATTTATATGCTGCAAATGTTCACTGTTCAGACTCAATTTGTATGATCTCTGTGGGTTTCTACGGATAGTTTTGTTCTTTCCCACAGATGGGACGCTTGCATGTCCACGAGTGGCTGAAAATAAAACGACGGTTGATTTAGAAAATAAGGAATATGGACTGGCAATGAGGGTGGCCCGGAGAAGAATAAAGCAACAATGGAAAACAGGTGATTGGACAAAAATGATGACGTCACTGATTTACAAAGACCTTTTTTTTTTTTTTTTTGGCAGCTTAACTAAATTACGTTCCTTGATTGACGTGAAATAGTATCCTTCTGGCCATTCAGCTCACCCTTAATTTGAATTTGATAAGATTTCTTTTAGAGACATTGTTAGATTAATGTAAATTTCTGAGGCAAGATGAGCCCACAGCTGGCTTAACTTTGATGAGTTGTTAATATCTAATATCAACAGCAGATAAAACTCTTATTAGCCCCAGTGGTCTTGTTAGAGTGGGAACTTATTACATAGTGGAGATGAGATGAAAGCAGATGAAGTAATAAGACTGCCAAAGGCTTTGTTGCATGTCCTTAAGCTTCCTGATGGGGTCAACTTAATTTAGTGACTTAAATGCTGAAGGCTTACGAATGCAGACAAGCCCACATTGTTTGAGAGATCTAATTCAGACTCTCATATTTCATAGACTGCAACATCTGGGGGATTACAGTGTCTCAAGCCAGAGGCAGTTTGATAATCGGTTGTCATTTTTAGAGTTTTATGCCCTTCCCAGGCTTGGCAGTTTTCTAAAGGTCTTTGGTTCAATCAAATATTTGTGAGATTAGCTGGCTGCAGTTTCTTTTGACAAACTATTTCCATGTGGGTTGTGTTTCAGTGTTTGCCTCTGAGCTTGTCTGGCAAAGAACTCATCATTTTGAACTTAAAAGTTATCTTTTGAAAAAATGAACTGATACTTTTACAATAACTTGCAAAAATGTGATTATTTTAAGCAATAGTTTATAATTTTTCTTGAATTTTTAATTGGGAAATTGGAAGCTGTTGATAGTTTAAAATATCTTGGTGCCATCACCTCAGATAATGGTTAAAAACAAAAAAATCCTGGCCAGAACTGCCCGGTCAACAGCAGCGCTCACAAAACTGAAAATCTTCTGGGCTGACAGAGTAAGCTCCCTAACACTGCGCTCACACCGGGCACGTACCGCGTGTTCTTGAACGCACTTTTAGAGTTTGATGTTCACACTGGATTGTTGCTAACTGATACTAGCGCATGTACCTACAGTTGGAAGGGGCTTGGAGAAAAATGTGGAAGTGGTGCAAATCTTGCAAATCTTGCTCCAGGCTTTTTCCTTTACAGCTCTATCCTGATATATGAAAGACTTGGTGTTATTGAATTCCGGCCGGGCACAAACCACAATTCTTCTTGATCACGTTTATATAGACTTTTCATGGGAAGTGGTCACTTAAATGCCAAGGCCTGTGTGAATGTAGCTTACCATCAAAAATCAGCCTTCTGATTTTCCTGCGAATTCTTGTCTTTACAATATTCTTGTACAATCGTGAATCATGGACTTTCAATAAGGACACCCAGTTGGGGCACATGATACTAAATGAAGAATCCCAAACATCTCACACAAGGACTAAATCAACAGTAAGGAAGTGCACAACACAGATATCGGTCTACTAAGTACATCGTAACAGAAAGAAAATTGATTTGGTGGGGACACGTGACAAGAGCAAATGGCCTAGCCAAAACCATCTTGAAAGGAACAGTACCAGAAGGGAGGAGGAGAGGAAGACATAAGACGAGGTGGGAGGACCACATCAAAGAATGGACAGGATTGTCTTTCTCTGTATGACCGTTGCCAATGGCAGGAAATTGGCAGGAAATCTTCAATGATGCCTCTACAACCCACTCAGGGTTAAGAGACAAATACAATACAAAAATGGATCTTTCTTTAGAGTTTTCAATTGATTTAAAAATATATATATATTAGTGTCTGAATACTACTAGTACCTGGTCTTTTACTTTATCCGTGTTATTATTTAGCGACTTTATACTTTTGTGCAACTGCAGCTCAAAATATAGTTGACTTCCGTCATGCACAGTAAGAATCTGCATACATGGACTCCTCCAAAAAGCACAAAGTAAGCACACTGCCTGAATGCCAGCAATCAATGCTTTGGACCAAGAGAAATGAGCTTTTGACTCTGTGACTAAGGGACAACATCAATAAGAAAATGTTCACTCTGAACAAGTCGGAAAACACCTTCAGTTCCTGCCCTGTGTCCCATTGATTTCTATTCAGCTCAACACAGATTTTGCAGCATTTAAGCATTTAATTCCCTCTCAAGCAGTCATTACACAGTGGAGCATTTAATTAAGCAATCACAGCGGTGCAATCGGAATGATTCACTGCATAAATGTGGGGCCAAGCTTATGGAAGGGCAGAACAGCCACAGCAAGAAGAATCAGTCTCTTATGGAAAAAGAGAAAATGTGGAAAAAGAAAAACAAAAAAAGGTGATCATGTAAACAATAAAGAAGATACTTAACAGATAAAGAGATCTGGAAATATGAAAGGCAAAGCATCAAAGGTTAGTTTAAAATATAATTTATACAATGTTTAAAAAAACAAGTTTGTAAAATATATATATATATATATATATATATATATATATATATATTCAAAATTAAAATACTTTCAAATGTGACCTAAATTTCAGGGGTGGCGCAAAACACAACAAAAAAACTATTTTCTTACAAAAATTTTAATTTATGAAATTATCACTTTCATCTTATTGACTTTGTAGAAAGCACAACCCAGAATCTGTTAAAAAAGGATCACCTTTCTATGCCATGTAAGCATTGACTGCTTAGTAGGTCTGACTGAGTGACTCTCCCTCGGATTCCAAACAGAAGTACTCAAGGTCTTAAGAAGCCAAAATCCCATAGGCTTATATGGAGAAATAAACAGCTGTTAGTCAGTCATTTTTTATTTAACATGTTCCTGCTAATCCAATTTTTTTCATTATAGTCTTTTCTTTAGTGAAAGTTATTTAAGTTATAAAGTATGTGGTTGTTTGATTGACAAATGTTCCCGGAGCTTGCTTTCAAGTTTTCTAACAAGCTCACTCCTGATTGGCAAGAGTGGTTACCATAGAAATGTTGACTCAGGAAAGACTCAGACCAATCATTGCTTACTGACGACCTCTGACTCCAACATAATGGTGTCCAAAAAAATGGTAACTCATTTGCTGGAGCCGGAAGTGTTTATTATGGATATTACCACTCAGTCCAGTTTTCTATACAGTCGGCGGTCATAAGGCTACTGTGGCATTTGTTGATTTTCTTTTCTTTTCTTTCTTTCTTTTGACTACTCTGTTGTATCATAGATATTCCTCTTTTTTTGTCTTTATATGGGTTATCTTGAAAAAGAAGTGCTAGCTCTTGCTTTTATGCACACATCCACATCTCCTGACTAAAAAAAACTCATTTTGTAACGGCATCATTAGCATTTCAAGAACCCCAGTTTCAAAACTTGAAACTCTGGACATTTCAAACTCAAACTACATGTGTTAATCAAATAAACCAACCAGGCCTGGATAAGATAAGCTCTTTTTAACAAGCCTGTCTTTAGCGGGGGGGGCTCTGATCAGTGAAAATGAAGGAACTGATTGCTTGCTGTGATTAAAGCGATTACATTTTAAATTTAAAAAACTTTCCCTATAGTGCAATCGCGGCTGAACAGCTTCACAGATAATGACAGTTTGCGCGCACAGACCCTCAACCCAGCGGAAACCAGCTGAATGTTGCATATTTTTTGCACCAACTGTCATGAAAGGACGGAATACGGGCTTGATGAACTTCATGTACAGACAAGTGCTTTTCAGTTTCAACTTGGATTCCAGCTTTTTATTTTTTTAGTGGAGTAAAGACTCAATTTTATCATCTTTTGATCTACTTTAAAAAACATTCCCAGTGGTCTCTTCATTTTGATTAGTTTCGCTTTGCCAAAATCTGTTTTTAAGCCAAACATGTCATTTTCTTGCACATGGCATGAAATCATTAGAACAAGTTTTAGGTTGTGGACTGTTGCATGTGAACAACCCCGCCCCCACTTCCTGTCACCTAGAACTGAGAAGTCTGTTTACATGCTTTCCCACCAACTTACAGCCCCTCACAACCCCAAATCTAAGAGTAGCAGTGCAACAAAAATGTTGAGCAATATCATAGCTATCCAGCCTTACAGTTTTTTGAGCCAGATGCCAGCTGCTTGCTCGGACAAGGAAAACAACGGCAGGCTATGGATGTATTCTCGGCTTAGATGCTCAGGGAATGGAGTATATACAGGGCAGGAGCTTAGCCTACTCCAGCATACCTTTTTTTATAAACAAAGTGTTCATTTTTAAACAGCAGTTTTTTGTAAGCACTCGATTCAAATACCAACTTTGAATGAAAAAATATACACAGAAAGGCAATTTTAAGCTTAATTTTCTTTATATATGTTCACCATCTTTAGAAAATTTCACAAGAATGTGCTGAAAACACCAAAAATACAATTTTCATCAGAGAGGCTTTAAATCACATAAAAGAAATAACCATTTATGCCTTTTTTTTCTTACATATAGCTTTTTAAATACATTTTACCAATTCAATCTCTAAAATGATAAGGATTGGTAAATATCAGACAAAAACTTTTAAATATTTTATTGTTTTGCTGCAAAAGATGCTGCATGTTTGAAAAAAAAAGTGCATATTTGGTATTTTTAACAAGAAGGATTATTTGAAGTTCATGCATTAGGTAAAGTCTACAGTTGAATCTCAAATACATTGAAGGAATACAACATCTAAAGGGTACGGTTTCATTGTTTACATTCCCATTCTGCTTTCAGGAGAAAAGATTGTCTGACAGGAGAAAGCAGAATCTCATACAGTAAGATCATATGAGTGCCAGGACTAATCTAAAGTATCAAACCAGTGTGTGAACCTATTTGTGCTAGGTAGACAGGTCAGACATCATTTGTTATAAACCACACGGCTTTTTCACAAGTTTTGCATCCTGGGGAGTTTAATATCACGGTAAAAGTATCAATTCAAACTGCCTTAATTCTTTTTCACTCTTCAACATTTGATTTTGTTTTTTCCTCTTTAAAATTGGTTTGACACCACGAGGCACAGAGCTGACAGGAAACCCTCCTATTAAAGTGCTGCATTCACAGTTAGCTGAAACAAGAATCCATTGAACATTATGGGATCCAGCAGGACTCACTAGAAAAACATTATCAGGGGCTTATTTCATTAGTCTGTATTTGGTGTTCAGCAGCAAACATACATTTTGTTGTTTCCATGTTTCCTTTGTTTTTTCTTGATTTCTAGTTGCTTTAGCATTTGTGGCATATATTAGTTTGTTCTATAGTAGTGACACCTTGGCCTTTTTTATTTTTTATTTTTTTATTTTATTCAATCTGTATTTTTCTTTGGCGGATTTTTTTTCTAATCAACCATTTTTTAAATAAAAAGTTCTTCGAAAGTTTAATTGAACAAGTTAGACCTTGTTCTACAAATTCATTCAACCGAGTAAGAAAACAGGAAATTTTATTCATTTTATTCTTTTTTTTTAATTTAATAAATCTTTTCATTTGAAACTTTGGTTTGTGATCTGTCTTTTCACGTTTCGGTAATTAGATGTCATCCAAACTTAAAAGTTAAATTAACAGAGAATAAGTATTCCTAATAAGTATTTTTAAAACGCATACATGCCACCTCAAAATGCCTTACTGTAGTCTATTTAAAAAAAAAAGGAATGGATGAAATGTTAAAAAAGGCTTATTATAACCTTGTTTATATGTATTAGTATAACATTTTACTATTTATTATAATTTATTATATATTATAATTTATTATTTTTATATATATATATATATATATATATATATATATATATATATATATATATATATATAATATATATATATACATACACATTTTTACATTTTTTTTTAACATTTTTTTCATTTCCTGTTAAGCTTTTAAGCATTTTACCACTGGGAGTTGGGCCATCTGGACCCACTAGACAGTGGGCTGAACCTTTTTCAATGATTTGTGATCTTCACTGGTGTCTTTTATTCACCTTTATTCTCCTTTGTCATGGTAGGGACAACATGTCAGTGTAAGGGTGGGGTCATCTGGACCCCATAGGATAGCACAAGGTATAAACCATAGGAAGATGTTATAAAGGATTTTTATTGTTAAGATTATTAGTTTATTTTTAAAGTACATCTCTGTAGCAGGTTTACCTTTGACACACGTCCAAATGATTAGAATCTGGAGATTTATAATTTTGTTTGCATTTCAATCTATTATGACGAACAGGAATATCAAAATTGACACACAGACTTTGGTACGGTGGCCCTGAAGTGCAAATCAAATCAACAATTCTCTCAACACAAAAATATCACAACGACAATTAAAAAAGACAAAAGAAACAGGAAAAGTACATTTTAGAAATCACAATACATTTTCAGAAACCAAAACATTAAAATACCAGAAAGAAAAGTTGAAAAATCAAGCAGAATATGAAACCGGAAAAGGTGGGTACTATGGGACATCACTGATGATGATGTTTGTTTACATTTTCACCTGGAAGTCAATTGCCATGGCAATATCTTCTGACGGAAGATATTTCTTTAAACTTCTGGCAACAGCTGCTGCAAAAGTTTGGTGATTGCTCAATGAACTCTGTACCACAGTTTGGGTAAAACATCCTTCTGCTTTCCCTCTTTTTCAAAAACTCAAGCATCATCATTTAATCAGCAATATAGTACCTACCTTTTCCAGTTTGTTATTCTGTTTCATCTCTTAACATTTAATTAAAATGTGTTTTCTGAAATGTTTTCCCATCTTTTGTTTCTTTTTATTTTGGAATTATTTTTTTGGTTTCAGGAATTTTGTTTTGTTTTGTCATTGTGACCTTTAACATGTTTTTGCACTGAATGATTTCTTAATGTGATTTATACTTCAGGGCCACCGTACTTTGGTGCCAAATGTCACTAGAACAAATAACTAAAATGACTGTGAATCAAAAAAACAGGGTAAACATATCAATGAAAATATGACACCAGTTCTACAAACTACTTTTTTTTCTTCCAAATCTTTTTGCTTTTAAACATGTGGTTCCGATAAAAGTCCTGAAGATTTATGGCTGACATCTTTAAAGAGGAAGTGAAATTTTACAGCGACACCTAAACAATAAAACCTCTTAAAAGCATATTCAGCAAAGTCTATTTTAGGTTACCTACTTCACCTCCACCATCGATAAAATGTTTTAATACCCAGAAGAAAACTGTTCCGTTTTTTTTTTATAGATAAATTATACAGAGAAGAAGAAATCCTTTAAGAGGCCTACCTTGAGGTTGAAGGTGTGAAAGTCATGGAGCATTCTCTCTCCTGAGACCTGCGACAGAGCAGAAGGGATGAGATGTCAGTCACGATTAGGCTACAGTGCAATTACAGAGCAACTACTCTGACAGTGATTGATCAATGAGGAACTTCTTTAACGGAGACAAGGACTCTGGGGCTCACACAAGCAAATTGGTAAAAGTAAGAGGTGGGCGCATTGTTTCCCGGTTTGCTAAATTCTCTAGGTGGATCATTTGGTAGATGTAGCTGCAAAATTTCAAATATACAAATACAGTATGTAAAGATGGAGATGCTATAGACAAAAAATAAACAAATTTCTAAACTTAAAAATTATTTGGCACTGATATTAAAGGCAAAGTACAAAAGTATGCAAAAATGTTTTGAGGGAAAAAAAAAATCACTCTCCAATTGTGAATTTAAACACATCAAAGTCCCACTCCGATCACCTTTTGATCTATTTACAAAGCATTCTTACTAATCTTTTCAGTATTATTATGCTGTTTTCAGCCAAAAAAAAAAAAAAAAAAAACTGTGTTGTTTTCAAGGAAATCACTTCTGCAGAACGACAGAAATTCGTCTGAGTTGTGGGTGGGACTGTTGGCACAAAGTAAGCCCACCCCCACTTCCTGTCCCCCATCTCCTTACACGCTCTCTTGCTACCTAGTGTGGAGTAGGCCTGCACAATATACCGCAAATTTATCATTACCACGACATCAAGCTGTGCAATATGCATACCGCAAAAGACGGTGAAAATCGCAATAAATGGTTACACCTTAAATGTGCTAAAACAAATTCATGGCAGCTTGAAATATTGAACAAATGAAATAAATCCCTTTATGTATTTAACCAAGCGGAAGGACCCGTTTATGTTGTTGATCAATCAGATGAGCCCTTTTACGTTAGATCTTTGCCTCCTACGTCGACAAGGGTCATTTGGAGTATAACTGTTGCAGTGAAATGGAAATGATGTTTTTGGTTGTTTTGCTATTTGTTTATATACCGCAAATTATATCGTTATCGCAATATTAATCACCAATATGGCATATCGCGAGTTTTCCTCATGTCACGCAGCCCTTGTGTGGAGTAAGCCCACCTCCTTCTTTTGATATATCTGTTTACACGCTCTCCCACAAATTTAGAGCCCCATCACAACCCTAACCTAACACTAAAGGTGCGACCAAAATGGCGAGCAATATCAGAGCTATCCAGCTGTAAAGTTGTGAGCCAGATGCCAGCTCAGACGAAGAAAACAAAGACGTACATGAATCTATTTATCTACAAGAGGATGCATCAGAATGGATCGGAGCAGGGAACATGTGGCTTACCCAGCATGTTTTTCTTTGTCACATATGACAACTCTGCTCTTGATTCAAAATGATTTGAATATAAATACTCAGAAATGCAATATTAAGCTTGATCGTCTTCATTGTGTCCTCCATCATCAGAAAAAGGCTACAAGAACATGTCAAAACAACCAAAACACAATTTTCATTTGAGTTTAATGGACGGGTTTAAAAGTTAAAGAAAAATAAACTCTTTTTGGACATAAAAATACCCAACAACTTTTTTGCCTTATTCTTTGGTTTTATTTATTTTATTTTAATGTAGGTAATTTGGATTGTTTGATGTGCAAAATCATATTTTATAGTGGGTCAAATGATGTCAACCTAAATGCCTGTTTTTCTTTTTTAATTTAATTTTAAATTTTTTTAATATTAATTTAATATTTTCAACTAAAAAAAAACTATAAAATCACAGGCCTTTTTTTGTTAATGCACCTTGAGATTTCTTTTTTTTTTGTCACCCCTGCAGTAAACATATTTTCACATCTTTGAAAATGATATAAAAACAGTTTAAAACCTTTAAATTGTGCTATATTGCTGTATATTGTGAGATTTTATATTTCACATCCTTCCATCCAGTTTTTTAGGTTTTGGATTGCAGTGGACCTTCTGAGTAAAAACACCCAGACCTTTGACCTTCCTCCTCTGGGGAGTCAAAGAGTCATTATGAGGCCAAACAGGGGATTTTATCTCTTTGGTGTACCAAAGAACTTACACTTTAGATGCCCATAATGTGTCACTGAGGAAGGCTTCTGGTTGGCATTCTCACAAAAAATCCAAACCACTTCATTTAGCTTCTCTAAATGTGGAAGACTGGTTGTTTGACTCCCAGGTCATCCCCAGTGAGAATCCTCATGAAGCAAAACACAGCCAGCCTGTGGAAGAAGCCCATTTTCATCACCTGTATCTTTGATTTTATCCGTTCGTTCACAACCCACAGCTCATGGCCACAGGGGAGGTTAAGAACATCAATAGCTGACTAGTAAATTAAGAGCTTAGCTGCCTTTTGAAAGTACTGCAAATGCTGCAGAGATCTGATGGTCAACCTTAACCCTTGCTATAAAAACTTACACCGTACTTTTTTGCAGGATAATTTTTACCCAACATAATATACCTAACAATAAGTACTTATCATAAAAAAGATCAAAACATGACAACACAAGATAAATTAAGAGGGGTTTTCTTTTATTTTCAACTCTGGTATGTGTAAGAAAATGAAAAAGAAAAACATAGGGAGTTCCCAAATATATGCTTAAAAATTACTGAAAAATTAGGAATTTAAGAAAAAAACAAAGAATACCTAAAAAATAACACAATGATACTAGAAACTTGGTCTTTTGTCCATCCCTTCCTGGGAGAAGTCAGACTTCCATGGTGAAGAAACGGACTCCTTGACACGAGACAAATTGAAATCCATGTAAATAGTTTTGCTCGGGTTAAAATCACCCGGCAATAGTGATGTAGGGCTAAGTTCCTCAATTTTTTTTACTTGTAGTAACAAAATCTCCAGGGGAAGGATGTACTTGCTTCAAATTGCCTTTTCCTGTCTGAAAAAATGCGACCTCCGCCTCAGAGGTAAGAACTCATTTTCAAACTGCATCACAATCAATAAAGAGCTGATAGCTTTTATTTCTAAAACCTTAGGAGTACATCATCTGCATAAAAACAGACACATTTCCAAGCCTTCCAAAGCTCTCCACCACAAGTAATGTTGTCCATTAATGTGAGGAACAGATTCTGGGATAGAGCTAACTCGATAAAAAAATATGCCCCTTATGCCAACGTGATGCATTGGAGAATCTTAATTTGAAACCTTTTGAAAAAATTGTAGGAAACCTCGGAGATGATCGAGTAGACTTTTCTGAGAATTGTTGCTGTTGTAGCTGGTAACCTATTGAAGTTTTTTCCACACTATGTTACATAAACTACCTTTGAGCTCCCAATGCAATTACAAACCTGCTGTATCACAGTCTCTTAAAATACCTTAGTGCAACAAGAATAGAGGCTTAAAGTTAAATAGCAAAGCTGCTAGAAAATTGTGTCTGTAAAAAGTTTTAACCCAGGTCTCATTGTGTCCTGAAAAAAATGGGTTATACTGACAGACTACTGATAACTATTAGGTAGGCACACAGTCCTTTCTCTTTTTTTTTTTTGCAAACTGGTGTACAGTAGTGCTTGTAGCCCAAAACAGGCAAAAACAGGGCAACTCAAACTGGACTGTCACAGCTTCATTGTTAAAACACAAGAGAACAAGGAAATAAGGCCCTTGAGGCCGATGCTTCATATGCCACTGTGAAGAAATACAGTTTTTAATTGAACCCCATAATTCACTCCCTGTGAAAATCTGGCCCTGCCTTGCTGTCTGACCCACCATACGGAGGGACACATTGGCTCTCTGTTCTTCTTATGTCATGTAAACGTAGGTGAGTGGTGTGCTTCCCAACAGGAGTTGCCTTCTGGAGTTAAGCATCTCATACGTGCAAAAACATTTTTCTGTTTTTCACAGACAAGCACCAGAGGCATCCATCCGTTCAGTTTCCGTTCAGCTTCTCTGGAGTTTAACATACAAGGACAAAAATCTCCACGGCAACCTATCCCAGCCTTTCCATTGTTTTTGAAGGTCTGCCATGAATGCCTTTCTATCCATGTCTGTAACACCTCACCAGGTATTGGCGTTGTCACAGGAAGTCAAACCCACCTCAGAATTCCTCCCTGGCAGCTGAGGTCCACAGTCCAAGGTGGACCCCAGTTACCATTTGAAGGACTCTTATTTCTGCCGGCTGTCTCTGTGATCTCATCTGTTTGTTTGGACCTGCACCTCATGACTACAGGTGAGAGGTAGACTATTGGTTGACCCGTCTTTGATTGAGACCTTTGTCTTCTAAAACTATCAAATTTACCAAAATAGACCAGTAAAAACCTGAACACTGTGCCAATCCGTCAATCTCAAGCTCTAATCCTCTTGTGCTTCTGCATAAAAGGGGGCAATTCCATTATTTTTAAGAATACTGATTTTCTTCTGGCAAATTAAAATATAGCTACAAAGCTAACCATACTTAACAAACATAACTTACTAATTTTCTAGGGTTGTCTAATGTGTTGCGTTTAAGGTCGTTAAGATTGTTTAAAAACCCGCTCAGATGAAAATAGCTTTTTCAATAACAACTTTCACAAACCCATGTTTGTGACTATTACTGGGACTTTAACTTAAATGTCTGTATTAAAAACAAATTGATTATATAGTCCTTTACTGTGATAAAGTGAGTCTGACCCCAAATACGGCTCATTTGGTTGGTGGTTTCGTTCTTTTTCCTGCCCCTGCACAACAAAGTGTCCTATGATAAGGCCGGTTTACAGAGTTTGGCCACAGTTCAGTTAAATACTCCAGTAATCCACATATTTGATGCGATTGTTGAAGTTGGTGGACTTGTAAAACACCAAACTTGGTACAAATACACAATAGAACTTAGTTGGTGTGTGGAAGTTTGGTCCTTTAACTATCTGTCATTTTCAAAATCCTTTAAACTCCACCAGCTTTTTGGATGGAAAAAAAAAAATGTTTTTGTCTTTCTTACTGTTTTTAAATGACATGTCAGTTAATTCTTAAACGTGACTCAATAAAGTACTGCATCGTTTGCACTAATAGAATATTGTGTTATATTATTAGATCATGTGTTTTTCCACTAATTCAGCTTTATAATATATATAGTAGCCTTAATAGACATATGGAAGACAAAAAAACGTGTTTATTTAGCAAAGCATCTTCCTGTAACTTGGTTCCCTTTTCAGCTTATCTGAGCGACATCTGCTGTAACTACATTTCAATGATTTGCCATGGTCTCCTGTTCCCATAGAAACCAAGTCCAGTCACCCAATAGTTTTGAGGGTACAACATCTCTGTAAGTGTATTTAAGTGGACAGATTATAATGGATTCTGTTGTATGAGCAGTCTCTGAACATAATTGCAAGTAATCAGCACCTAGAGTGTTGTGTGGCAAAGGGTTGCCATATTTAGCTGTATCAAGCAAAAATTTCTAAAGCAGTGAAAAGAAAAGTTCAACCAAAAGAACAAGAACGCACAGAAGTGGTGGAGGTACTTGTGTTGATTGTGTAACTGTAGACGTTTCATTTGTCCAGGAATACTTTGCATTTCCACTTCAGAGCCATTTAGGATAGGTAAAAAGAAAAAAGACAATTTATACAGCAGTAGTTAATACCACTGAAATTTGTTGTATCACTGTACTTAAAGAAAAATATGAAAAGTGTGATATTTGAAATAAAATGACAAACCAAGCTATGATGTCATTCACTTTCTACGTCCTTTCATGCTCATAATAGCCAACGTATTCGAGACTTAGTCACAATTGTCTGTATGGGCAAAAACATTGGCATAACTCTTCGTCAAACTCAAGTGGCCCGCATAAAATATCAAGATGGTAGACCACTCTGTGAGCCTTTAGAGTGAGATTTTCCAAATTTCCAGGGGAAAAAATCAGTGAGACGCAGGCGTGCCGTACGGATTTCCTATTTTTCTAGACCTCTAAATCCTGCATAGTTAACACTGTGCACATCAGTGCTGTTCACGTGATAAGTGTGCGCCACTTGTGCACAGCCTCACTGATAGAAATGAGGAAATGAAACAACTTGAGTGTAGTTTGTCTTGGCATCTTATGGGTGTCATACGGGTACGTCACGTACACAAATTGTGTTTGGAACATTCGCACGCCATCAGTATGAGGTCAATACCCAAACCTTATTAGAGTCTGGCTTAAAGGCATTGTACAGGAGCCTCCCCCATACAGTATGTCATAAGTGCGTACAACGTAAATTATCCCCATGAACACTTCACAACCCACTTACCATATGCACAACATCGGAATGTTCCATCCTTTAGATGCAGGGACTCCTCTCTATGACCCTCTATAGGGCTGGACAACCCAAATATCTGTCATTTTATTTCAGATTTTAAAAAAAGAGAAGAGATCGTTGCTTTCTTAAACTGAAAAAATAACAAATGCAATCATTTAAATCTAAAAGTCCTTAAAAATGCATGAAACTACACTATTTAGAGATAATTAGAGCAATGTGGATTTTTTGCATACTTATTTAGACACAAAAAATGCCTATTTTAGGTTTGATGTCTGGTACAAGTCCCATGTCAGGAACAACGGCTGGCAGAAATATTAAGAAACTCAACTGGTAAAATGCCTCCCAATGTAAAGTTGAGCAAGTTCTGCAAGTTTCCGTACTTAAAAACATAAGAAAGGCCTGTAATTTTCATCATAGGTATACTTTATCTATGAGAGACGAAATGAAAATTAAAAAAAGAATTTAAAAAATCACGTTGTCTGATTTTTTTGTAAAAAAATGTCCCAAATTTTCTTAGAATTCAAGATGTAAGTATATGTTGAAACGCACAAGTGTCCAGTACGAGATACATGTGTGGAAGAAATTAATTTATTCTACATGAGTAGTTTTACTCTCACACAGTTGGATTTTTTATTTCTTTTTTTGATGTAAGTGGTAAAGGAGGTGTGTAACTCATTTCGACAAAAATTATATTTTTAAAACCTAAAAAAAAAGTTAAAACAACCTTAAGGCCCGTACACACCGGGACGAATTTCGCGCGCGATATTTGCCAACGTTTAACGCCTCGTGACTAAACAAAGGGCACCAATGTGAGTGTGCACACCGACACGATAAAACGCCACGCGTCAAAGTGTCACTTTTAAAAAAACGCCTCGGGTTCGTTTTTTTTGGTTTGACTCGCCGCGTCGAAATCTATTCGACCAATGAGAATGGCGCTTTTGCACACGTGTTTGGAGCTTCTGAAGTTACAGTAAAACACAACTTGGGGGCGCTCAAACACAAAACTGCCTTTCTGAGCACATATACCAGCGAAGAAGATAGACACCAAGTAGCGTCTACACTGCCGCAAAGAAATAATGATGGACATTCTAAAATATCCCCGAACCAAGCACCAGTGAAATATTCATGTTTTCTTTGTATGATTCTGACAAGAGCGTAAATACTTGCTCTCTTCTTCTGAGTGAAAAGCGACTTTAAGAAGCGTAAAGTTGCGCAGCGCCACCTTGTGTGTATTTCTGTTTTACATTAAGCGCCATCTAATGTCAGGGAATGAAATTGCATGTTCACTCGGCTCATCGTCAGCGAAAATCGCCTGGGTGTGAACACAAAAAACGTGGCGAAAAACGTTGGCAAATAACGCCTGGCGAATATTCGTCCCGGTGTGTACGGGTCTTTACATTTGGAGTTTTCTTCTCCAGTGTTTGCATTATTTTTGTGTTTCTTCTGAATTATCTTGAACTGAGTACGATGTCAGCTTTTATTTTACATGATAACAGCAGATTGAGTTCCAGCTGAAGCGAACAACCTTTTTGCTTGTTTGCTTGCCTCAGCACTCACAGGCAGACGCTTAAATGCTCAGCATCCACCCAGAATGGTTCACGTGAGGGCCGCCTGAAAGGGGGGGGGGGTTGGTGTGATGCTGGTCCGGGGGAATTCATGGCCATTCATCCCAGTAATGAGTCATGTCACTTTATATACAAAAAGGAAGAAATCTTTTCCCCCTGCTGGACAGACCTTTTGACACATTTTATTGCTCGTTGAGGCACAAAATGCTGAAATTTAATGCCAGCTCCAGGTAAAGTCAGTATATTTTCATTGTTTTTTTTATGCTTGAGAGTTCCACACTAGCCTTAGTTATGGAGCGTGTGGAGACGGAGCAGTATGGCCACTGCTAATTGCACACTGGCATGCTTTGACCTGAAGAGGGCCCATTCATCACCCTTACAGCAGTGTCCAATCGGCTGAGCTACAGAGAGGTCATTTTTAGGCTCGTTCGAATTTGGCACCATTTCAGATTGTCAGCAGGTGGAACAGCGTTCAGTTTGCTTAAAAAGCTTTTCTCATTTATCTATTGGGTTTATAGCCAGCCTTCTCTAACTGTGGGTAAAAAAACAAAAACAAATTCATGGTGCTTGGTGCTCACGATGCAGAGGCCAACCACTGGTCAGAAGAGCAAGACACTGATCCACACATTGCACCTGGTGGTTATAGGTTGGCATCAGTGTTTGGCAGGGGAGCCGCTATCATTGTGTGAACATATGTGTAGGTCTGTGTTGTCCAAATATCTCACAGACTATTTTTTACATTTGATATGTGTGAAAGGATACCATATTCCTCTCATAAAAGCATTTGTTCAGACATGGGAGGGAAATCTAAAGAATATTGTCAGCCTGCTGTAACTTTGACCTTTTTTCAGTCTGCTAAATTCACATTTTCCGTATTACTATTTCAGGGTGAGGGGATTTAAAGCAGGAAAAGACTGATAATTCTCTAAACAGGATGAAATAGATGAATCTCAACTTATTTACTCTTTTAATTGGAAATGTCTGTCACCGAGCGGCAAGCCGAGTCTTCTTCCCAGCCATTATCTGTCAGCCTGGATTACTTGAAGGTGTTTCATGAAGAGCAATGTGCTGGGTGTCAACGGTGGCCATTGAATTTATTCCTTCTGGAGGTAATGGGCTCAATAATAGAAACGACGAAGCAACCCCCCCCCCCCCCAAAAAAAAAAAAAAAGCACAAAAAGATCAATTTGTTAGGGCTAGCACTTCCTTTACAGTTACACAATTTACATACAAGACAGCACACATCAGACCAACCAATAAAAATAAGTTAAAGACATTTCAATGACTATAATTTGCTTTCAAAGTTAACTTTTGACAACCTCCTGAAGTTTAAATGATTAATCTTCCATTGACAAACTTTAAAAAACTGGTGGTTGGTCAACTACTAAAAGTGCTGTGATGTGCAGTAATGGAAGTGGCTGCAGCTCATGGCCTTCTGATTAGTTGGTTGGGGGCGTTCAACCCCAGAATGATTCGGCATAATTTTTCCTTGGCAATTACACTTCACTTCATATTGGCCCAATTTGAAAAAAAGAAAGTAGTTGTAAGTCACTTTGGATAAAAGATAAGTTATATGTAGTGTAACTCAAAATAGATCCTGCGATACTCTGCCTTCGTCCGAAAGCGGCTGAGAAAGGCTCCAGCATCCACATTACCAGGAAAGAGATTTGGAAATTGGATAGATGGTGACTTGAAAGGCTGGGTACATTAAATAAAATAATACAAAAAAATTACTTTGAGCAGTTTTTGCTAATCCATTGCCAACTGATGTCCAGGATCCCGGCAGTAGCCTATATTCCACTCATGTCTATATACATGAGTGTCAACCATGCTGTCTGTCTATAAACAGAGGAGAATGCTAAAATTTCCTATTACTGCCAATGCATTAAATGTATGTAAAATTTGAGGTTTATTTTAGTGTGGTCGCTGCTGTCTTGGCATGCTCTGATGTAAACTAAACCCAAGGTATTTCTAAAATTAGGAACATAAGTTGGAATAGGAAGCCAGTTGTTAGTTTTTCAATAAGATTGACGGTTTAGTGACCACACATAACTCCAAAAAAGACCCCTACTCCAATTATTTACAATCTGAACTAAAAAAATAATAATAAAATGAGGAGATATAACTTGAGAAATCACGAGTTATGACACTTTACATTAAAGTGGACAGAGTAAATAATCCCAAGAGGTTAGATGCTGAACTGATATTCCAGTTATTTTGCGAAATTTTAGTCCAGAATCCAAAGGCTTTCCATTTGACTATTTTAGTTCAAAGTGGCTGGATGTGGATTGTGCAGAAACAGTATGTTTATACACGATTGTGGGTATTTGGTTTGAGGCTGAGTGTATGGGATTCAAACCTATATGGAAACTGCCAAACACAACCCTCCTTTTGAAGTGTTTCATCGCAGCTAGCAGTATTTCTTTTTATTTATTTTTTATTTTTTTCTGTATACTATGACAAGAGCGCACACACAAAAAAAAAGAAATTGCAGTAAACAGTTGTATCATCTCATCTCTTATTTATACAGAGCTACAATCCCTGACAGGATCAACACCTCTATATGAAACAAGAGAAATAAAAACACACACTCTCACACAAACATGATGTAAATATATAGCTGTTTTTTTGTTTTGTTTTTTTGCAGTTGTCAAAGAAACAAGGAGACCTAGTAGACATTAACCTACCCTTAGCAAGTTCCAAATTATGAATTCTGAAGTTGGAGGAGACAGATTGTTGTGTCGGCTCATTTATCCGATCACATACGCAACTATCTGCCATTACGTCTCTGCTCAGAAAAGCTTAGTCAGATGCACACGAACGCAATCAGGTGCTGCAGGTTTTTGGGTTGTCCAGGCCTGTGGAGGGTCGTAGAGGGGGGTGACAGTATATTAAGGGTAGCATAGTTGTGTCTTACAGTTCCTTTGGTACTCGTACAGCCAAGAAATGGATCATTTGATTGCACTCACTTATAGCATACAGGTGATGCTGCCCTTACGCCACACTCTAGTCGTCAGTAAGGTGCAAGTACTAACTCCTTACCGACCATGCACAAATGCTGCGCACACAAGGTGGTAATGACACGCAAGTACCTGTAGGAGGCCCCTAGGAATCCCACAAAAACTACACTTTGTCTAATTTCCTCAATTCTAACAGTCAGGCTGCACACAAAGAGCCCACAGGGAGCGCACCTGAGCAGCTCAAACACAGTCCGCAGATTTGGGGGGTCAAAAGGGTGAAGAATCGGTGAGACACCTACTTTAACCCAACTTAGGATTTGACGCTCAAAACCTTCCCGTAGATAAAAATGTGCCTGAACATTTTCTTTCTACAAGCTTACCAAATGGTCTACGACTTGGTGTTTTGCGTGGGCCACCTGCATTCGCTGTACAGATTTCTTTTTTACTTTGTGTTTCTTCTTGTGTTATACACCATCAGGACAACAGTATTTGGCATTTGGCTAAACACACATGAATAATTACAAACAAATCCATTCCAAGAAGGGCTTCATATAAGAAATTGGTTTGGTTGTGGATTTTTGTATGAAAGAAAGTTTTTCTTTCCCTTAGAGTTTCTCTCTAATCGTCTCTTAATCTATTTAAAAAAACATTCCCTGTGATCTTTTTATTATACTTATATTGTTTTTAGCCAAATCAATAAATCAGTGTTGTTTTCTAGGACATAGTGTCTGCAGAGGGGCGAGATTTCATTAGAAATCCGCATTTGATTGGTGGGCGAGACTGTTGATGTCCCATGATCACTTTGTGTACATTCCCTCTTGCTAACTCACAGCCCCTCACACACCCAGCCTAATATTACAGGTGCAATAAAAAGTGCCGAGCAATATTGAAGCCATCCAACCATACAGTTCTAAGCCAGACGCCAGCTTGGACGAGGAAAACGAAGATGTACATAGATTTATTTGTCTGCAAGTGGATGCATTGAAATGGATCGGAGCAAGGAGCCTTCCGTTTGTAGTTTGTACATAAAAAGATCAATCTTTTTTCAGCTGCATTTTTTCAGCTGCTCCTGATTCACAACGATTTTAGACAGAAATACTCAGAAAATTAATATTTATCCTAAGTTTCTTTAGATATGTACTCCATCATAAAATAAGTGCTTCAAGAACATATTCAAAACATTGAAAACACAATTATAATTGAAGTGGGTCTTTAAAAGTTGATTGTCAGCATTTAAGAAGCTGTACAGCTAGCTGCGAACAAATACCTCAGTGTTTCCCCTGTGCTGATAAAGGGAGAAATCCCACTTTGATGATAATTTGAGAGTAGACACTTGGACGCGAATATTTCACGAGGGTGGATTATGTCCCTTCGCATCTCTTTCAACCCCCCCATCCCCGCAAGAACTTCCCAACCAAGTCAGTGATCGAGGATGCAATGTGTCATATGCTTCTGACAGTTTGATTGTTTCTGTGTTTTTCACACGCAGAAGAGCGGGAAGGCAAAAAAAAGAAAGAAAAAAAAATGTTTCATGTGTTGCTCAAGGTCCTTTAAGATATTCCCCATCCCACATCTCCCTGCACAATTAATTTTATCTTTGGGGTATTATCAAGAGGAAGCCTGGTAAAGCAGCATGTCAGAAAAATGGCCCAGAACCCCGAAGCCCACAGTGGGAATTAATCTGTTTGACAAGATCTCCCACAAATGATTTGTCGGGCTTTCTTTCAGCTGGATGGTGCCACTACCCTTAATGTCTGAGTGAAGCACAGTTGCAGATTGAATATAAGGAAAGCACTAAAGTGAGCAGCGACAGTCTGATCGATGCGCTGCACAAAACAACGGGGGGAAACAGCAGAAGTAGAAACGTTTCTGATGTTGGACATTTCTGCATTTCTTGGTTGAATTGGGATTACCATCACACTGATCAGATATACGGTCATGAGAGCAAGTCAAGTTTTTTATAGGGACAACTTTACCCCAAAATCTGGCTCCTGCCACTAGTTAGCCTTGTTGCAGTCTTGCTTTCGAAACTAATGACATCAAACAGACGTTTGATACATTATCCGGAACGCTAAAAAAATTAATCAAAGTAATGATTGAATAATTATCTCAAGTGCAATTAATTAAACATGCCAATGAACTCATCTTGAACAGCTGTCCTAGCTGCACCGCTTAATCACTTGTGAGAATTGCCAAACACAAACGGAGGACGCCAAGTGCATGCAATAATCTCTGCAAAGTGCATTGTTTACAAACAGTAATTAATATCACACCATGTAGAAGTGGGTAAAGGGACTGCGGTGCACGGCTGTAATTGCACCGCAGAGAGTTGGGCTTCTCCCCACTCATGGCTCAGACACCTCTACTTAAGGAACTGACATATATAGGGAGCATACAAAGACTATATTTCAAGGTTTTCTGAGGTGTTACATTGATGTAAGACAACAAGAGAGCCCACATCACAACAGCTGATTTTTGAGATTCCCAAAATGACCTGTTGTGATTTTACTTTTAAGGTGTTAACAGCTTTGAATCTTTATGTTTAGCATGTTTAAAAAAAAAAAAAAAAAAAAAAAAAAACAAGAGTAAATCAATTTTTAAAACCCTTGTCTGTGTAGAACAACCTACCTAAGGATCTGAAAGGTTTTTCTCATTATTGTTGTTATTATTCGGGCCCTAAGCGGTCCTGGACTGCAAGGACCAGATTCTTATCGCAATTCTTCTTAGTGTGCATTTGAGCAAAAATGTTGACCAAGCCATGTATTAAAAAAAACTCACCAAAATTTAACGTACTTGTTACTAGGTCAAAAAGAATTTTTGTTATAGTTAATGACTCCCAAAAATGATGACATCACAGTTGGAGAAACCACCAATTAAAGGAATGGGGACGAAATATCTTATTTGGCTAAAAAAAATTATTAGAAAGTTCACCAACACACGTGCTGGGGACATCCAAAGAAAGTTCTAGAATTATTATGGGATGGCCTACAGCTTGGCAGCCATTTTGTGGCAAAGTGTGAAAATGTGTCAAAAATTGTTGTTTTGTCTAGCTACGTTAGCTGTCTTCTTAATGAATTCACGTTTAAGTTTCTAAACTCCATTTTATCCCTAATAATTTCTTTTTTACCATTGAGTGTCATGTTACAAACATTTTTCTCTTATGTACTGTTGTATGGAATTTTGAGGCACCTAGAAAGTGCTATGAGCTTCATCCATCCATTTCCAAAGCCTTTCATCCCGTTATGGGGTTGCTGGAACCTAACTCAGCCACTGTTGGGCAAAGGCAGAGTACACCCTAGACAAGTGGCCATCCCATCATAGGTTGCTTTGTGCGTACATCAGTATAGAAGTTGATTTAGAAATAGGTCTACAATTTAGGTACCCATATCCCGACCACTATTGCACATGCACTGTAAATGGATTAAAAGTTGCAGGAGTCTAAACTGAAGTTTTGTGATTAAGTCATTTTGGGCTTTTATGGTCTGCAGAGCTCGACAGACACAATACAAACTGTGTGACTTTCACATGAAAAATCCCTCCAGAAATGAACCCGGACAGTGCCGTGGTTGTCAGTGCAGAAGGCAATAGCAGTACTAAATCAGAACCATCTTCAAAGCTCACCCAAACACTCCCCATGTGGTCCTTTAGCAGTAAAGCTATGCTTTAATCATTTCAGTCTTGTAGATCTGCAGTCTAGTTAAACATAATGAACGACTGAGTTATGACACAACTGCGCACACTTTCAGCATTCAAGTAATTATACACACTTAATGCAGCTAATAAGAAGCTATGCTATTGTCGTTAGGCTATAAAACCATTGCGTGAACCGGAATATAAAAAAGAATAATTAGCATATTTATGAAGAGTTTAACATCTTTCACAGTGCTGTGCGTTTCAGTGAAGACAATACCTTTGGCGCACAAGTCGGATATGGTAATAAAATTAAGCTCAGCGAAACAAAAGCAACACACACACACTTTTAATATAGTTTTCAGAAGAGTTCTTTGTACGACTAGAACCCAGAGTTCATGGTTCAAAATGTGTTTGGTTCTGTCTACATGCAGTAAAGTTCTGTACTGTTTAACACTGAAGCTTTAGTTCCAGAGTTCACATTCTTTCGACGAACACAACTTCTAAATTGTTGAGCCATTCAACGTAAATCAGTGGTTTCTGTCACAAAGCAAGGGGGCTTTACAATAATAACCTAAAGAACACTTTAGGTGTGAAGGTATGATATGAAAAGCCACTATTTTCCACGTCAGAATCAGCTGGTTCATGCTGATTGCATGAAGAGCGTGCTGTTTAGGGGCTGCCAGCAACATCTGTGGTGTTAAAGTGTAATGGTGTAAAAACTTTGCCCACCCATATTCTAGTCAAAAGCATTATTTATGTCTTTTTTTTAAGGCCAATGATCAAAAGTAAAAAATACTTGTGTTATTATTTCCCCAACTGTCACTTTTGTGAATCCACTCTTGTTATTTGTACTAAAGAAATGCTCTGAAAAATTCCACTCCAATCATCTTTTGATCTATTTTAAAAGCGTTGTCAGTGGTCTTTTGATTACGATTTGATTACGTTTTTACCCACAATTTACAAAAAACATTCAAAACTAGTCATTGACATACTTTCTGCGGAGCGGCAGGAGTTCAATAGAAATAAATCTCTGAGTTGTGGGCGGGACTGTTGTTCAGCCGACCGGTGCGGAGAGCTCTCTGGCTCCGTGCTTTTCCCGCCAGCTTACAAATACAATCTTTTTCAAGCAGCATTTTTTTGTCTCTCCTGATTCTCAACGATTTGAAAAAAGACATAAAGGCACATTTTTGCGCCTAATTTTCTTTCTAAATGTCCTCCATCACAAAAGAAATGCCACAAGAACATGTTAAAAACACCAAAGACACCTTTTATTATCAAAGTGGGTCTTTAACCCTTTAATTTGATATTCTTTTAACTCTAATGTTGATATTCTTTTGACAAGCATGACTCCTCAACCGTTTCCGGACAAAAAAATGAAATTCTCGCCGATTCTGAATAAAAAGAAAAAAGTGGCTTTTTGCTGATAGGCAACACTGTACAGTAGTGAAGTGTTTATGCAATCAATGTAAGCTAGCTGATTTGAAACAGAGATAAGTGGTTTTTCGTCATTAGTTTGTTATAGTTAAATGCATTGTGTATGCTTCAGAGTTGTGTTATGTTTCCTAAAGACCTAATGGAGCCCAGGTAACCTGTATAATTGTTTAAATGGCAAAATGTACATTAGGTGAAATGCTTTCATTGTTTTGTTCAAACACTAATATTGGATATTGATATTAGTCGACTGTAGCAGATGTGTACAGGTTTGTTTGGATTAATGTTGTGTAAACCTCAAAATATCTGTTTTTTAAATGTATTTTATGATTAAAATACTGACCCCTCCTCCCACTACAGATGCCTTCCTATTTAGCACTTGATATCATGCTCAGTGAGGCCTTCAAGGGTCTGAGCCGTTATTTTAACATTTCACAATCTGACCTTTTAAGTACATTTTCAGCTAAGTTGTACAATCATGACAATTTACTGAACTGCCTTCAAGGCAGATGTGCATGAAATAAGTTGATTTATTTTAGATAATTGTTAATATTCTATTTTAATATATATCAGGGCTCTAGAGAGTTGAACTACCATAGTTCTTTATAGATACAACATACATGCATGGACTTTGAAAATAACTCTAAATGATTGATTATTACTACATTATTGCAGTGTTCTATAACTTGTGTTTTTAATGCACTTAAAAAATATGAAAATTTTTGTTCTAGCTATGTGGAACAAATTTTTAAAACATTTTACTTTACTTTTTTCTATGGATAAATGTTTTTATGTTAGGTTTTAAAAATTAAAACCTAACATAAAAATGTCAGAATTTAGATTTGAATGTCAGCTGTCTGGGTCATTTGCAGGTAAATGTCATTGACTGTTGATGAGAACTGGACTGAGTGAACCCCTCCCCCCTCGTGTTCCAAACAGGAAGTACTTGCTGGCTCCAAGAAACCAAAATCCCAGAGACTTCTATAGAGAAATAAACAGCATTTACTCATTCTATTGGTCAGAATAACTATTCTTGCATCATTTGTCTGCATGTTGTATCACATTATAGGTTCAAAATGTCTGACAGAATCTTTGTAGGAAGCTTTTAAGTGGTAGGGGTATGGACTTCCAAACAAGCTCACTCCTGATTGGTGAGAGTGGTTGTCATAGAAACAACGACTCAGACTGACTCAAGCCTATCACTGCTCACTAATGATGTTTGGCTCCAACAGGGCAGTCAGTCAGACTGAATTGACTCAATTTTGTTCAGGCCAGAAGTAAGCCATTTTCAGTGGGTGAAGTCATACTCACTCAGTCCAGTTCTCTTATACAGTCAATGCTTAATTTCATTTCTTCTGAAGACTGCATTAGGGATTTCAGAGTTCAGGACATTTGTGTTGTAAGAAAGTGTTGTAATCTCATCTTTGTATGCGTGAGCATACAAAATGCACGTGTGATCAGGGCCCTTCAATGTGAACTCCTTAAGATTTTTACTGGACACGAAACCAAACAAAAACCGCTTTTAAATCACAATTTGTGTTAAAACTGAGGCTAAGGTAATGTTACAAACCAAAAGAATAACAAATGCTCTACTTTCTAATGACTAAATATGTTCCCATTGATATACACTCCTAAAAAAAGCTATTAAAAAAAATCATAATAAGCAGCGTCAAAAAAAGTCTGGCATTCATACCTTTAGCTAAAGAAAGATTTGTATTAATGTGCTGCAGGCAAAGGTTCTTAAAAGCTTTAGGAAGTAAACTTATTGCCTAGATTACTACTAATCCTAAAGAAAAAAATATGCAGCATGTTGCAAATAAAATATCCAGTCACTCTGCTCATGCTGTTGTTTGTCTCAGCAAACTGACATTCTTTCCATAGGACTCCATTCTAGTAGCAGCAGTGCTGCTATACTAAGTAAGCAACAATACTGGGGAGTAGTTCATAAAATTGAAATTGTTTTATTTTAGGAGGATGCAGACCTGTTTCGCTAATAAAAAAGAATACACAGTTACTTTGCCTTTTCCTCAAAAATTTAAAGAATAGATTTTATTTACTATTTAATCCATTTTATTTGGGATTTTTATGAGCCTTTAGCGATGTTTACATCTCACATTCAGGCGACCACTTCCAATGAAGTCTCCGTGAGTTTGCGCCTTGAGAGGTTCCATCATGAAAAATCTTGCATTCATGCGTCGCTACGCACATTTTCTACGTACAAAGGGCGTGACCACTGAGGGTGCGTTGAAAGTAAAACCAGATCAGTCTTTGACCTTTCAGGAACTTGGATTTGGTAGTGACACATGGATGGTGTTCCTTTTAATTTGTCGAAGTGCCAACCGTTCGTACGGTTTGTGCTCAGCTGGAATTCTATCACACCAAGTTTTTCATAATGAAACAAGATCTATGAGATTTGTATTGACTTTTCGCACTTAGCCTCCTCTTAAGTGACGGACGTGCACTAGCAAACAGTAGAAAAAGAAAAAGAAGTAGTATCGTCTCCCTTCTTGTCTAATGCACTTCATTAAGTGGTGGTTGTCCCATTCCCGGTATGTTTATGGCTTCAGATGTGCATCATATCAATCCTACATGAAAAAAAGGGAGACCCTGTTAGTTTCCTTTTCTTCAGGTAACAAGTCTTGGTTTGTCAAAAAAAAAAAAAAAATCTGTACAGCTTTCTATAGAAAACATGACATTGGGATGAGATTCACACGGTTACACTGAAAAACTCCTGGGAAAGTGGGACCGACAGCAGCTCACTGGTGCAGCCATTTCCTCATTTGAGGAATTGTTGGTTTAGTTGTTTTCCCCAAATGTTGCACTCTTTGGTGAGGCACTTTAACCCTTTAATGGTCTCTGCACTCACCAGTCTGTGAGCCAATCAAAGCGTCTAATTACCGTACATCGAAGTAAAAAGGACACAGACCGCCTCCATTCAAAATTGTACATAATTGTTCAAAAAGAATATTAGATAGAAGATGACTTTATTAATCCCACAATGGGGAAATTTCATATATCTGTGGCAGCAAAAGACGACATTCAGAAATAATCTATATAACATCAAAAAAGGACATAAAAAAGAATGAATAGAATATTAAATTATAAAAAATTATAATTGCAATTATTATTGAAATTATTATCGAAAATGAGATTCATAATAAATAAATAAATAAATACATAAATATTAAATACTACTACTACTACTACTACTACTACTACTACTACTACTAATAATAATAATAATAATCACAATAATAAAAATAAAATATCTACAAAAAAATATTATAAATATAAAATATTGGCTTATAAACAATAAATGTGGAGCAATGTATAAAGATTTATGGATTCTGCTTGCGTTTTTATATATTTTTTCAAATTGTTTTTATGTTGTATGTTTGTATTTATACATTTTTTATTTTATTTAAACGTTTGATATTTGCTAGACAATATAAAACCCTTTTCATCTCAATTTTTTCAATAAAAAAAAAGAAAAGACTAAATTTAGTACTAGGAACTGAGTTTTTTTGGACAGTTTCAGATTTATTGTGGACCTTTTGTGAAATACTTTGAAAAATCTGCACTAAAAAGTAGATATCAAACATTTCTAAAAAATAAATAAATAAATAAATAAATAAATAAAATATTTTAAGATGAATTAATAGAGCAAATTGCAAAGTAGTAAAAAATGCTCAAAAAAGGTCCCGGTTAAATGCCCATCCCTGTGTGATTATCAGTTACGTTTTAAGTTCCATCAATTTAAATGTATGGAATCTCTTTTTTCCTGCTTGTAATTTGTCATTACGTTAAGAGTTTATGACCTTAACCAAAGATTTTGTTCCAGGTCTACAATTCCCAGAGAGTTGGTTTTCAACAATCTTTAGTTTTGGATTAGTTTTTCTCCAAACATGGAATATAAGATAATGTTCTGTCCGAATCTGGAATAAAAGCACCCAGAGAAGATTTTGAATTACTGAAATACATAAAATGGTCAAAGATTTAACATTTACTAAGACTTCAATCATCTGTGCTATTCCAGCGCCATAACCTCCTTTCCCCTTATTTTCTTTTTTATCTGATGCCTCCTTCTTCTCTTTTCTCAGCTGTTATTGTGGAAGACCAACGTAACTCAAATGCTCAGTCACGCACACATACACACACACACACACATCTGTCTCTTTCCTTTTTTCCAGTTTAAAAGTTGCAGCAGAGCCATCCATCCGTCCAAAGCCATAGACCATGAAATTAGGTTAAGACGTAAGGCTGTGAATGACACAGGTGTGGATACAAATGAGAACATCTGAATGAAGAAGTACAGTTCCAGGATGCCTGATACTGTTTTCGTTATGGCCTTTCAGAATTACATTTTACTGCCTCCCCCTTTGTTTGGCTTGGCCCAGCTGCTCCTGTGTCGTACTGGGCAGAGCAAGGCACCGTCATAAATGTTGGAAAATCGACAATTCAATTCAATTCAATACAATTTTATTTGTATAGCCCAAATTCACAACAGTTGTCTCGATGGGCTTCGTATAGGTCATTGAAAAATTGAAACATAAACTCAAAAGGGTCATGAATACATAGAATTCAATAGGAAGATACTAAAATGAACTAATAAACTGACTAAACTAAACTGGACCTCCCTGCCCTTAGACCCTCCTTCTCGGTACGGAAAAACTCCTAATAAAAAAAACGGATTCAGGAAAAAACGAAGAAATCTCAGGGGTGCCCACATGAAGGAGGGATCCTTCCCCAGGACGGACAGGCGATGTATCAGAACTCATACAGAAGAATTTACTTATCCAACTCTACAACTACATATTTAAAGTCGAGCTTCATCCAGATGGAGTTGGGGGGACAGTCGGGGGCGCGAGTCTAGCCAGAGACAGGATCCACAGCGAGTTTGTCGTTTTTCTTCTTCGTCTTACCCCATCTTGTATAGAGCAAAAACATTTTTTACATCTTTAGCTATTTTTGATAGTTTGCAGTTGTTAGATCTGGTACTTTTTTATTTACTTAAAGTTTATATGTTTGGCTGTTTTAACTCACCGGGTTGGATCAGAGCTTTTTTGTGTTGTGGTCAAATGTTCTTGGGCAAAAACCATATTTACCAGTAAGATTCGAGGTCTATTTTGCGCATCACTCCAACTCTGAGGAAAAAATAATAGAGGATGATATAAATAAAGAAAATAAACTGGAGAATATTGCAGCCTTTAGCCAATGGCTACACTTCCTGCCCCACTGCACATTCTGAAGATCAAATACTTAACATGTATCCAACATCTTTGATTTTCAAAAATATATATCCATTTCCAGAAATTACAGCAGGCCCATTTGACAGACGATTTGAAATGTGATACATGACAATCCTCAGAGGTTTATTAACAATGTTAAAAAAGATCTGCGCAGGAGGCCTGCTGCTGTCTGGCCTGGGTACATGACGAATCTGAGCGCTGCTGTTCCCTTTGCTCTGGCAGAGAACATCCAGCTGCCTCGTGTTCAAACAGGTTTCATCTCCCGTCTCAGCTTCTATCCATCACAGACAGGCTTGATGTGACGCTGTACAGATGATCGGCTGCGCTGATGCAATTCACCCAGTGACGCAGTTTGATCTTTTGATTGGTGGTAGCTCTTTCCAATTAGGTCCAGACATGCTTTGATCCTTTCCTTAGAGACAGTATCTCACACACAGATGTATTCAATTTATATATTATGGTCTTTATGTGCCTTAACTTGTTTTTTTTTTTTTCATTTATGTTTTTTAGATAAACTGATAATCATAAAATATTGCAAAATATAAAATAAGAATCTTGAAAAAACAGGGTGATTGGTAGAGTGGATTCATAAGACTACTCCATGTTTGATTTTTTAATATTATGTTGATGAATTGAGACTTCTGAATCAAAACAAAATCCAGTAAAATAACGTATTCATTGATTGATTTTTTTTTCCACAAAGACCAGTCAATAAATATGGATTTGTTCAGATTCTTAAAAAAATGATGGGATGGGAAGCCCTGATAAACACCCACTAACACTAGACTTACGTTTTCACATTAACCCCTTATGTAAGGGTTAATGGCCGACGAAGTGAGTGTTATTACTTTTTAACGCACACCGTGGAAGCCTGAACTGTCTGACGCGAAGCGGAGGACGGTTGCTTCCGCGAAGTGCGTTAAAAAGTAATAAAAACACTTTGAAGGCCATTAACCCGCTTATACCGTGGTCACTTACAAAAGCAATACACAATAACCAGTTTTTAGTCTTTAATTCTTGTTTTTTTTTTTTCGATTTGGATCGCTTTTCTCACAAAAAGTTATGTGACGCGTAGTCTGCGTCGCGCCACACCAGCACTGCAGTCAAGATTCGGCGAGATACATATATGCTGATCTTTCCGATGGGTTGAATAAAGCATCATTTGAGAGAGAAAGTTCACCTCTTACCACTTGTTTTTGTCCAAATGATGAAGCAAAAGGTTGTTTTAAAGAAGCGCAGTGATACAAAACATTTAAGCTAGGTGACCGGAATTTCGTTTTTCACCGTGCGGTTATCAGGGTTTAATGCACACCCAACAGCCAATCAGAATCGAGTATTCACCCGGACCATGATATAAAATGATTTGTATCGTATTTGATAAAACGCATTTGTGAAATCTCTAGCTCATTAACATGATCCAAACTTTCCAAACCCACTAGGTCCATGTTTTCTGCCCTGTAGTTCATCATCCATCCACTAGGGGCAGTAGAACGGCTTTCCTGCTTATTTCCTGCTTTTCAGGCTCAATTCAAACACTTTGACAGAAAAAAAGCGTTTTCTATTTTCAAACCTTTTGATAATAAAAGCCATCTTTTCTTTTTTTTAAATGACTATTTCCTGTATTGAAAGAGTGAAATATGTTTGATAATTAATGCTTCGTAACATAGTTCAAGATTTGTGGATCAAATTTGAGACAGTGGGTAAATAAGAAACACAAATGCCGATATTTTTCCATATAAACCAACTTTTTTTTTAGGCAATAATTAACTAAATAACGCTTTTCATCATAATTTAGAATATCTCTGTCTATAAATGATATCGCAAAACTTTTTGTGGATTTAACCCCCCTCCCCACAAATAAAGGAATTTTCTGTCAATTCTTTTTATGTAGTGAGCTTCCCAGGGATAAAAAAAATCTTTCTTAATCAACATTGGTCTGCAAGGATACAAGGCCTGTTGCTTTCACAGGATAAGGCGGTGATTGATTGGCCCTTCGGGGGCATGTGAGGTGCATGAGGGAGATTCAAGGAGGAATTTGCCAACCAATAATCCAGTCTTTTTTTGAATGATGTTTTCTCAGTGTTTTCAAGGTACCATGACTGAGGAGAGTGGAAACCCAAGTGATAATGGAAAAGCAATCAAGTGAGGAAAGGAAAACTAAAAATCAAGGCTAATTTTATGAAAAAATGTACAAGAAGGTTGGAAATAACAAACCAGTACCGTGAGGTGACTACACTTAGTAAAAAATACATTTTAATTCCTATTGATTCCTACCTAATGTAAAATGAATATGGGTTAAGAGGTAAATTAGCTCATCTAATGTGTAATTTGTGCTTGTTTGCATGCTCTAACAGTCTATTCTAATGCATCAGGCCATGCAGTTTGCCAAATGGCCGACTGATTGTCAGTGCGTGCCGTGAAAAGTCCTGACGATGGATAATAGTTCCCTACGTGTTCTTTGGATTAGAATAGCAGGTGCTGGCTCAGCTATAGATTCTATTGTATGCAGTTTCTGTTTGAATGTCAACACTGTTATTACAGCAGGTGATGCAACAGCAGGTGCGATTCTCTTTGTACCTCCCCGACTGTCTTTCCGAGTCTCCTCCAGCCTCTCCTGGTTTTTTTCTTCCTCCCCCCCTCAGTTTTGTTTAATAGCTATCATTACGTGTCCACAAAATGGAATCCATTTGAAACCCACTTCTTCTGGCCTTTACAAGCATCTATTTTCTTCTAGTCTTGACATTCGACCACTCTTTCAGTCCCTGACTGTAATGGGTGAAACGGAGAAAGTTCCATGTTTCTGTCTCGCCTCTCTTCTTTTTTCTTTTTATTTCCCCTCCGCCGATTTCAGCCGAAGGCCTGACAGTGGAGCTTCTGACTCGCTTGGGGAAAATAGACACTTTGACATTTCACACCCCAAAATGCCCGAGCGCATGGCATTACTACTAAACACTGTTCATTACTGCTTTGACAGCTGATGACCAGGATTCAACCTTTCTGCGCCAGCTTCAGCCAAGACTGCACACAAATGGGACTTTCTAACATCAAGATGTTGAGCTCGATGAAAGCTGAGAGGCTGCACTTTCTTTTTCTTTTTATCCTATGCCCCTCTGTCTCCTTGTCCTTACTCTCTACCATATAATCAAGTGTTCTTATTGCTTTCGTTTCTACAAGAGTCTGACTATTTTCAAGAGAGGCTTCATTGCTGTTAAGAGACTGAGAGGAGGAAAAAAAAAACTTAAAAACTTTAAAAACTAGATAGAAATTTTAAATGTTGTCATACAATCTATACACTCAATAAGCTTTTGTGGTATTTTAACTCTGTAACAATGTAACGGGGGCTTCAAACATCCTTTTTCATTAAGGCAGTGGTTCCCAGACTGGGGTTATTGCAGGGGGGGGCGCGGCAGAGTTTAGAAACAAAGGATTTGTAGGTTTGTGTCAGTGTGGGGGGGCTCGAAAATATTCTAATCTTCAGAAAGGGGGGCCCTGCAGAAAAGGTTTGGGAACCACTGCATTAAGGTGTGTTTTGTGTACAAGTACAAAAATAAGTGTACAATGTGTGTGCGTGTTCTTTAGTACTTCAAGCCAATATTTACCATTGTTATGTGGTAAATATTTGTTATGTATTCTATAGTTTTTATAGTTTTTATTAAAGCTAATAGGACATGGGTTGCTTAGAGACTGCATTACAATGATTTTAAGGCCTAAAATTCATTCGTTCTCCTCTTCTGAGGTCAGTAACCATTCACTGAAGTCTTAGTTGCGACTGCCCTTAGGGTGGAAGCTGGCTGTCCGCATGTGACTCGCATAAAGTATCAAGGTCGTAGAGTGCTCAGTCACCCCCCGTAGAGCAAGAATGTTCATGCACATTTTTTTAAACGGGTGACAGATTGTAGCAAACACTTGTATAACGTGCATAAGTAAATCGAGGTGTAGTACGTGAATGGAATGTCGTATGGGTTTTACATTTTTTTTACCTCACCAAATCCTGAGCAAGGGTTTGGTGTTGTTCAAGTGGTGCGCACTTGCTGCTGCTCCCTCAGTAAACTCGAACTGTGTGTGTATTTGTTGTCTGTCTGATCTTGTTCGGGTTGTACTGGAATATCGTATGTCAGTGTAAAAGCTGTACGTATGACAATAAAGCTATTCTATTCTATTCTATTCTATATACGTGCTTGTTCCTTAGAAATGAGGAAATTAGACATCCTTACACATACTTTTACCAGATGCATGGAAATCGTATGATCCAGCTTTTATAACGCCTCTTGGGATGACCATATGAGCAAGGCACACATGAGCTCTTCTTCATCGGCCCGGAGGAACCAAAAACTTGTACAGGTCAACCTCTTTCCTGTTGGACCAGCTTCTTGCTGCAAAATCGACACATCAATGGACTGGAAATTAAAGTCCTGCTGAAGGCTTCCGTTGCGTTGCAGACGGACAGATGTTAGATGTAGACATGATGGAAGCGATGTAAACATTTTGACTGATTAATGAGCGTTCGATTTATTGTGCAACGCAGACACAATGCAACGAAGACGTACCGCAGACCGATCAGAGTTGATCAGGCTCATGGCTTACTGTTGCCAGTGTACTGTGAGGTGATAAAATTGCTTTCATTTTGTTCAACAGATAAAACTCGTTCAAGAATTAGTTTTGAAAACAAGTTTTGGTCCTGATGATGATTGAAATATCCCAATAGTCTTAAAAAGAATAAGTCTTGGCATGCAGGGTACTAACCTGTAGCCATCAGGAGAAATGTAGGGTTCAGTGACCCATGGGCAGGCAAGGCAAGAACCCAACCTGTCAACTTCTGATCAGAGGTTGACCGCTCTACCCCCTGCACCCCAAAAAAGCTTGGTATGAATAAACTGACAACTAATTATGGTTAACAACATTTTGTCACTTATAATATATTAAGATTACAAACGTGGACGTCTGAAATCAAAACATGTTGCTAAATTTGAATCCTCATATTACTTTTTATGTTAAAATGTAAAAAAAAAACAGTCGTACGTTCATGGAAATGTCTCCTGGTGAAAGTTAATAAAATAAAAAAAGAAACAGTTACTGTAACACATTAAGCCCTCAGGAGTATAATACCTAACTTTCAATAAGCTTAAATGTGTAAAACAGTTATATTTTTAGCTTCTTCAATTCACTGCCTCCATGTTTTATTCAACCACTGGGAACTTCACTTGTTAATATCAAATGTTATAGTAATATGAAATCTTGCGAGGAAACGTCGAGTCTGTAATGTGCCTCACTTGACTTACCGTCCAATCTGGCTGCTATGGCGCACTCGCCGGCGCTCTCTGCGGTGCTTCAACGGGGCCTGTCTGAATGAAGTGTGGGGACGATTAAGACAAAAGTGACCCTTCATGTCACTTTAACTGATTATCCCAGCTAATCATGTCACTCATCTCCTGCCCGTCCGTGGCTGTGAATAATTTATTCACACACGTGCTTACAGCAATCTGGAATTTGATTAGCTATCCAAGTAAAAGCGAGAAAATGAACAGAATTACAAAAAAAACAGATGTTTACAGACTTTGTGTGGATATCTAGAAGAAAATTAACCAACATTAAACGGATTTTATCTCACGCTTTTGAACTCATTTCCCCCCAAAAAATGTTATAAGGCATATGAGTCTCATCACTTTGGGAGTACAGAATTCATTTTAGCACTGCTAAGCTTTTTAGTGTGATTGTCACTAATATCATTCATATTGGCTAAACTTCCAGGAGGAGATTCTCATATCCGGCGAGTCTGGGTACTGAACTTTTTCTTCCAAAGGGGAACAGCAATATTGCATGTCTTTTGAGTTTATGCAAAGCACCTCAGACTTCCCTCCAAAAGCACTCACTCAGAGCGGCCGTGGCAAATATCATTTAATGGCCAGCGAACGCACCGCCACCTCCACATAGACACACATCACCGGTACATACTCTCATCTACACGCCTTTTTTTCTTTTCTTTTTTTTCGGTGGCTATCACGCGGTGGCAGTGCACGACAGAAAGAGTGCATTGATCTGCAAAAGTGAACAAGCATTTCATGGGGCAAATCTCTGCGACATTTCGGTCCCTGAATGGGAATTGCTTATTTCACCCGGCCGCCTCGTCTACACCAGACTGCTGGAAAAGCTTGCTCGGAAAGAGGGAGTGGGGGACAAGAGTCGGGGGGCCCCCGCTCAGGGCTTGGCAGGTGGCAGATAAGAGCCCCCTCACGCCGCTCCCGCATGCACTTACCGCCGCTGCTGCTTGTCAGCCCATTGCTCCGTCGTTCACACGCTGACATGCGCTCACCCACGGCTTTTTCGCCGCACATGTGAGGCGCTAATAATAACTTTGGTATTCTTTTGAGTCAGCTTTCTGTCCTCAGGCAAGGATAAAAGTAAAACATGGTTTCTTTATTGAGTCTGAAATCACTGGCTGTGGAATTCCTGAAACAAGGCTTTAACTCCTAAAAGGCCTGGATTCCAGCCACAGCCAACGCGCCAGACATGATCGAATATCAGCTCCAAACGCCGGTCCTGAACAGTAATAAAAAAGAGCATTTATGCATGCCTGGTTACCACTTTTTTGTGTTTTAATTTGTTACAAGCTTTTCTCCATTTTAATGTGTACCAAACATTCAAACAGAAAACGTAATGTGTATTTGTTTCTTTAAGCTTTATTTTAAGAAAAAAATGTCCTGATTGGAAAAATAATCTCCTTGTTTAATTGTAATTATTAAAATTGAGCCATTTTTAATAATAAAAAAAAGATACAGTCCCAAACCCTGTACTGATATATTTTTTTATTCAAAGTGTCATGTTGGGATTGAATGTAGTTTGATCAGCTTGAATAAATTGGATTTTTTTCCCTCATATCTCATTTGTTTATATATGAAAAAATGTGTGTGAAATAAAAAAAAACCATGTGATCCCAATCGAGGATTTCTGTAAATTTGGTAAACTCATTACATTCTTTACAGGAGACATGGCCTGGAGGAGATTGACAAAGTAAACAGCCAATCAAGACGCAAAACAAAATGTGCTGTAAAAAAAAAAAAAATCGACGGAATAGTGAGTCTGTGAAAGGTGAGCTGCGATTTAGTGAAAGACTACTGTAAAGCAGTAAGAGCAACATAGTTCACTTAGCTTCAAAACTATATTTTAAAAAGAAGTATAGCGGGGTTAAAGATGCCAAACTGGTATAAACTATTTTCATTTTCTTTTACATAGGGACAAGTTCATTATTCATGGAAAATGAGGTCTTTTACAAAAATACATTTTTCAGTAAACAATGATCTGTCAATCTGTCTTTTACCTTAGACAGCGAGTTATAGACCACATTATTAGTTAAGAGAAAGGTCTTTTGAGTTACATGGAAGAAACCATTTTCCATTTCGCTGTCAAATTGTTGAAGTAAGCTTTAAACGAGGATTCTTTAACTTTCGTTTAATATTTTCTCTTAATGTATAAGGATAATTGAATCCTTATTGTTATACAGTGATAAGGCAAGAAAAGGCACAAAATGTGTATTGCATTGGTAAAAGAAAGTGCGCTAATAAAAGGTTTTTCACAAACTTAAAAAAAAAGGCATGAAAAAAGGACGTCTAGATAGGCTCAACCCTATATGACCTTTTGTATCATATTTGATACAGGCATTTCTGAGTCCTCCTATCTCATTAGCACAGTCAAAACCTTAATTAAAAACACGTTCATAAATTGGTCCATGTTTACTGCCCTGTAGTTCATCGTCATACCACTAGGGGCGGTGGAAGGGCTTTTCAGGCTCAATTCAAAATGGCTGCTTCCCGAAGCACTTTTGGCGGGAAAAGTTCAGCTAATTTTAAAAACTTTTTGTTGAGAATAACTCATATATTGTTGTTCATTGTTTCAAATGACTACTGATGTATTGGAAAAAAAAGCCAAATTATTGAATAATTAATTCTTTATAATACACTTATGTTGTGAGCAAAACAATCAATGTATCATAATCGGAACTATGTATATTGAAAGAAAATAAATGATATTGCAAACTTCATTAGTGGATTTCAAAAAGGGTTTAAAATTAACTCCCAAAAATATCTGAATTTACGGTCAATTCTTTGATGTAGTGGGCTTTCCGTGGTCCAACATAGAAGAAGAAAAATCAGACTGAGGTTCAATCACCTGTTTTAATCACTGGAAGAACTTTTCACAATAAGGGCATTGTAATGTTCAATCTCACAGAGCATGACTTCCATTACTTTCAAAGGCACGTCTAAACGAAGCTCCGAGGAACATTAACACAAAGGTGACCCTTTGTCGAAATGAATAAATGATTTGCCTAAAAATGGCTTAAAAAGTGCTTAAAGCTCCCTGCATGGATGCATACCACAATTCTTTTAACTTTATTTCATCCAGTCGCTCCACCTTAACAAAGTCGTTTATTTTCCATAGACCCATTCCCTAGTTTGCCATTTTTTTTTCTTGTCTTTCTAAAAATACTCACCCTCATATTAATTTAATCTGCCCATGCCAGATAGGACTGGCATAAGCGTCGCCTTCAGCCTTTCAGTATCTGCGTGCCCCCCCCCCTCTCCACACTGTGCCTCTCAAGCGTCCGCCGCCCCATCCATCCCTCATATGTCCGAAACACATTCCATCCAGCCACTTCATTCCCCCACTTCATCCTTCACATGTTCTCAAATTTATTTCTCTCTATCTCTTTCCCCTGGTCAACCCATTCCCCTCCCTGCATCTCGCCTATCTGCCGCTGCTGCTGCTCCCCTCTTGCTCGGTGACAGTCTCATCACACTCTATCAATCAGGCTTCGGAGGCCCGGACGCAGTGCAGCACCGCTTTGCACAGGCCCTGTCTGCTCCCATCAGTGCCAGTCTCCCTTGCTTTTACTTTAAAAAGGTTTAGGTTGTCAGATATAGTCTGTCCCCCCCCCCCACCCCACTCTCCACTACTCGTTGCACAGCTGCAGGTCAGAAGATGGGAGGGATGGCGCTGAAGTCAAGATTCAGCTTATGTTTGATTGGATATCACTTGACATATACTCCGTGCGCTCAGCACTCCAGACGAGTACCTCTTTAAGCGAAAGTCAGACACGCCAACCCCACCCCCACATCGCATGGCACACCCGGTGACGTAATGTAAGAAAATTACGGGCGACAGAGCAAACTAATGACTTTGGGAAATGTCATTGGTCTGATGCAAAAGCAGGAGGTCAGAGCGTGCCTTTTTCGTGTTTTCCTACCTGCTGCAGGTCTCATCTGGTGGTTGACATCTCAGGAAAGAGAACTGGAGGAAACACAGACCAAATAGAGATGAGCGATCCAAAGGTTTCTGGCATTTAGGATAAAGAAATACATCTCAAAAATATTTTTAAACTTTTAACTGCAAGTCATTTTTACCTTTAATAAATGTGGCAGTTTATCTGAAATAAACTTTTTTTTAATTAAATCTCATAATAATTATAGTTTCTATCGATTTTTAAATGAATAAAATCCCAACTTTTTTATTTTTTGTCTTGAGTTTTGAACATTTTGTGATAAAAAAAACTGACAGGGACATAAGAATGCAGTTTAAAATCTAAAAGTATTTATTTCATTTAAGAATTTTGACCTTCAACCTTTGATTCCGAGTATAAAGAAAAAGTTAACAAACTAAATAAAAAACACAATAAAATCGTTAAATTATTTTTAAACTTTTGACTTCATCACATTTAGTGATTTTATTTTTAGGCTTTTTTTGTCAAAAGAAAGTCCAACTATTTGCCACGACACAAAAAAGAAGAAGAAACCGACAGCAAAATATCAGAATGCAGATTTAATTCTGAAACCATTATTTAATTCCAGAATTTTGACTTTAAACTGTAAAAATTTGCAATGCCTTAATGGCTGTTTTCTTTTTATACAAAATGTTGTCTTTCCGAGTGTGAAAAGACAGTAGTCAAACTAAACAATTGTATTTTAAGGTACAGTAAAGTACGTTTTTCTTCATAGGCACAGTTTTTTGAAAGCATAGTCTTTTGGATTAAACGCCAATAAAATGTTGCTATTACAATGTTGTCATTTTACAAGAACAAACTCCTAAAATTTTAAGTAAAAAGTCAATATTTTACAATGACAAGCTTATAATAGGAATTTATGAAACCAACATGAATGGAACGCTGAGAAAGTGCTAAAGGAAGGGAATGTATTTACTAAAATATGGGTTTATTTGAACTGTATGTGGTAAAATCTGAGCACAGGTGATGGTGTGAGAAATATAATCATGATGCAATGTTTTAAAGGGGGCAGACAACTATTAGAATTGTACTCTTGACTTCTGCTCCTTTCAATCGTGAAAATGTTCAATTGTACAAAAATCATGTCAACATATTTGGCATTCAACAATTTTCATGAAAGGAAGAAAAATATAAATAAATGAATTATTCCATGTATCATAAATTGAGAATTTACTAGATTAAATATATTTATGATGCAAAAGTCTCTCTGCTAAGAAAATATAAACAACTACAAAAAAAGAGCAAATATCATGTTTCAGTATGAGAGACTTACTGGTGAAATAACCAATGCCCCTATTTCAGCAGTGGTTTCACAAATAGGGAAATACTGTCTTTCAGTGAGAAAACATTGTTGGATTGCAGGTATAAGGACGTTGAAGAGAATTTGCAGGAAACTGGACCTCTTCAGAAGAAAGTTCTTGACCCATAAGGCATGGATGTCCGGTGGGCGCACCGTCTACGCCATCAGCAGTATAATTACACAGGTCCAAACTCATTATTGGCACATAGATTCATATGAAGTCTTGCGGTATCACCATTTTTGGCTGCATTTATGCTTTTAGTCGGCAAGTAATGTGGATGAAGCCTTACACAACCAGCGTTATTTTCCAAAAAAACATGGCTCTTCATTGAAAACAACAACTTTTTTCTGATAGTTTTATCCTTTTTTTAAATAAATTTAAGACTTTTTTATCATAATTTTGCAACTTAATTCTCATAAATGTATGACTTTTTCCCTTATAATGTTACTTTTTCATTCTTTAAAACCACAACGTTACTTTTGTTCTTAATATTTCATGACTTTATTCTCATAAGTGTACGACTTTTTCCATTAGAATTTGACTCCTTTATTCTTTTAAAACCACAACTTTTTCTCATAATTTTATGACTTTATTCTCGTATATTTATTCATGACCTGTCAAATTTAATTAGAGTTCTTTTTTTTTTCATTTCAATTTAAATAGAAAATCACATTCTATCATGTATATATGGATAATTGTAGCTCCAAGGCTCTGATCTCAACAATTGTGTGTTTTGAGTTGTCAGTTATCCGAGGTCCTTCTATGATATTCATGATAATGAATCAGAACATTATATTGTAGAAGAGACAATAAAAAATACATAAAATACATATTTAAGCTAGCTTTTTGGCTTGCTCATTGTACCCAAGAAATAAAAAAAATAAATGTTTATACACAAGAGCAGTGGTTAGCACTCATGCCTCACAGCAAGAAGTCCCCGGTTCAAGTCCCCGGCTGGGGGACCTGAAACAGAACATCAATGGGGTTTGCATCTTCTCCCTGTGTATGCGTTGTTTTTTTTCCGAACTTCGTCTCTCCCATCATCCAAAAACATGCTTCATAGTTTAATTGATCACTCTAAATCAGGGGTGTCAAACATACGGCCCGCGGCCGCGTCTCGCCCGCCAGATGGTTCAATCCGCCCAGTCATGAAGAGTAAAAATTATAAGAATGTTTAAAAAAACAAGCACGCTTCTAGTCCATTCTGTATGGAAGTTGATGATTTTTTAAAGAATAACTGAAATGCGCAATTCCGCCACTAGGAGAGTTACAAGCAAACAGGTGAAATGCATATCTTGCACCTGCCAAAGTGAAACCTAACGGTCAGGTCTGAATAAGACAGTTTGGTTCCTCGCAAGCCCCACTGCTGTTACATTGTCATAAGAATGATCAGTAGTGACCCCCATATGACCAAGATGTTGTCAAAAAGAAAAAGTGGTTGAAGTGATTTTTGAGCTTTCCAGAAAAAATGGACAAAGTTTTATTTTGTTTACGGAGTTGGAATGCAAACCCAAGTGCGGCTTGTTATGTCATCAACAGGTGGCAGTGCTCAAAGAATATAATATTCAGCACCACTATGAGACAATGAGAAAAGTTTCACCATTTGCAGTTAAGAAAAGAGAGGATGTACCAACTAAAACCTGGCCTGAAAAAAAAACGTCTGCATTTACTGCAGCTGGATCGTCAGTGATGGAGCAGTGACAGACACCTGATTGCAGACAAGTTGGAGCAAACATTCAAACCATTTTTCAGATGCTGAACCATTGAAAATACTGAAGGTTGTAAAAGTCTTGTTCCTTAAAAAGCAGTCTGTCAAAGATTATGATTGCAGATACAACATCTCTGAGGAGACTTGGATGCCATATTAAGTGGAATCCAGTCATTTATTAGCCGGGTCACTATTGGATGAGCAGATATTGCACAACGATGCATATTTCTTAGAGGTGCTGAACAGACCGGCCATAGCTGGAGTTTCTTGTTGATGGACCCTAACAACAGCTGACATTACAGTCAGTTCTTTGTCACAGTACTGGACTATGTTGGAGGGAACTGGTCACGCGACGTCTGGTCACCGATGGCGCCCCATCAAAGGTCAGAAGAAGGCAGGTGTTGCCACAAAAATCTTCAGGCAGAAACCAGGAAAAGACTTCTGGACACTTCATTGTGTTTCTTGCACTACACTTGAATGACAGTAAATATGTTTTTGTTTCAGGATCTGAATCCTGATATTAATGGCTGGCTTAGTTTGAGGAGAGAACGGAGGTTAACTCCAAATTCTTGTTTAATTTAGTTTAATTATTCATTGATTTGCACATTTACATTTTAGGCAGGTGTTTCATTTTTTCCATAGCCCTTCTTGAGTTTATTATAAGGATTGATTCAGTGTCAAATGTAAAATATTCAGTCTGAATAAAATTAAATAAACCAATTTTTTTTAAGTGAAATGCATTTTATTTACATCCATTACCTCGTGAATGAGGACGAATGTGTAATAATAAGTGATTTAGGCTACCATGTTGGCGAGGCATTTTTTCCAACTGAGTAAAAAAAAACCCAGAAAAAACTGTTTTTTGCTTTTATCTTACTGGTCCGGCCCACTTGGGATCAGACGCCTTGAATGCGGCCCCCGCACCAAAATGAGTTTGACACCCCTGCTCTAAATGGTCCATAGTGTGTGGTTGTGTGACACGATGGACTGGTGACCTGTCCAGGATGTCCCCTCATACGCCCACAAGTGGCCTGGGATAGGCTCCAGCAGCCCGTGACTCCGAAAGGCACAGAAACTGGTTTCGAAAATGAAGGAATGTTTCTACAACTTTATAAAATTTTGAGAATAAAAACAAAAAAATCAGAAATGAATTAAAAAATGACAAGAAAATCTATGTGCACACGCGCTCCTGTCTGCATCAGCCATATTTCATTACACAACACTGAAGCTTAGGAGGCAATCAAGCATATTTAGCCATCCTGGAACCCCGCCCCCCGCTCCCCCAACCCACACGCACAGCCCCCTCCAAGCAATTATTACTCCCCAGTTTTTTACTGTGCTTCGCCATGGGGAAAATGAACTGCGGCACTTATCAGTCCAATGCATACACAAGTGACTAGGGTGGAGGACATGGCATGCACTGTGTGTGTGAGCACGTGCAAGAGGATGCCTGTTTCTGTGGAGCTACTGCAGGAGACTGTAGCAGAAAACTGACCATTGGTAACCACTTTAGAATTTTTTTTTTTAAATGGCATTAGCCGCCTCACGTCAGCATATTTGGACACAGCCGGCCGGACCAGGGGAGATACAGAGATAACCATAAACATGTCACCCAAAATGCAATGTTATTTGCATTCATATAGGAAAGAGCCAAATTGATGTGAGGTCATACAGGGAAGGTGAGGGTTTATGACCTGTGCATAGCTCTGCTGTCAGCAGCTCTGATCTATCGGACCGGCCAGCCTTATGAGCCTTTATGCCTGATTATATTATCATGGCTGACAATCAATGGGAATGAAGGATTGTTCTTCCGCAAAAAAGGGTGAGGGATGACAAAGGCAAAATGCAAACAGCTTTTTTTTTTTTTTTTTTTATCATCGACACTAGTTTTAAGTCATTTGGGAAATGATGGTGTCTCCAGAGCCAAAAATGAAACATGGATGAGCATGACGCTCTGACTTTCCTTTGTTTGGGAATTGTTTGAATGAAAAAAAAGTGCATTCGGAGCTGCTTGGTTTATTTGGGCACAACACCCCCCCCCCACTCTGCAGAATTATCTCCAGCGGTTGGCATTTTGCGTTAGTGCTTCTCCATTTGCGAGATGCTTTAATTCTGGGCATCCTCCCGCCACCCATAACTCCAGCATCCCTCTATCACACCTCTTGTGACTGGCTGCTGTAATCATCGGCATTATGCTACCAATAGGCCTGATTTACAAGTCTGACATGGCATCGGAGCCGTACAAGGGAAAACACGAGGCTGTTTTTGTTTTTTTCCCCTTGCATTTTATGATGATAGCAGACCTACATTAAGGATAGAAATTCACAGGTCCCCACATGCAGTAGTATCCATGGAAACATGTCTGTAGATGTATTTTGACTTTTACAAGATTGTACCTAATCATAGTAGTAGCTGCTATAGGAACTTTAAAGACCCCCTCCGATGAAAACTGTGTTTTTGGTGTTTTTAATGATGGAGGAGAAGCAAAAATTGGCCAATTATTCCATTTTAAAGTATTTCTGTATTCAAATGATTGTGAATCAGAAGCAGGACAGAAGCAGCTGGAAAAACTTGTAATTTGGAAAATGCACGGGGTGGACGACCTATGTTCCTTGTTTTTCTCATCAGCTGACGTGTGGCTCAAAACTGACAGAGTCGGATGGCTCAAAAATTGTTCACCATTTTTGCTGCACCAGCAATGTTAGGTTGGGGTTGTGAGGGGCTGTGTTGCAGGACAGAGTAAACAGAGTAAGCCATATTAGGTGAAGAGGGGCGGGGTTGCACCGAGCAACGATCCCACCCACAACTTTTCTGAAGAACTACTACTGCTCTACAGAAATGACAGGTTTTTGCCTAAAAACCGCGTTTTCATCATTGAAAGACCACTGGGAATGCTTTGAAAATAGGTCAAAAGATGATCGGAATGGGTCTTTAAGAAACTTTTTTTCACATCAGTTACACTTTTAACAAACTTGTGGCTTTAATAGAGAAAACTCATTATGACCTCATACTAAAAATGTAAAGTCAGCTTTACATCGGGGCAAGCTTTCAAACTAAAGGTTAATGTTTTATGAGTGTCTTTACGGATTAAGTCAAAGAGGCAGCCTAATTTTTGATTACAGTATGTAACTTTGGTTTCTAAAATCAATAAACTTAGACAAATAAAAAGAAAATGTTTTTTTCTGATGCACACATTTTCTCTACCTTGTGGCACAACTTGACCCTTGTTTTCCATTGTCCAATTAACTTATACCTGCTCCATTTGACTACTTTTTGCTGGTTCCGACATAAATCGATTTTGTTTTAAATACACTCACGTATTTGTGTTTTTACTGTAGTTGCAGGCGGCTTCCTGTTAGCTGCCTTTTCTTATCACATTAGCTGAAAACGGCAGGCAGAAGGTATTTTTGGTTGCCGTTTAAAGGAAGGAGTTGGAAAAGGGACAATAGCTTACCTTGTCATGGAATTTATATATATATATATATATATATATATATATATTTTTAATATGTGTGTGCGTGTGTGTATAAATAACATTTCTGATTGAAACATACAATTGATAGCTAACAGTATTAAAGAAAGTATCCATTTATAACATGCACCAGCCACGCGAGAAGATCCCCCGCAGAGAAAAGCGCTCCGCCCGCCCCCCCAAACTCTATTGCACATCATATCTACAGATAATATCCAATTTGGGCTGTGTTTTCTTGTATTAAACATTTCTGCTGGTGCAGAAACGGAGGCTGTAATTCTGCCATCTGTTGTTGAGTCTTTTAATAAATTAGCCATTCAAGCTTGTTTATTTTTCCTCCCGCTGAGCTCCAACATTTGGAGGGAAATGACACTGTAGTTAATAAACAAAGCTGAAATGGGCTTTCTCAACTGTAAAGTGTATAAGGTGTCGCAATAGTAGAGGGAGCCCATCAGCCGAAAGTGCAATGTTGTGAGACCGTTTGATAGACAACAGCACAGCAGGAGAAAGAAAAGGGGAAGTGGGATTCTGCACTTCAGCGCCAAGAGACACTTTCAGTCTCTTTCTCCCCAACTGCTCCCAGTGCAAGAGACACGGGCCGCTGCACAGACAGATGGCGACGCCGTGTGCGTGCGTGTGTGCTGGGCGGCGTTTTTCGTGCGTGTGGTGGGTGGTGACGGCATTCGGCTTTGTAAAAAGAGCGAGAGATGGAGCGTGAGGGATATAGGAAAAAAAAACTCACTTTGAGAGTGAGTAGTAGAGAGGGTTGAGGCTTTTTTTATGCAGCCATTAATCTTTTTTTTTTAAAACATTTATATATTCAACACTAAAAAGGAGTTTTGTGTTTCAGTGCGGCGGCAGAAAAAGCTCATTTGCACCGTCATGCATCTACCTGCAGAGACAGTAGCATCCGGAGGAGCTGCTAGCAGAGGCTGAAGGTGTGGGGGTGATTGTGCCTGGGAAGATTCACTGTTGACAGACTGCCACCTACAGGATCTTGGTGTCATTTCAATACAAATTGTTTTATAGTCATGCGTTTGTGTTTCCCAACTGCTTAGAGAAATCTACTATCACAGCTTTTGGTGAACTTTTTCTTTTTTTTTTGTTATTATGCTCTGAAAGGGGAAAGTGTCACATTTTCATTGTTATTTGAAATAATTTAAAGAATTAAAAAATGTAAAGATAAAAAAAATGCAATGATGTTGGAATAAAAATGGGACTATCTTCTAATGTTAAACACATCAAATTACTGTGCTTTGCATCGCTCAAGCTGAGGACAACAGAGAAAATGTGAGCAGGACACCATCGTAAAGGCTGTCGTATAGCACCATCAAGTGGTTATGCAACATAAATAAAAATGGACGTAAAAGAGAGAAAAACGTGTTTTCCAAAAAATGCCACAAAAAATAATATTGCTTTCCAGAAAAATATACATTTATATCTGGCTTAGTAATATGCATTACTTTTTTTGTGTGTGTGTCTTTAAATCATTCAAAGGTAAATGGAAATAAGGCAAAAATATCATTTTTTTTACTTTGTGACTAGAAATAGTAAACCTTGGATTTTATTTGTGTTAATAAACATGTTCTGCATATTTATTTGTTCAGTTGTAGGTGGCTACAATACTTTTATGAAAAATGTCACTAATTTTGGTACTCGCACGACGACTCTGCCAGTCTATAGAAACAATTCTAAATTATATTTAAATACATTGTTTTTCATTCTTTCTTTTAGGTTTTAATTTAATCTAAAAAAAAATGTCAGATTTACGAAAATTAATCAATTTAACTTCTAGATTTGAGTTGTTGAAAAGCGATTTAAAGTCAGACAGAATGAGCTCTAGCAGCAGGTAAAGATTTGACAGAAAGTCATGTGGGGATTATCTTTGCTCGTCATTTTAATGATTCCGCCTCCTTTATTTTCTTGACGTTCTTTGGCCGCTGCTTCAGCCTGTAATTTGGTGTTTTTGTGGCTTAGCAGAGACTCATCCTGGGACAGTGCTGGCTGCTATCTGACCTGAAACAGATTTGATCCATTTTCCAATGCATATCAGACTTTTTCAGACAGGCAGTTTTCAAAAGGAATATGTCAGCAGTCTGGGGATTATGCTTTTGGCTAATCACCAAAAGGCCCAACCTGCCTAGGATTTTTTTTCCTCTCTCTTCCGAGCTAAAGTCCTTTTTCCCATTTAGATGCTTATTCCGATCTCCGTTTGCTCTTATTGTACGAGCACAATCAGATGTATTAACTATTAACTTCACGCTCCACTGACTTATATGATTATCTTATGCAAATGAAAAGTGACTTAACAGGGACGCAAAAAAGGTGGACTAATTTCACGTCCTTGTTCTACTGATGTAGATCAAATGGGCTCATCATCATTCATCGGAATTTCCTCTTGTGAGAGGAAGCGTAGAAAGTTGATGCAATTAACTCTTTCTTCCAGACCATCCGGTTCGGCGAGCATTCCCTTTCAGCCTCGCTCTCACGTGCAGAAAATTCTCTGAGCTCATCTCAAATGTGAAAACCCTTTTTTTTTTTTTTGCACCTTTTATTACCAAGATTTTCTTTTCTCCCCCTCTGGCGTTTCGTCTTTTTATGCGGCTGAGCCTGCTGCAATGCAACCACGTCACAACATGAGACGTGAGTGTGATGGATTCCTGGTATCATGGCTAGTTATGTGCTGCAGGTCTGTAACCACGATTCCCCAGCCGCAGCTTATTGCAGGGTGAAGCTGAGCGAGATATACTCTGAGGCTGGCATGGAGCAGCTGGACTACATAATAATTTATAGGGGAAAAAAGGCCCTCCGTGTATTCACTGTGCAATATTTATACCCAACTGAATTTATTTCCTCAGCTACATCACAGCACACACTCAGGTCAGGGATTTTCTTATGTCAGACCTCAGTTGACCCTTTTACATGGGAGTTTATCTCCTGTGTTTTTTTGACTACCATAGCTCTTTAACCACTGACGTTATGAACACTAACATCATTTCAGTTGATTCGGAAGTGGGGGAAAAAGCAGTCTTGCGATGATATGCAACAGTTTTTAGTAGTAAGTTCTTTGAAACCCTCCTGTTATCGTTGGGGTCAATTTGACCCTATTCAATGTTTATCATTCGAAAAATAATAGTGGACTTTTTTTTGTTTTTTGCTTCACATTTCATGACGTTTCCTAATTTAATGGTGACAACTGATTAAGCATAAGATTATCATGATGATACATTTTCCAATGTGCTGATATATTTTCATGTATTGTCCCTCTTTTCCTCTCCCCTCCTGGGGAGTGGGAGTGCTTCCAGTTGGCTCATCCGTGCTCCAGTTCCTGACCGTTTACCCGGCCTTTGCTCCACTCCTACACCTGGCTGTGGATCCTGCCTCTGGCTCGTCTCTGCTCTGTACCTGACCGAGTACCTCGTCTCTGCTCCTGCTCCTGGCTGTGGTTCCTGTCTCCGGCTCGACTCGCGCCTTTGACTGTCCCCACAACCACGACTGGATGAAGCTCGTCTGCTGGACTTTAAATATGTAGTTGTAGAGTTAGATAAGTTAATTCTTCTCTAAAAGTTCTGGTACATCGCCTGTCCGTCCTGGGGGAGGATCCCTCCTTCATGTGGGCACCCCTGAGGTTTCTTCGTTTTTCCGGAATCCGTTTTTTTGGGAGTTTTTCCTTACCGCGAAGGGGGGGTCTAAGGGTAGGGATGCCAGTATAGCTTAGTGAGTTTGTTAGTTCATTTTAGTATTTTCCTATTGAACTCTTTGTATTCGTGATCCTTTTGAGTTCATGTTTTACTTCGAAGCCCATCGAGACGACTGTTGTTGGGATTTTGGGCTATACAAATAAAATTGAATTGAAAATTGAATTGAATTGAACACATATTGCATGCATTGGTGTTCCTCTAGGGTCAATTTGACCCCAGGTGCAGAGTTGATACGTGACAGGGGATCCACGAGAACTTTGATACTTCTCGTGGAATGGGCATGTGGGAAACAACTTGACTTGTAAAGTCCTGCCAAAATGAGGAAGCCAATGTAGGCTTGCGAGTCGATCACATCCAAGTCTTTCCAACTGCACATGTCTCCCCTCTAAAATGATGATCTCAAGTGCAATATTTTCAATTGATGGTTATATGAAGAGCTTGAAAAATGACTATGTCTTCAACATGGCTGACTGTGTGACTGGTGGGACACACTCGTAACCCTTGTGCTATCGTAGGCACTTTACCATTGGGAGTTGGGTCATCTAGACCCACTAGACTAGACTAGAGTGCGCTGAACCTTTTTTCTTCAATGATTTGTGATCTTCACTGGTGTCCATGGATTACATGAGATCTTTCCACCTTTATCCACCTTTGTCATGGTAGGGAGAACACGTCAATGTAAGGGTGGGGTCATCTAAGATAGCACAAGGGTTAAGTGAGTAGAAGGACCATCATTTTCCATTTTTGGTGCTAACGTGACATGTCATGAGAATTTTCCCGCAACATGGGCATGAAGTTGTGTGTGTCTGTGTGACATAGTGTACTTGAACATGCCGTAGAAGAACTGATCATGATCGGTCAATGTGCACCCTACATTAGAAAAGATTTGTTCAAGAGATACACTAAATAGATACTCTAAAACGGAAAGTTCGACCTGATGGTGGCACTACAGCAAAGGTCATGTCATCTCCAAAACCAATAGGGTTCATACTTGTGTGGTCGTTAATGTCGTCAGTAAATTTGAGAAGATTTTTATTCAAAACTTTTCAAGATAGATTAATCTTATTTAAAATTTTGGCCCGATGGTGGCGCTAGAGAACAGGTCAACTCACTGACCTGTTTCATTATGGCTTAATTATGTGTTCAACAAATAAACAATGTGCCTGACACAAAAACTTGGTTAACAATATTATGCAAATCATTTTCTGGAGGCAAATATCCCTGGGGTCAGATGGACCCAGTGGGTAAAATGTGTTAGTAGTATCTGAGGATAATACAAGGGTGAAGCAATATACGTAAATCAGCTGATTCTGAAACTTTACCGATATTTACTTTGCACCGATGTGCAGAGTAAAATATTGGTAAAATTGGTAAAGAAGCTTTTCTCCACGTCACATGATTCATGAGGATTGCGTAAATGGTCAAAGGTTTTATGATATGTCAAAGACCGTTTGTCATTAGTGTAACCGGGACAGCCTTTATCTTATTTTATAATAGCACAAAATGTGTTCAAGGGTTACCAAACCTGAGGGATCCCCAACAAACTGCTGCATTACACTCCTTGAATTTGGCTGATTGTTGTGTAAATTTTTATTTTTATGACTTAAAAAGGTTGCTTACATGTTACTACTGTTACAGGTAGTTAAATATCCCTTTGTGAATTTGTGAATTCCTGTGTCTTGATCCTCTTCCTTTGGATTCTAAATGTTGTTATTTGAGTGAAACTGCTTTTGTTTGTGTGTTTGTTGATTCCTCTTATTTACTAGGATTTTTCCATGTTACCAAGTTACAACTGTTACAGGTATTAACATGGCCTCCAGGCAAAAAAATGGCGACTGAATTGATTTCATTTAGTTGAAGCCAGAAATAATTAATTTTCTATGGATGACATCACACTTACGTAGTCCAATTTCCATGTACAGTCAATGGTTTTACAATGTAGAATTTACTCTTGCCTACAGGAATTCTTTGAACTTCTAAAATCATAAAGATGATAGTAAAAATCTGACTTCTAAGTTTGCTTTTTGAAACTTTTAAAATACTTTCAGAAAAAAAGGTTAATCTCCAGAAATAGTTTTCTTTTCTTTTTCTTGTTTTACAAAAGCAGCTTTTGTTATCAGCTGCTTTAAATACCAATGCTCCTTCTGCAACACTTATCTTATTGGTGTTATTTTATTGTTTCAATTTTCTTAACCACATAAATAGCTTAGCAGGCTCAAAGGTTTAGCTGAACACAGAAGGGCTTGTCTGGGGATTGACCTACTGACTGTGTGGTCTACTGAAACCCAACACATAACGGACAAACTCACCAAGAACAAAGGCTTCTTTGTTGGGTTCAAGCAAATGCCAACATGCTGCCCGCCGCTGCAGTTTCACCTCGCCGACACACCACTTAAGTCACTGCCCCCCCTTTGGCCCCACCTGGAAGGAAGAGACAACTGAGTTACATTTATGTATGTCGGAAACAAAAACGCACAGATAAGGTTCTTCACAACTTTACTGTCAACTTCTCATACAAAATCAACCAGAATAACAACAAAGACGTTAAAGAGTAGTTTAGGGTCAAGGGAACATTTACGTGAGTATTCATCTGTTCAGTCTGTACATTTCTCAAAGAGGCAAAGAAAAATAGCGGCTGGGTAGCTCGGTTGGTAAGGTGGGAAGCTACCATGCAGGAAACCAGGGTTCGATTCCCGGAGGGGAATGAGCAATGGCACTGGGGGGAATTACCATATCAATGGCGAGCAGTTAACATCACCCAGTGAGGGTCCTTAGGCAAGACCCTTTACGCTACCGCCTCCTGAGCGCGGTTTCGGCTGCAGCTCACCGCTCCCCAAGGGGATGGGTCAAATGCGGAGAAAGAATTTCCATTCGTGGGATAAAATACAGTGTATGAAAAAAAGGATGCTTTAAAAACTGGTTAGATTTCTTTTATGGTAAATCTTTGATTTTTTTTTTTTGCAAAAATAAGATTGATGAAAGAGAAACATTAATTATTTAGTAATATTTTCTTTAATATTTACTTTAAGCGAATATGTGTCTCTGTACATAAATGAATGCTAATAAAAATACAATTTTGCCCATTTAGTTTAATAGAATTGAGTTGAACTTTATTTTTTCTCACAAGGAGAACATCACTTATGCCATCTCAAAGTAAAAAGAAAAATTAAAGTACAATGACAGCTCATCAGATATCAGATCAAACAAACTGAATAGATCAATAAATGGTTGTGCATAATAATCACATATTTAGATAGAGAGAGATAGATTAATAGACAGACAGACAGACAGACAGACAGACAGATAGATATTAATTTTGCTAGCATGTTTGTTAAAAACATTTTAAGGTCTGAAAACAAGAAAAATCTACATCTGGACAGTCATGATTTATGTTTATGTAAATTGTGTTTTCATCTGTGAGAGCTGCTTGTGTTTTGCTGTCTGTTTTTCCTCATTCCTGGCACACCACCCGCTCACCAGAGGGCACAAAACAGTGCCGGCCTAACATGTAAGTCATGTGAGCTCATCAAAGTCCAAATCTGCCCCCAGCACTATAATAAATCATCACAGCTCTGTTTGAAAAAGACACGATGCCAAACATCTGAATCTAGCATGTCCATAACACAGGTGTGGTACAATCCTATTCCTTTTTTTTAAATAAATATGCACATTTTTTGTAACATTTTCAACACATAAGCACGTTTTAATGAGTTGACAGAAAAGTTTCTAGGTCTGTTAGAACTCTAAACCAGGTCAGCTGGCAGTGCAGCAAATTCTGCTTCATGCAGGAAACCAAACCTGGTCTGACAGGTCCGGGTGTGCGCAGTCTTTGGTCAAATGTAAGCCGTTTAGCAAGACTCTGCAACTCGGTATTTTCTATATGGCAACTGTAAATTTTAACACCTCAGTGGTTGTTGGAATTGACATCAGAACAGCCTCAGACTGGGTGCGGTTTCTTCAAGTCTGCTGCTGTCATTAACAACCAGTGGGTTAAGTCGGTTATTTTCTGTCTTAGGTTTCCACAGGAATTGTTTACTGCTGCTATAACAACCTTATTTTCTGCACTATAAGTTGCTCTGGTATATAAGTAGCAACAGTAAAAAGCAATGCATAAATGGGAAAAAAAAAAAAATAAGTCGCACATTTGGAAGAAGTTTATTTATCAAAATATGAGACCAAGAACAGACAATTGATCTCGAAAGGCCAAAAATAATAACAGAATAGATAACAATAGTCCCCGAAAGTGCCAAACATTTGAAAATGTGTTAATGGAGAAGAAATGAATATTCGTGGTTAGTGCCCAGAAGAAATTCTATGACACCAAGTCTTTCATGTATTTGAGCAGAGCTGTGAAAGAAAAAGCCTGGAGCAAGATTTGCACTGCTTCAACATTTGGCACCAATCCTCTGCCAACTGTAGGTGGTGGACACGCGCTAGCAAACAGCAGCAAAAAAGAGTGAACACTGGGCTAAATTTGCATTTAAAATGCACGTTTGTCCCATTCTTGAACGTCCATCACGTGGCCACTGTGAACGTAGCTCAAGACTGAGCGACACTCCTGCTTCTTTGCGAGCAGCATATACTGATCCACGCACCTACAGTGCCCTCTAGTGGTTGTTAGTGGAAGAGCCTTTGATATGAAGCTTATTCTTTTTGTATGTGTGGAATGATTTGAAGGTATCTATAACATTTGATTTGAATTTGATTTGAAATGGTTTATTTCACGCAATCAAATGGGAATAATACACAAAAACAATACAATCATCAGTTATACATTCGTAAAATATCAAATCAAACTTAGCATAATTAGACATAAAATTAACATACATAAAACATACATTTTTTTTCTTTTTTCCCTTAAATTAAAATGATGAAAAAGAGCCACAAAACAAGTTTTCTTCACTCTGCCGCCTATTACCCTTGCACTTGTGTAAGATCTTTTATTTATGTAGTTGTGGAGCTAAAAAAAATTAGTAATATAATAAAACAAATGCATGAGCCTATTTAATAAAAAAAAATAAAATAAAAAAAATAAGTCACATATAAGTCACAATTGAGTGCAAGGCGCAGCCCCCAGTTAAACTAAAATACGGCCCCCTAAATCTCATGGAGTATGTGGGGCGTACATAGATTTACATAATAATAGCTTCATCTAATACTAGTACAATCCCAACAAAAACCTGGATTTACCTATTTGAGTCGCAAGGCTGAATGTGAGTGATGGAAAAAAAAAAGACAAAAATCAAAGCGAGGGCTGGGTTGGCCCCAAGTGCAACAGTGCATTGCTGATTTGATCTCAACATACTTTTCCTGCGAGTTTGTTTGATAAGTTCACAGGAAATCCTGCAGACATGTACAAGAATGTTCTGGTGTGCGCTGGCTTGTGCCCAGGGAACAGTAACTCGCAGCAACACGAATGCTCCAATTACAGCTTGGCGTGCACGTCCTCTGGGGGAATCCACAGCTCTGCTCAATGATCTGAGAAACGCCGCCGTGATGGAGGGGAACGTCGCCCCAGCTCCAGAGGACACGAACTGCACTTTTAATGATCCCGCCACTGTAATGCTGATGATAATGAGACATTTTCAGACCTCCTGATTGGTGGCGGCGAAGGGGAACATTCGTGGTCAAGTGAACTTGCGAGGGAAAAATCGGAGCCGTCACCCGCATGAGACCAAGCAGGGGAATTTGAATGTTGGAATCGCTAACGACGTCCCTTTGACACAAAAGGTTCTTGTCAAAGATGGAGACTTTTTGGCAAAGTGACACAGCCTCCTTTATTTTTGGTTTCCCTCTAAACTAAAATCAGCTGCAGCTCTTCAGATGTTCACAAGCTGGCCTAAAAAAATAAAATAAAAAATAAAAAAAGCGCTGCCAGCACCTGTCAGTCTCTGAAAGGGTGCACCATCGGAGCAAACAGTTAATGTGGGAGCGTTCAGCAGCAGCAGTGGAGACGTCTGTACTCCAGAGGGCGCTATCGGCTTGCTTTAACCAACTTACGGGGCTGAAAGAACAATGTTCCCGCCACGAAAATTCGACTCTGGTTATTCACATAAACTGTCAAATGGATGAAAATGATTTGTGGGGAAAGCTGGGGATAGTGGCATTTACTGTGCTGGCTTAAAAAGAGAAGATGAAGAGGAACGGCAAAGAAAATACTGAAAGACATAAAGTGGAGAAACCATTTTTCTGTGTCAAGACTTGTATTTTTTCATGTCTGGATCTATGCTAAAATGATAAAGTCTGTTGACCCCTTATTTGATTTTCCTGTGTTCGCATACTTTTTTTCTGTTCATATATTGTTCAGGGCTCTGACATTTAAACACCACAAAGTGGATTGTGGCCATTAGTGGGGTTTTATTAATGGATTGTTAGACTGAATATGTTTTTTTTTTTTGTCAAAAAAAAAGGAAAAAAAAATACTTACCAGTTTAAAATAAGCTGTTGTAATTGCTGCCTCAGACCAGAGCGGTGAAAGAACAGAACTCCTCTGAATTTCCCTGCAAGTAAAGAGATAAAGAGGTCAGGACCGGTCATGCTTGTTATTTTTTTTATTTTTATTTTTTAATTGCAGCCAATCCAAAAGTGAACATGAAGTCTACAACACGCTGATAACATTCTATGCTGCGTTATCAGCCTATAAAAAACAAAAAAAAACATGTACAACTGATTTTCTGTCATGCATAATGGGAGCTACTAAAAATAGACTCCGGCATGAATGCTGACAGTGCCTCCACCTAACTCCGAAGACAAGATGGCAGCGTGTGTTTGCGTCTGTGTGGAAATAACTGACACCTTCCAGCAGCAATGCACGAGATGAGTGCAAAAAATAAATAAATAAATTTTAAAAAAAAAATAAAAGCATGAATATTTTTGCTGAAGAGCATACGAGGGGAAAGACGACATGACTCGATACATCCCACGTGGATATTACCAGTCCTCAGTCTCTGCCTACATAAAGCAGAATAATGCAAACAAGGCTCTTTTTCTAATCAAATTTCATACATGTGATTGACAGCTCGCCCCTTTCTCTTATGTCCGGCGTAAAGATGAAACGGACAAAAATGATGATGGACGAGTGTCCTATCTGATCCCGCTGTGCAATATCATCCATCTTCAAGGTGCAACCAATATGAATATTTGACTTTTTTTTATTACTTATCAGACGTTTCTTTTTCTACTTGGGCTGAACCCCTTGAGATGCAGGAAGTGCGTGTTTACTTTGGAGATCAAAGTTTGCCGCAGCAGCACCATCTAAAAATGGTCTCCTTTCATTATGCAAGCCAACAAAAAGGAGTGCCTGCTCACGCACCCCATTCCACACATACTGATTAATTAGCTTGTATAATTAGCTTAATGATTTAGAGAAACATGGCCATGGCCACCCAAGAAGCTATGCTAATGGACCCCTGTCTACTGCAATTAAACTCCCCATAACTTAGCCCTGGTTGTTTGGGAAGTTCGCATGACGGATGGCAAAAAAGTAGGTCCTGAAGAAATCGATGTAGCTGCTTTTGCGCTAATGAACTCCCATCTTACGCTCCTCAAATTGGAATAGGGCGCTGCAGCGCATGCATTTGCACCGAATGGATTTTCGAGGACATAACTGGAACGCCGGAAGCTCCTGAAGTGTTCCAGTTTCCTGCTGTGAAAAGGAATTCTGGTGCAGGCGGTGGGGCACTTATGCCCTATTAGATCCGGGACGTGATGCATGATCCTGTGAGTGTGAAAATGTGCTTTTTTTTTAGTGCCACACAGAGCAAGTTTACCACCCTAACGTCATCTATAATATTTTGCCATTCTATATTATTTCTGACTGCCAGTTATGGGATGATAGCTGGCTCCCTGCGTGAACACACACTGTAGGGAGAGTGAGTTAGGACGTGGACTGGAGGACTTTACAGTTTCCATTAAATATGAGGCAGGCCCGACAGTATTTCTGCACCCTGACAGTAGCATCAGCATTCCTGGCTGCACTTCAGACATGAATCGTTCATTTATGAAAAGTAACCAACAGAGACACCACCCTGACTCATAAAACTACCAGGATGTTGAGATGAGGGTGAAGATGGGACCTATCCAAATGCAAGCCAAGTGGGAGCAGTTTGGATAAAAATATGAAGCATTATGTGCTTTTTTTTTTTTTTTTAAATGCACTGACTGTTGGGAGGATCTCAGTCAGTCATCGGTAGCACATAACTCACTGCTAACTTTACTGCTGACTAAGTATAGATATAATGGCCTCCCATTACATGGAAACAAACCTCAGGGGATAGGAGGACAGTGAACGGATGATTCCATTTTTATTTTATGGGTTATGCAGGGCTACTGTTAAGGAATGTTTGAGTACCCATTTAAAGTTTAATGCAATGTTTTTTTTGAACATAATGTGATTTTATTAAATTTTCCATCTTTTTTTTGTGCTCTTTGCTCCGCATTTCGAATCTCCTTTTTATCCTTGTGTGCTTTGAAGCAGTAAATCAAATCTTTTTAATTTTTTTCTTTCTATAAAAAAAGAAAGTTGCAACTGATGAGTATGAGCCAAAACTACAAATGATTACTATGTTAGGGGTCAACTAAAACTTTTTTCCCCCCTTTCAAATAGGTTCATTTGGAAAGTATAGATACTGTTCATTTCTCTCAGAATGAACACTCTCTGGGCTTGCACACACCCATGTCAAGTTATTTTTGGTTGTTGGAAGTGAATAGAATGAAATTACCAAAATAAAGAAGAAAAAATCATAGATGTAGTATTTTTGGAAGAACTGTATTTAACAAACTACAGGAACAAGAATGGACATTTCATCTGGATAACAATAATAGATTGAGTATTTGCACACTTCAGTATTTTAACATTTTGATGCTCATTTAGCTTCCTGAAACATCGGAGGAGTCTGGTATATTAGCACAGCATTATGACTAATTATTAGGATAACCATAGAATAAAGAGAACATAATAACTAGTCAACTCTTTGAACACTTCAAATCACTTAATCTATAAATTCGTTGAATTTTTCATTCTCTGTGTCGCTTTGGAAGTATTCTACCAACACTGAGCGGCGCTTCTCCTGCGTTGCTGTCAGTGACAAACACTGATGGTTTGCGGCCTGCCCAGCGTATTTTCTACGTAAAGAATATTATTGTTTTTCAAACTGATTCACATTGTTTTAAAGAAAGAGATACTCAGAAATGCAATCTTAAGCTTACATTTCACCATTTCCATTAAGTAGGACTTTGACAAAATGTGATCTTGATGCAAGTTGCATTTAGAAAAAAAAAGTTAATACAACAGAAACTTTCAAAAGGCGGTTTTAGAAGATTAGGTTTGCTGTATCCACATCAGCAAATGCCATCACCTCTGTGCGTGAAATTCTGTTCACTGAAACTACGTCAGAAGGATGAGTCATTACGATTCTCTGCTTTCCCAGACAAACTTATTATTACAGCAGAGTTTTGATGACAGCCGCGCTTGGCGTCTTTCTTTATTTGTTGCCAGCAGGTGTGACGCTCTACTTTTTATTTTTATTTTTTTTTTCTGTGCCAGCTAAACATCACAGCCTGGAATGTGACACCATTGTGTCAAAAACTCGTCAGCCGTGGCACGTCGAGCCCAAACAAGCAGCTAAAAATGAAACATTTGGAAAGTGATCCGCCTTTTCACTTGTTCCCTCTGCGTCTATGCCTACTCCTGCGTTAAAAGCAGCTATGACTGTCACACAGGGGGTTGGTGATGTACTGATTTAGATTGAGAAAAGATGGATTTTTTTTTTGTGAGAATATTTCCTAATCTGGGCAGGTTTTGCTTCACATTGGTCCTATCATCATCTGATTTTGTTTCCTTTGATAAACTTTGGCAAGTTTCTGCTTTTTCCGAATTCTATTCAGTGCATAACGATAGACGTAAGTTAACTGTTGTTAGTCATCGTTCGTTGAAAATGGCAACATGTCTATTAATGTGATGAATAGCTAAAGAAACGGATGACATCTCTGTCCCTCATCCTCTGGTAAATGCTGCTAATTTAGCCGAGATTTCCATCATTCCACAGTGTTTCCGTCACGCAGAAACCCCTCCTTCCCCAAGCCCGTCGTAATATTCTTAGTATGCATAATGTTAACGTTCAAATCTGTCATCAACCCAACAGCATCAGCATGCTGTCGGGGCAAAAGAGAGAGTTTGATGGATAAAGAAGCAAAGGACATGGGACAAAAGGCTTTAAAATCTAATAAAGTGGAGAATGGGGGAAGATTGTGACGAAAAAGAGAAAGATTGTCGGAGGAGGAAGAGGAGGGAGGGTAAGACACAAAGACTGGGATGAAGTCCCGTCTGGCGTTTGGTGCTGGTAGGAAACTCTACGCCACTACGCACCGCCAGTGTTTTTTTTTTTTTTTCCGACTTTGAAAGAAGATAGCATTGATCATCCTCTTAAAAGACTGCTTTTCCTGTCACCGTATCACCTCGCGTCATTCAGATGACTGGTGGAGTTGCCTTAAAAGGTTTCTCTAATGTCTGCGAGCCGTTAGATCGGCCTCTACATTCCGTCTCCCGCTTCATTCAGTGCGACTGCTGACAAACCCTAAGAAGTGTCAGTCACATCGATTTCCATCAGCCTGCTCCGTTTCCAGTTCAGTTTTAATGAAAGGGGATAGAATGTACTAACAAGTGCAGTACATTCTGCCCCATCCAAGGTCATATTTTCAGGGACTGCGGTTCTTTGTTACTACAATCACGCGCTCATCAATCAAACGCCAGGTAATGCTGTTAGATTGTGACAAATATTCTCTTCCTATTGTCCTGAAGCGCGACTTATCTGATGCTCACACCTCGGGGTTTGCCCCCAGGAGGTTCCGCCTCTGGAGTACGAAGAATAAAGAAAATAGATTTAGTTCCGCGGATCGTTCACATGTCCGCCGCTATAAATACAGTTGTCGCGGCATAAATCTTTAGAAAAGTTTGCTCTGTCTTGTGTGTTCTGGTTATTGGCCAACCAGGGATCAATTTATCACTTCTGAGGACAACAAACAGAGACGTTTGGGAATTTGTTCCTATCACTTTGATTTATGGAGTCAAGGAACAGTCAGGATATTTTTTTGGGTCATGCAAAATATTCTCAGCACCCTCTTCCAATACACGTTTATCATAGCTTAATGAGTGGATGCATTAGTCAAACTTAAGGCAAACTTATAAGACGCAGCAAAAGGATTACAACTCTTATGCAGTTCTGCCTGTTACCACTAGTCTGTGCCATTGGTCCAGGAAATCTTCCAATCTTCTGACCTATTTTTTCCTCATCTTGAGAGCTGCCCCACCTCACCTGAGTAAAGTGTCCACCCCGCTCCGTGAAGGAGGTGTCAGGGGGCCAACACCCCCGATTTTTTAACCGTCTTCAAGTAAAACGAGCTGAGAACAAAAGGCTTGGAAAATAAAAGGGCAGCTCAAATATGAATGGAGAGTACAGAAAAACAACACTTTACTTAATTTTAATTCACTCTAAACTTCTACGATTTCTTCTAAAAATCCCTCTTAAAATTCCTTTTCTAGGTGTTTTTTTTTTTATTATTCAAATTTTTCACTTTATGACTTGGAGCTCCATCCATTCTCCTTTAACTAAACGCTTGTGCAGGCTCCACTTCACAACTCACTTCCTGCTGTCTTGGCTCTGGTCCACACTCATCGCTCCACGTAACAAATGAGCCTGAATAAGCCAGCAGATTCCTCCGACACCAACCTAAGAGCACTTTCACATCTTTGTCATCTCCCTCTGCTTTCAAGTCCTCTCTTTCCTTTTCCCTGCCCCGTTTAGGCACCTTATAGCCTCTCTGGCGGCAAAGAGCACTTGCACAACTCGACGTTTGCTGAGTGGGCAGCAGCAAGTGGAGGAGGAAAGAAAAGGAAAATAATAAAAAAAAAAGCTGAGAAGGAGGAGTGAGGTAAAGAGTTATCTAACAGGATTAAAGGAGAACAATGGAATGGTGAGCACTTAAAATACTCATGACATGAACTCTCCTGCTAAAGGAGGGATCGAGTAACAATGGTTGAATCCCTCTTGAGACTCCTCATCCGTCCATAATATAATCCATCCTTCCTCTTCCTCTTCAAATGTTACTTTTGCTCTTGCATTCGCCCTCCACCTTCTTCAAATGGCCTCGTTTTCATTTGGAGAATTGATGACGCTTAGAGGTGAATTTATGCAATTAACAAATCAAAAAAGCAAAGCTTGACATGAAATGACTAGACCGTGCTAAATGTGATGCCTTGGTCACAACGGCGCTTCCGAGTGGATGCGGGCGAAAAAGGAGAAAACCAGGCAGGTGGCCCGCACAAAAAGAACGTAGACCGCTCAGTGAACCCAAAGAGATAATGTTCATGCACATTATTTTCTGTGGGCACGCTGTGATCGACAGGTCATAGTGAACGCTTGAAAAACACATAAGAAAATCCTTTTATTCCTCCCGTATTGTTGCAGCGGTACAGATAGAAATAATAGAGCAGGATATTTAAAAAAAAGGAAAGGTATATTTACTAAACATACAGAAAGAATTGCCCCAGGGGTGATAATAATATAGGATTTAAAAATTGCACAAAATATTTTAGAGTGGCACAGATTAACCCTTGTGATATCTTAGATGACCCCACCCTTACATTGACGTGTTCTCCCTACCATGACAAAGGTAGATAAACGTGGAAAGATGTAATGTAATCCATGGACACCAGTGAAGATCACAAATCATTGAAGAAAAAAGGTTCAGAGCACTGTCTAGTGGGTCTAGATCAGTTTTTTCAACCAGTGTGCCGCGGCACACTAGTGTGCCGTGGGAGATGGTCAAGTGTGCCATGGGAAATTGCCCTCATTAACTGATTTAACAACATTTTCCATCTCCAGGATTTCAGCTCTTTGTTTATTCAAACAGGCCCTGATAAAACACTGAGGAGTTAGGAATATAAAAGATCATAAAATACTTTTTCTTTGCTTTTATTTTATTTTATTAAAGACATTTTGATAAGAATGATGGCAAGCGATTCAGCTGCAGCTCCGGCTGTATTATGGAAAAGTCCCGCCCCTTTAACTTTCTCCACCAATCATTCTTGAAGGCTTAATCACACGTCATCAGTCTGACCAATCAGAAGTGGTTAAAGTCTTCACTTCCTTGTCCCGATTTAGCTCGTAAAGTCGCTCAGTTCTAACAAAAATACCAGCTAAAGCTCGTCTTTAGCGGTGTAGCTTTCCACAGAATCAGGTATCAGACCGTGGAACAAGTGAACAAAACCATGAAGCTCAGAGACGCGATCTCCGCCGGCCGTTTATTGCACTACATCTCCCATGATGCATTGGGTTATGAGAGTGACAGCGCACAAGATCTGTTGTTAAACGTCTTGAAACCAACACTTCAAACCGTTTTTAAATCTTCTAACTTAACTTTTATTGCATCTTTTAGAAAAACAGCTGCAGCTTCCAGCTTTTTCTGCAACAATTATCACAAAAATTCAGGCTGTAGATCAATACAGACCATGAGTTTCTCCTTTTTTTTTCATTTTTGGATGCTGGTGTGCCGCGGGATTTTTTTTAAGGTTAAAGTGTGCCGTGGCTCAGAAAAGGTTGAAAAACACTGGTCTAGATGACCCAACTCCCAATGGTAAAGTGCCTGGGATAGCACAAGGGTTAAACGCTAAGTAAGGGTGAAGTAGATGAGATAGATTTTTCACTTTTTACAACTCTCCCAAACCCTTTAACTTTGACCTAGTTTACCTTTCAACATGCTTTCAACATCAGCTCGTTTTCTTGGTAGAACCCGAAAAACTCAAGCGTGAACTTGAGGGTCGTGAATGCAAAAACCTGAATCGCATGTTTTCATTGACTCTTTATTGACTTAACTTTAGAATTGAGGATATTAGTCAGCCGTAGCGTAGTTTGTGCGGGAATCCGATGCACACCTATGTATCATGTGCACACCCTGTGTGTGATTGATTAGTCGGCCGGCGCGCACACACCTTACCAATGATTAATTAGAGTATGGCGTGGGACACCGAACGACAGCATCAGGTACGTCATAAGTGCGTGTAACTTACATTATCCTTACAAATACTTCACCATACACTTACCACATACGCGACCATTGTACTTCCATTTTTATTATGGTGACCACACAAGCCACAAGGGAACTGCAAAACACACACCTGCGCTCACTTTAAGATGTGGCTGCTCCTCTCTACACCCCTCCATGGAGCAGACAACCCAAAAAAACCAGCACCCGTACTGGTAAACCCCCCATACGTGTCCAGGTGACTTAGGCATATAATAGCAGAAATGCTTCTCTGAACTTCACCCCACGGACATACCTAGGTCCCCTTAACGTTTCGAGTTGAGTTGACTTCATTTTGTCCTGACATTGGTTGCATTTCAAGTGGAATTTAATGCTGCAACCTTTTGTTAATACATTTTTTGCATAAAGGCTCAGCTTATCTGTGCTTTAGGTCTCTGGTGTGCCCCCTTTTTTTGTTATTTTTAATGCAAACATGTGATGGCAATGAGACAGAAACTCCTCAACCTTTTGTAAATAGGCCACCGTTTGAATATTTCACACCCAGCTCGGGCTTGTTTGCATTTTGATTCCTTCACACCATCGCAGCTCCCAAAATGGAGACAGGAATACATCTATATATGTATATATATAAATTTCAAAGGGAAGCAGGGAGTGTGCCTACTTTCCCGTGTGTTTTTTTTTTCCTTACAAAGGTATCATGTCCCTGATCGTTATGTAAGGCATGAATTTTAATGATGAGAAGATCATGGCAGCGTACATAAAAAATAATGACAACTTGGGCCGCTTGGTAAATTGACAGAGATTTTAGCTTTTGGTGCTGACTCTCCAAAGAGAGGACTTAGGGGGCTTTGGGGATTTGACTGTTGGAAGATAAAGGCGGCCTTACACTGGGAATTTGTGTGTGTGCCTCATTTCTCAGCTCTGTGCCAAAGGAAAAAAAAAAAAGAGCAATAAGCTGAGAGGAGAAAATAAATAAATAGGACGAGGGAATAACTTACATGTATTATCCATTGTTAAAGATGAGGTGAAAAAATGGGGACATGGAGGGAGACTCTGGAAAGGAGGGTTCAGAAACGTCAAAGTGACCAGCAGACATATTTTTTCTGATGAGTCCGACAAAGCTGGAAGTTTAGAATCATTTAAAGAAGAGATGAAGACGAAAAAAAGGGGTGGAAATCAACAGAATCTCCTGTTTTGCCCAAAGATGTACTTGGAGTGCCTGTTAGCAAGGCTCTCCAGCAGTGCAGCCGCTGGCTCTCATATGCTGCAAGTCTGATTGAACACGGCCTTCATCTATCTGCAAACACTTCACAAGGATGTTCCAGGGAACAAGAAATCATTCAAATATCTAAAGTGGCAATGTAATATGCTAAGGAGATTTTCAACGTGAAAATTGCCAACAACTAGGAGGAAAAGGGGAAAGATTTTGTCCAGAAGTGCAATCATGACAACGAAATATTGAATTTTCTGCGCTATAGGGTGTATTAAGCAAGACAAAAAAACAAAAATCAGAGAAAAATCCATCATTCAGTCTAACTTTACTGACTGTGTCCACAGAAACTCGCTTGAAACCTGCTACATGTTAGCGTATTAGCAATACTTTTAACTCTTAACCTTCTTTGCAACATGTGGAAAAAATAAACACCAAAAACAAACGTCACTGTGACTACGCAAAAGTTGCATTCACACCAGACATCAAATTTGCGTATGCTGCCTCTCTTTTGACTCGAGTCAAATTTACCAGGTTTAAATGAGGAGTGAATGAATAATGGACATACATTCTAAGCTCTTTGAGCGTCTGGGAAAGCGCAGAAAAGTCCAATCCATTTTTATCATTATCATTGCCATGGAGAAACCGCCAATGTTTTTCTTGACTTTATTCGTTGACGCATCATGGAAAACGTGGATGATGTCAAGTGAGTAGCATGGGTTTATATGTTTTGGAGAGCTCTACAGAGAAGCCGACAAGCATGTCGCCGTGTCTGGGTTCACTAGATCATTCAGTCTCTCCTGGTGCACTGTACTGAACTCTAGAGCAGTGTTTTTCAACCAGTGTGCCGCGGCACACTAGTGTGCCGTGGGAGATGGTCAAGTGTGCCGTGGGAAATTGCCCTCATTAACTGATTTAACAACATTTTCCATCTCCAGGATTTCATTTCATTGTTCATCCCTACAGGCCCTGATAAAACACTAAGAAATTGGGAATATGAAAGATCGTAAAATACTTTTTTCTTTGTGTTTATTTGATTCTATTAAATACATTTTGATAAGAATGACGATACCACGATTTAGCCGCAGCTTCAGCTGTGTCAGGAAAAGTTCCGCCCCTTTAACTGTCTCCACCAATCATTCTTGGGATCTTAATTACATGTCATCAGTCTGACCAATCAGAAGTGGTTAAAGTTTTCACTTCCTTGTTCTGAATTCTGCTGGAAAAAGTCGCTCAGTTCTAAGAAAAATACCAGCTAAAGCTCGTCTTTAGCGGTGTAGTTTTCCACAGAATCCGGTATCAGACCGTGGAACAAGTGAACAAAAAAATGAAGCTCAAAGACGCTTGTCTTTCTGCGGTCGGCGGATTATTGAACTACATCTCCCATGATGCATTGGGTTAAAAGTGATAGCGGGAGCGTGTCGGCGCACAACGAGTCTCTCCTCTTAACATCTTGAAACAACAGCGAACACAAATCAAAAAGTTTTTAAATCTTCTAACTTAGCTTTTATTACATCTATTAGAAAAAAACAGCTGCAACTTCCAGCTTTTTCTGCCACAATTATCAAAAAAATGCATGTGAGATCATGGAGGGACTGTGGATCAATACAGACTGTTTTTTTTTATCCTTTTTTTTTTAATGCTGGTGTGCCGCGGGAGCTTGTCAAGGTTAAAGTGTGCCGTGGCTCAAAAAAGGATGAAAAACACTGCTCTAGAGCTACACTTGAGGGCCCTTTTAAACTTTACTTATGTTTGTCAGTGCTCCAGTTTGAGCATTAACCAGAGAGAGAAAAATCAAAATAAAACTTTTGTTTAAATATTGCCTTGATGAAAATAAGAAAAACATTATAGGTTCATGAAGCTGGAATGCCCACTATGAAGGCTCTCCGTCTGCCAGGCAGCCAACCACCGGTGGGCCAGCACAGCGAGACCGGCAGCCTGGGCGGTTGTGCATGCTTGCTCTGCCAGACCCTGGGCAGCGGAGCTGGCTATGCGTGCACTGGGCGGCTGGCTGTGACAGGCTGGCGAACTGTCCATGGTGTAACCGGGGTTTTCTGAAAATGGATGGAAGTTTAGGACAAAAAAATCCCTGCATTGAGTGGTCATATTGGATATTTTTTTCAACTCTTTGATCTAGTGATGAAAACATCTCGTGGCAAAAGCTGAGTCCTAATTGATTGACGCATCGGGTCCACCTCGCCGCAGGACCTCAGATTGTGTCCGTACATTGACTCAACATTGAAACTCAACGCCCCTGACACGGTCTTAACGCCGCATAAAGTCCCAACTTTGTTAGTAACATGACAGAAAAAGACATAGTCAAACAAGTTTGCCACATCAGAACTGTTAGCATATTCACAATACCTGCAACTCCCAAACTTGTTAGCAACACGTAAAAAAAAACAGACAGATGACTGAGACAAAAGAGGGAAATATAAGTCCACCTGTCAGCCATTATCAAATGCGTTTACAGTCATTCTAGAACTGGTTTCTGACACAGTACAGCCTGGTTAGCATATTTACACCTTGTTCCAAACACACACACAAAAACACGCTGATAACACTAAAACAAATGTTACTGTGACTACTTCCGACCGTTTCAGTAACACGTATAAAAAACACAGTCCGACTACGCAACACCAAAGAAGCGTAGCATAGTCAGAAGCGTTAGCATAATTACAATATCTGTAACTCCCAACATTGCATGCAACACGTAAAAAAACAGCTAAAAACAGACGCTAATGTTTCTAGGCTAACTCCCAAAAGAAGGAAAAACAGTCCGACACCACTGTGTGTTTGACATTCGTAAGCACGACCAGAATGAATCCATACATAAGGGACTCCTTTTGGAAACAACATTAAGACTTTTAGGTGTGCCTTATAGTGCGGAAAAGACGGTACTTAACTGGCAAAATGTTAAAGAATGTTCTTTTTCTTCTTAGAAAGCAGTGGAGAAATTAAGGGACAAGGCAAGCAGAGCGAGGATGAAGGCTGGTAATACAACTTGAAGTGTAATCTGAGAAGAAGACGGTAAGTGGGATGGATGATTTTTAGGGTGTTGATATGGATGAGGTTGGGGGGGACGGAGGGATGGAATGGGGGGGGGGGGCTATTATATAGAGGAGAATCTGCAAAGTAGAGATAGCTGCTCCTCAGCTCATCTAGGAATCCCTGAAAATGATGAAAAAAAGAGCTGAGATAGACTAAAGGCAAATGATGAGGGCAGAAAAAAGAAATGTGGGGCAGAAAAGCCAAAGAACAGGGACAGATTCAGAAAATATGGCCAGAAAAAAAAAAGCCACAGAAGGGGGAGACATTTCCAATCCAAAAGAATCGCATCTGAGCACACTTATCTACCAAAGTGCAGACAGTCCAATATTGCTACTGGCACTAAAAGCAGCCCGAATCATCAATAAACGAAATCAGATGCAGGTAAACACAACAACGTTTCAAGCGCAGAGGTTTCGGCTCTGCATCTGCGGCTGTGCACAGCGCTTCTCATTATATGTCAGTTATTAACGCTGCGTCCGTTTGAACGTCTAATTAATGTTCATAGCCAAATGCCAAACCTGATGAAAAAGCGTGATGGGGGATTAGCTGGATAACAAATGCTCTGACCGGCATAACTTTGCCTCTTTGATGCTGTTGCAGGGGAAGGGAGAGTCAGTTACATCTTCTCTTTGGTTTCACGTGCCTCGGTTCTCTCGTCTTCTCCCTCCTTAGCTGCTGAGTACTACAATTCCATTCTGCTGATGAAGGAGGGAATCAATCTAAGGCTTTTTCTTCTTTTATTTTTTCGTATGAAAGCACAAATTTGCATTCACTTTTGGATAAAAAAAAGAAGAAACACACAAAAAAGCAGAATTTCTAAATTTAATAAAACACAAATGTGTTGTCTTAAGAACAACATGACCAATCTATAACCTACTTTCTATAACATTTTCAGTAATAAAAGAACATTTGGCAGAACTAAATGTTCCAGTGATGTATTTGTTACTTCATTGTGTTTTATTTATTTTATTTAATTTTTACAGTCACACTCCAATTATTTATTTTAACTGTGTTCCCACTTGTCTTTTTTTTTTATAATTATTTTGTTTTTAGCCAAAAAAAAAAAAAAAACCTAGCTGCTTTCTAGAACATAGTTTCTGCAGAGCGGATGTCAAGTGAGGGAGGCTCGAGAGCAGGTAAGGACCCAAATGCAGAGGCGGAGGCACACGGTTCAAGGGCAAGGGGGTTTCATGCAAAACAAACAAAAGGCGCTGCAGAGCAGGAATCAAAACAAAATAAAGCTTACTGTGACGTGGCGAGAAACATGGAACATGGCATGAAGGGACGAGAACACACGGAGACGTTACTGACGTTACATGAGTCGTTAGTGGACCAGCACAAGAGGAAGGGAGAGACGAGACTTAAATACAGGCAGGGCAGACAAGACACAGGTGAACATGATCAGGACAGATAGGGACCAGGAAGTAAAACTCAGGAACATGACAACACAGAACACCTTTCAAAATAAAACAGGAAACAGAACCTAACAAGACAGAACAAGAACTAAAGCAAAAACCAAGACAAAAGAAACCCAAACCACGACAGCGGAAGTAGTTAAGCTGGTTCATCCCTTTGTTTTCGATCTCTCCTGCTAGCGTACAGGCCCTTATACCAGCAATCTAACATTACTGGTGCAAAAAAAAAATGGCGAGCAATATTGGAGCTGACCCGACATACAGTTTTCAGCCAGTATCCAGCTCAGATAATGAAAATGAAGACGTACATGGATTAGAGGAATCAGAATGGAGCAGAACAGGGAGCTTCTGGCTTGCCATAGTACTATGTCACCTCTATAAGGTTTTTTAATCAGTACTTCTTTTTGACTGTTCCGGATTAACAATTTGAATAAAGAAATACTCAGAAATGCAGTTTTAATCTTAATTTGCTTTATAAATGTCCTCCATCATCAGAAAAAACAACCAAAACTCCATTTTCATTAGAGTGGATCTTCAGTTTCTTAGCTTATTTCTTCACTATTTTTGCTGAATTCCTCAAACACGCACTAAAAGTTTGGTTCCTTTATGCTCCTACAGAGCCAGTGTTGATCCATTTTTGTAGATTCCTTCTAAATTTAGCCCTGTTTATGTGTTACATTTTAGTGCTAATCCTTGCTAGGACTTGATTCCCACCATAAAAACATCCCTGCAAGGCCGCGTAAGCTGTTGCATAAATGACACGACCCTCAAAAAACAGGATATGAATGAAGAACTTTGTAATTTGAGACTTTTTTAGGGATTTTTATTGAAAGCTGTGTCACTTATTTTCATATTGAACAAACAAAAAAGGATCCGCATGACAACAGAGGCCCGTTTTTGATTGAATAAATGTTCATCGTTTCCATCACAAACGTGTGCTGCTCCGACAGGTTTCAAAAGGCCATCAGTGACATCATAAAGATGCTGCATGCTCCTCTAAAACCATTCACTTTTTGAAAGAGCGTGACAAACTTCATTTATACTCTGGTTGCTGACATTTTCTAATGGCTCCATTGCCATGAGACATTCTCAGACGACAATGACAGGAGCAGCAATAACCACTCGTGGCACAGCAGCTATTTTTGACAGAATGTGGGGTGAGACCCAAATCTCTTTTTGTTCCACAAACATTAGAATCCCAAATTGATTATCATCATCATCGGGATCAGCTTTTGTGTCAACATGTTTATTTTTTACTTTGAGCTGTAAAACTAAAGCATATGGAGAAGCCAGATTAATCAGAGAGTAAACAGGAAATCACTGTTGATCAAAAATTCATTCTAAACTTAACTTTGGTAAAATTCGAACTTTCAGAGTCAAAGAATGTTTGAAACCATAATTAGTGCAAAACAAATCAATATTTTAGTACTCAGAAAATGAATGCAAAGCAGATGGAGCTTCACAGACATTGTCCAGGAGAAAGAGTAAATTTACACAAATCAAAATGAACTATCATGAGATTCAGTTCTATCGTTTGTATGATGTACGCTAGGCCTGCACAATCAATCGCAAATTTATCGTTATCGCAATAGCAAGTTGTGCAAAATATCGCAAAATAAGGCGAAAATCGCGATAAAAGGTTACTTTAAATGTGCTAAAACAATCTTATGGCAGCTTGAAGTATTTAGTGAATCAGATGAATTCATTTATGCATTTGACCAATCGGAAGAAGCCCTTTGATGTTAGATGCTCGCCTGCGATATAGACTGGTTTCATTTGGAGTATATATATAAGGTACCTTGACTCTTTTTTTAAACTGCAGTGAAATGGAAATGATTTTATTGTTGTTTTCCTATTTGTTCATGTATCGCCAGTCATATCGTCATCGCAGTATTGATCACTGATATCGCATAAACAAACAACAAACAAATAAGCTGCTGATATCATACTAAACCGATGAAAAAAAGTATAGCTTTAGTCAGATGCATCCCAACTGGGGATTGGCAGGTTTTCGGGTTGTCCGGGCCTGTGGAGGATCGTAGGGAGGAGTGGCCACATCTTGAGTGGGGCGCAGGGGTTTTTTGGAGTTCCTCAAGAGATTGTACCACTGACATCTGAGTGGTAACTGTTCGTGACATATTTGTAAGCCTAATGTAAGTTGTACACACTTATGGCGTACGTACACACTTGAGTCTGACTCGAGTCCAAGTCGAGCAATCAATATTTTTTTTTTATTCAGCAGTTTTCACATAAAATGTAACACAAAGTCATGTGGCTTGAGTCCACACCTCTGGTAAAAGTGTTTGCTATGACACAGAAAAAATGTGCATGAACATTTTGCCTCTACCGTCTTACTGATTGGTTACTTTTGTGTGGGCATGACTTCTTCAGGTTCGTCTATATTTCGCCCGCGCAGCCCATATGCACCCGCAGGGGCTTTTGTGACTAAGGCTTTAATGAAGAGACCACCAAAAGGACCAGGAAACAGTCGAAACAAACCCTCAGCATTAAAGGTCCACAACACAAGAAACGAGGGATCAGTGAGACATGAGAAAAGAGTGGCTTCCTGACAGATCAGAAGATAATCTTGTTAGTCATCATTGCACCATTTTCCTTTCACACAGAGAGCTTTGCCAAAGGAGGCTATTAACACAAAACATGAGTTTCCAGTTGTTGCACATGACAGCAGATCGTTGGTGATATTGACAGCCACTGAGTGGGAGTTATTAACCTCAGCAGATGCTTGAAATGGTTCAAGAGTGACATTTATCTGATGCGAGGTCATCACAGTACAGCACATCACCCCCCTACTTCCCATGCTATTATTCTCCCATTAGGCTCTGATTTTAAAAGGTAAAAATTGCTTTTTTTTCCCCCACTTGGGTACAATTTGCATTTCTGACACTTAGAATAAAAACTCAGTTAAAAAAAAAACTTCTTATTTTTCACTTTTAATTAAACATTTTTTTCATGTATATTTTTTGACTAGATAAACGTTTAGAAATTCTGAAATTTAAGAAAATTTGAGCCAAGCTTTAAAGTCAATGTAATGAAAAAAATGTTTTAATCTTAAAAATTATCAAAAGAAAGGGGGTAGACACGTCAATCAGTCTTACAAACTCCGTCCATTTTTCTTTCTTACAGGTAATTTTCAGCTGTAATTTGTACGAATAGCTTTCAGCCATGTCTCCTCCCTCAGGAGGTCCAACATGTAGAGTATTCCTACACTTAAGGGCTCTGCAGCACAGAAGTAATCTCACATAAGTCACTACTGGATAACAGCACTCCTTTACGTATTCATTAGGTCGCAAACTTCATCCATCTATTGAGATACTTATTAGGAAGTTTATATAAAAGGCTTAACACCTGCATGACTGCAATTATAATTCCTGACTGTATGTTCAATACGGGTGTGTGAACTGAAGAGTCAGAACAGCTCTGTCACATTAAAGTTACAAGTTTGTCTTAAAACGGTTTACCGTTCCATAGAGTGCACTAGATTATAAGGGGCACTGTCAATGATTGATATATTTTCAAAATTATGTCATAATTAAGGCACATCGAACTATAAGGCGCACTTGGAAAGACAAAAGAGTCAGACAGGTCTGTTATTAATTGTGTTCACATTAACTCTAGGAATACTAGAAATACCCGTAACTCCCTACCAAAACACATAATAAACCAGACTGATACCACAGAGACTCCCAACCTTGTTTGTAACATGGAAGGGAAAAAAAACAACTCAGGCGCTATGGATTATAAGGTGCACTGTCATTTTTTTGAAAGAAAAAAAAAGACTTTTATGTGCGTTTTATAGTGCAGAAATACAGTAAAAATATTTAACTTAATGAAGTCCTTTCAAGATTGTTCTCTTTACAGTCTGGATGTCTCATTGAGAATTCAGCTCATCTCACACTCTCCTTAGAATTATCTATTTTCCCTTTTTCCTTTTGTTGTTTTTATTATGTGTTTACCTGTTTCTTCCTATGAGAAAATCTCTCAAAAAAAAAGACTAATGATGCACAGCAAGAACTTTATTTCGACCAATTTAATTCCTTACATTTGCAATTCAAAGTGGCAGCAAACGCAGGAAGGTGCTTAATCAGCGCAGCTTCTGTATGGCTATGGTCCTCTGTCTCACTGTGATGGGGAGTAGACTGCAGGAGGCAATAAACACAAAAACACCCAAAAAGCAGAACCCATGAAGGCACCTGCATGGGGTATCTGTGTGAATGAGCCAAAACTTTTAGTAGTGCAACAGAAAGTTTCCTTTTGGAAATTGTTGAGGCACAGATAAACACAACAAATAAATTGATTTCCTGCAGGTTTTCTCCCTTAGTCACATAAACCCATATAGGGGTTGACCCGGACATGTGCTGCAGGTTTTTAGGTTGGCCCGGCCCATGGAGGGTAGTAGACTGGAACGACTGCATCTTAAGGTACGTCTTGCACATCCCCTTGAGACCCGAACTCAAGAGACGTCATAAAAGTGGAACCTACCATTGTGGTGCATATGGTGAGTGTATGGTAAAGTATTGGTAAGGATAAGGTAGTTTACAAGCACTTATGACATACAGTGTTCTTGTGCCACACTCTATCCATAAGTCGCTACCAGATCAGAGTCCCTGATTTCTCAAGGTTTGGTCTGCTTTAACTTTGAACGCATGTTTAATGGCTGCACATTTTATACGCAGAGCACAAAAACGACCGTAGAATCTTGTGTAACTATGCATGAATGCGAACTGGGAAGCCTGAAACATGCATTTGTATATGCAAGTTTTCATAGACTATTTATTGAGAGTGGTCCCTTGAGATATCAAAGGCAGGGTGAACATATCTTCCGATATGTTCACCCTGCCTTTGATAACATATCTTCCGATATGTTCACCGATATTCTGGTATTTCTCCAGTTTCTCATGTTCCTTCTTCCTGATGTTCCCATCGCTTGGCACTGCCACATCCACCACAACGGCTTTCCTCTGTTCTTTATCCACCACTACAATGTCTAGTGGTGGATAAAGATATCTATCTATCTATCTATCTATCTATCTATCTATCTATCTATCTATCTATCTATCTATCTATCTATCTATCTATCTATCTATCTATCTATCTATCTATATATATATATTTATTTATATATATGCTGACTGTCCCGGTGGGTTGAATAAAGCTTCAGTTCAGAAAGTTTACCTCTTACCGCTTGTTCCAGATGATGAAGCTAAAAGTAGTTTTAAAGAAGCCAGCGCAGTGATACAGAAGATTTAAGATACTGTAGGTGACCAGAACTTCTTTTTGGGTCGTGTGGTTATCACTGTGCGTTATCACTTTTTAATGCACATCCAGCAGCCAATCAGAATCGAGTATTCACCCGGACCATGGTATAATTGGTGATTATAAGGCTTGGAGTGCCAAACTTTGCATTTCACACTTACTTAAACTTTTTAGAAATATTTAATTTTTGATGAATTTTCAGAGATCGATACTCTCAGGGTGATACAGAGTTTTGATGCGCACTTTTGCTTTAATGGCAGTGCAGCAAGTCTGTGTGGCAACCGGAGGAAATGGAGCTTTCAAAGTGAGCTGCATGCTGGTTGCCTGGACGCCAGCCCCAGTTAACAGCAGTAATGTATTCTCAGGCATCAAAGGCTCAAAGTTGAGCGTTTTAAAAACAGCTCGTCACTATTGATTGTGAGCGAAGAGAAGCTTCCCCTGCTTCATTATATGGGAGCTCTCAGCAACTTGCTTTAGGTGATGAGGCCACGGTGCACACAACAGCCCAGAGTGAGCAACCACTTTATTGTTTAAAAACAAAAATATGTTTTCCCGTTGTTTCAGATTTTGCAGTTAGAGGCTTAAAAGTCTAAGAAGTGGCTAATGAATGGTTCCCAAATGACACCAGTCCTCAGGGATCTTTGAAAATTGCTACACATTTCCAATAATTCTGAGAAAATTGGACCACTAGTAGTCAGACTGGAAGAAATACAACAAAAACAAAAGTAATAAAGGTTAAGATGGAAATGTGCTACCATTTTCTTGCCTTATCTCTTAAGAAGAAACTGCTTTTCTCCTTCCAAGACAACAAATAAGTAAAAACAGCAAAAAGCTTTGTCGTTTTATGGGTTTCCAAATTAGTATTTATAGAGATTTTAATTCTAAGAGGCAACCCTCTTTATTTTTCCTTCTGCTGTGTTCCTTTTTCAGAGAAATGTAAATCTTAATTTGTTCGAATGACCAATTTCTTTTGGTTGGCTTATTCAAAGATCCAATGCGTTTAAATTGCAGAGTGCTCTTAAGGCAGAAGGCCAATTCTTCACAGTGGACTCAGACAGGACGAGGCAGGCTAAAGTTTGAACGTCAGAGTGGGCAATCAATATCTCATTAGTGTCCACTTTAGTTCATGTTTTGTCACTTTGCATTCTCCACGCACTCTTTATCTAAGGTCTTATGCTACGTTCACAGCGGACATGTGATGTGGGTACTTGAAAGCGTGTTTAGCCCTTGGTGTTCATGCTGGAGAACTTTTTCTTTTTTTCGTGTTTACTAGCGCTTGTCCGCCACCTACAGTTGTGGTGCCAGAATATTGAATCGGTCCGAATTTAGCTGCAAGCTTTTGCTTTCACAGCTCTATTCCGAAAAAATAAAAGACTTGGTGTCATATAAATCTGTCTAGGCACAAACTGCAATTAGTCATTTGTTTTTCATGATCATCATCCAACAGTTGGTGCTTTCGTGTAGTGAAAAAGGATGCTACCCATACGTCACTACCAAAACCGACTCCCTGATTGGTCAAAGTTCAACCGGTTTAACTTTTAACGCTCATTTAATGGCTGTGCCTTTTGTATGTAGGGCTTGAAACGGACTGAAAAACTTGAGTAGCTATGCGTGAAAGCGACAGCCCAGCACATTTGTGTGTTTACATAGACTTTTCTAACAGTCTACAACCTTTCCTTTCCTTTAAAGAAATGGACAATAATATTTTCTCCTAAGCTAATGGGCAATCCCGTACGGGGCACTAGCCATAGACAGCCCATATTTACCCCACCAAGAGTAGTTGTAGTAACTACACCCATGTGGTCAAAGGAGCAGTGCACTTCCCTCCTGCTGTACACATTCTCCTTGCACCACCAAATGTTAGCTCTTAAAATATTTCAACATTACAGCTTGTTTGCACTCTTAAATTTCTACCGATGCTCGGTTTCCTTATAGCATCTTTTTAGAAGGCGGCCGGAGTCAGGGACATGGGAGATAGCAAGTTGAGCTGGAGATAATGCAGGATGAGCCTCAGGCATAGAAGGGCTGGAAACTCCTCTTGTCACTTTAGATAAGAAGCAGGAAATGGGACTGGTTGCTGAGGGAGCATCTAAGTGCTTGTCGCTGTCCCTTTCGCTTACCAACAGCAGGCCGCCGTGGTGCTTCTGGACAGGCAGATGCCCATCTTGCAACAATCAAAAGTATATGGGGTCAGTCTCAAATGGGTCAGAGAGCAGGGCTGATGAAAGTCGGTGCATAGCTTGCAACTAAAATGCTTTTCGACTGTCACACTCTGAGAATGTTATCTCATGAAAGTGGCAGGGATGGGTATAGGTTAGGGGGGAAAAAAAAGACCCTGAAGTCAGAATAGCTAAATTTGTGCCCATAAAGCTGCAAGAAGATGTCAAGCTGAGCAACACACAGTGGTGATATTAAGGGAAAACACAACAGAACATTAACTAAATGAAGAAAAATCTCATTAGATGAAGACACGGTTTGGAATTTCGGTGTCTAGATCTAAAAAAAAAAGGAATTTATTTTTCAGATTTTGATAATATAGTTCATAGGTATAAGCATAATCTATGACACAGCCCCTGTGAAAAATCTACAGAACAACATGATGACAAATCTTTTCCTTGAATTATCACCAGACAGGTGCACAGAAGTGAATTCTGTACAGCGAGCTGCCTGAAAACCATCCTGCTGTGCTTCTCAAAATACAACTCTCACTTTTAGGGAAAAGTTACCAAAAAAATGCACTTGTCAATCAATTTAAACTGAAGGCTAACATAGGGGCAACACGCAGAAATTACGGGGGTGGGGGGGTTACTTCTCAAGGCGCGTGAGCTAGTCTTTTTTTTGTTTTGTTTTTGTTCTCAACCTGGCAGAAGTAGCTCATCTTTGCTTGCTGCTGTTTTCACATCTGCGCTTTGTGAGAGACTGGAGGGCTAATTTTGCTCCGAACAACAGAAAAACCCAGAGAGCTGGGAAAATAAAATTTCACTTTTCCCAAAAGGGAATCGTCTAAAAAAACAAATTTGAATTAATTGATTAGTAGTCCAGCCTTAGTTCAACATCCACATTTTAATCTCTGAACTGACATGAACTAACAGTTTTTGATTGTAGTGGTGATGTAAAAGACCTCAAATGAACAGAAATGACAAACTCCTTCATTGGCCTTGAAAACTTAATACATAAGCTAAATACTTTATCACTCCTTAATGTACATCCTTCAAGAACGTTTTGATCACACTCTAATGCATTTCTGCTTCCTTATTGATGGTTATTGATTTTTCCGCTGCTGCTTTTTTTTTTTTTTTTTTGTTTTTTTGTTAGTTTGTTCTGTTGTTTTAGTGATGTGTATAAAAAAAAGTTGCTCAGGGGGATGTTTGGAAAGCTTTTCCACTGGAATACCTAAGAAGGATGCCATGCTCGTGTCTGGTCATGCTTGACTGCATCAGTCTTCAAAGACTGCATTTACAGCCCACTGTCTTTTGCCCAGCGGGAAAGACAAGACTGAGGTCGATGTTGATATGCAGATAAAGAATCCTGTGCTCTGTAATACTGCAGAGTAAATCCAGGGCATTAAGAGTAAATCTTATTATTCTGTTTAGCACATTTGATCTCATCACATCCATTTTTATTCTATAATAATCTCCATACACTGAAGACTTGCCAAATGGGTCATTTCATGGCCGATACATTACTTGGATCTGAATCATTTATTTATTTTTATTATACTGTTGAAATTGTTCTTTGGAATCTTAATAGCTTAGGAGAAAATATTTTTTTATGAGCAGAGATTATGCATTTATCTAATCTACCTGACATGTTCATCAGAGAGTTTTCATGTGTAATGCATTTTGGTAGGTGAATGCAACCATTTACAAGAGTACAAGCCACTAACTGTATACGAGAATTCGACTGAGTGACCCCTCCCCCCGCGCTCCAAACAGGAAGTACCCACTGGTATCAAGAAGCCGAAATCTCATAAACTCCTATTGAGATGCAAACAACTGTTACTCGTCATTCTTGTTGTAAGCAAACCATTCTTGCTCTCCTACCAGTCTTAACAAGCTAACTCCATATTGGTGAGAGTTGTTGTCATAGAAATGATGACTCGAACCGATTTGGACAGATCACTGCTTACTGACGTCATTGGTTTCCAACATTGTCAAAAAACGGGGAGTGAGTTGACTTTGTTTTGTTGGAGATGGAAATAAGTTGTTTTCTATTATTGGTGGCGTCACACGCACTCGCTCCAGTTCTCATATACAGTGAATTGGTACAAACATTCCACCCACATGCCTACCCTCATTGATAGGCCAGCCGCTACCCAAAAATGTGAGGATAATTGGATGAGACGGAACAGTGAAATACCATCACCTGAACTCAATCCCTTTTGAAATGAGCTCCAAGGCCCCCCGAGACTGATCAATATAGAAACTAGTGGCTGCTTGAAGATGGACGGTTAGTGGCTGTCATAGTACACGTGTTCAAGTCGACACACACATTATTTATTATAGAGTAGCATCAACTGACAGCTGACCCATGAGACAATTTTTCAAAGAGAAACAGAAAGAACAAAAGTTGTCGGGGTTTCCTGAGGATCATAAGCAGCTCTTCCTATTTGCAGTCACAAACAAAGTAAACTCTCCTTCCTCTTTTCCCAGTTGAAGGCGTGCCCATTTTCATTTCCCTTGGTGCCGTTTTTAATGCTGAACACATCCTCTGGCAGACTTATGAGAGAAGGAGCTGACTAATCTCAAACTCCAAATTTATTCATGTTCAATAAAAGCTATTCATCAGCTTAAACATGCCCGTAAGTTCAAACTAAATTTGAACCACCTGAGAGAAATCTAAACGACTTGAAGGCAGCCGTCGTGGAGAGGAGAGGGGGAAGACGTCTGGCACGAGAGAGGAAAAGCTCCCCCTGGGTTTGAAACGCGCAAAGCCACCAGGCAAGAGGGAGCGTCTGTGTGAGGATCAAGGCTTGGCTGCTGTCCAGTACTGAGCAGTGGTACAGGTGGCCTGTCCTTCATGTGTGATGCACATTGATTATTGATTGCTGAGAATTGGAATAGTAAATAGAAGGGAATAAAGCAAGAGCTTGTAAGTACATGTTCAGAAACATGGAATGTTGTCATGTGAAGCCTAAATCTTTGCCATTTTTTGTGGTAGTATTAAAAGTTTATTCAGTTATAAAACAATCCAAAAAGCCAAATAGAAAAAAATGTACACACACACACACATATATATATACCACAATCAAGGTTAACTGCCAAACAACTGGTAGCCCAATGTTCTAATATTCAAAAAAGGCAACTCCTATCACAACTTGAGATTGAAGCGGTAAAATACAATTGCAATACCACCACGGGGGCGCCAGAACAGCAAGTTCACAGAGGAGGCTATACCGCACTCCCACCCTGAGCTCGGGAACACAGCCCCAACAACCACAGATATGCTGAGCGAGGCAGCACCTGACCTGAAAGACAAGATCATGTCTAGAATGAACACTAGGCAACCCCGACACCAGCTACAACGGTTAAGTGATACACCACCTGAAAGTCTCCTGGAAGCTGTGAATGAAGCATTGAGGGCAATTCCTACCACAACCATCACAGAAACCAATGAACTAGTTTACACCTCAGCAACAGTGATCCCTGAGATGCTTGGCTATAAAAGCAACCATGGAAAACAATACCCACCATGGAAGCAACAGTTAGAGGCCAAAATCAATTCAACTCGGAGGGATGTGAGTAAGCTGACAGAGGCTCAAAGAGGTACAATGAGAAAGCAAGTACCTAAAAGATACAGCCTGATGCCCTACGTGAAGCACTGGAAACTGCCAAACAAAGGCTCCTAGCTTTGAGCAGCCACCTAAAGAGGTACACAAGAGACAATGAAGCCAGACAAATAAACAGGCTCTTCGCAACTCAACCTGCAAAAGTGTACGCTCAGTGGCAGGGTCAAAACAGCCGAGCAGACCCACCAAGGCTAGAAACTGAACAGCACTGGAAAAGTATATGGGAGAAAGAGACAGCACAAAACAGCCATGCCCAGTGACTGGTCTCTCTGAGAAAAGAACATAGCAACCTCCCTGAATAGAATCCAGTAACCATCACAGTGGCAGACATCCAAGAAAGAGTCTCAGGTATGAAGAACTGGACAGCACCAGGCCCTGACATGATACATGCCTACTGGTTAAAGAAGCTTACCGCACTCCACGAGTGCCTGGCAGCACAAATGAACCAGCTGCTAAGAGATGGGACTCACCCTGAATGGCTAACGGAAGGGCGAACGATCCTGATCCAGAAGGATCCCTCAAAGGTGCAGCTCCATCCAACTACCACCCAATAACCTGTCTCTCCACAACATGGAAGCTCATGTCTGGCATCATTGCAACCAAGATAAATAGGCACATGGATCAATATAGGAGCAACACACAGAAGGGCATTTGTAGAGTTTCCAGAGGAGCCGAACACCAACTCCTCTACATGGATGACATCAAGCTATATGCTAAGAGCGAGCGAGACATTGACTCCCTGATCCACACCACCAGGATCTACAGTACTGCCATTGAGATGTCATTCGGGCTCGAGAAATATAGACGGATGGTGACAATCAGAATCAGAATTACTTTATTGATCCCACACGTGGGAAATGTGTTCGTTAGCATAGCAAATGACAGCATTGTAAACATAGAGAAAAAAGAATAAGAATAATATAAAAACAAAAAAATGTAGCATATATGTAGACAATAAGGTGGTATAATTTAAAAAGCTATTTACAGACAGTGCAGGTAAAAAGATGTGCAAAAAATGTGTGAAAAAGAAAAAATGTGCAAGATTTATCTGTTACATTGCTAGTTATTGTACAAGGTTATTGCATTGGGTAGGAAGGATTTCCGGTACCGGTCAGTTTTGGAGCGGAGCTGTCTGAGCCTCCTAGAGAAGAAGCTCCGCTGTTTGTCTAGAACAAGGTGGAGAAGATGGTCTGAGTTGTCCATAATGGATAAGATCTTGTTCAGTGACCTCCTCTCCATCACTGCTTCAAATGATTCCAGCCAATGACAGAACCCGCTTTCCTGATCAGCTTCTTCAGTCTGTTGGCGTCACTGACTGCAATGCTGCTTCCCCAGCAGACCACAGAGGAGAACAGGGTGCTGGCTACCACAGACTGGTAGAAGATCTCCAGCATGTTGCTGCACACGTTAAAGGACTTTAGCTTCCTTAGGAAGTGGAGTCTGCTGCAGGCCTTTTTATGGCTCGTCCAGCTCAGTCTGCTGTCGATAGTCACTCCCAGGTATTTGTACTCCTCCGCCACCTCCACATCCCTGCCCAGGATGCAGAGAGGCTGCCAGACTGTCCCCTTCCTTCTGAAGTCGATCACCATCTCCCTGATCTTGTCCACATTGAGCAGCAGGTTATTCTCTCCAGCCCACTCCACAAATCCGTCCACCAGCCTCCTGTACTTTTCCTCCTGTCCACCGCTTATACACCCCACAACCACAGAGTCATCAGAGAATTTCTGTAAGTGACATGACTCCGAAATCTGAGGGGTACACTGTGAACAGGAATGGAGAGAGCACAGTGCCCTGTGGGGCCCCCACACCACTCAGCACCACATCGGACAGGACACCGCCCAGTCGGACAAACGGGGGCCTGTCTGTCAGGTAGTCAGTGATCCAAGGTAGTCCACACAGGAGGGGTCTCACTCCCAGAAAGAACAATGGCAGACATTGAGGACAGTTACAAGTACCTTGGAATTCCACAGGCAAATGGCAACCTGGAGCGGGCAACAAGGAAAGCTGCAACAGCTAAATACCTCCAACGGGTAAGGCAAGGCCTGAGAAGCCAATTCAATGGCAAGAACAAGACCCAGGCAATAATCAGATACCAGTTATCAGATACCCTGCAGGAATAATAAAATGGCTAAATGAAGAGATACAGACCACGGAAGTAAAAAAGCTGCAGGCAAGGAGGGCACGCTTATTAGGTGAACAGCACCTATGGGGTCTATGCACAGTTCGCAGGGTTTGGACGGATTGAAAAAAATCCATACAATATGCCTGCATCTTACCTGCTTCCCCCTAACTTGTTGTATAAGTGTTCACTATGATCTGTCGCCCGCATCATGCCTGTAAAAAAATGTGCATGAACATTTTTCAGCTCACCAAATGGCCTACGACCTTTATATTTCCTGTGGACCGGTTACATGCCCTGTTCAGATTTTTCCATTTATTGCCCACAGACAGCTTGTATCCAGTTGTTAGTAAAGCGTCTAACTCAAAACCAAACATAAAAAACCGGGACTGACAATATAAAAATATTATATTGATCATTTACATTAATCTGATAAATTCCTATTCTACCAGTACCCTTTTTTCCACAAAGGGGCAAGAAGTAAACAGCTTTTTAGGGGAAGTATTTAATTTAGACTTTGTTCAAATAACTTCCTTTGCTCTGCATTACTGCGATAGGATTTAACTTGGCTATTACAACAAAACAGCGTGACTGTGGTATCATTACAACAAAATAACTTTAAAAACAAAACATCATTGCTTACTTTATGAGGTACAAATATTCAATCACCAGTTAACACAAGTAGCTCATCAGCCACTCACACTACAACAATTTAAAAGTTTAGGGACAAAGAAATGATTTAAAAAAAGGCTTAATAAAGATCAAATGAAGCAGCAGGATGGAGAAATAAAGGGCTTTAAGTGACTTAAAACATGGCATAGAAGTTGGTGCCAAATGTGCTGGTTTGAGTTTTTCATAAACTGCTGATCTACTGGGATATTTTTTTTCCCCACACAACCATCTGTTGGCTGTAAGCTGAACCAGCTGAAATGATCAGTGGCAGGCAGTTGTGTGGGGAAAAGCCCTTGTTGACGGTGGAGGGCAGAGTATAATCTTCAGACTGGGCTGAGATGACAGATGCTCACTTGTAGAGATATGCAGAACACTATCTTTGAATGAGCAACCCCTTGAACCTAAAAGTAAATGGGCTGCAGCAACAAACAACAGTGGCAAATGCAGCTTCCGCCACCTCAGAACAGAAATCTATTGGCTTACTCATGCAAGCTTGTTTGGTTTACACTTTTTTTTTTAACTTCAGATACATAGCTTTATTTTGGCAAGTCCTCCTAAAGCAGCCAAGGAGTGTGGTCTAGGTCCAGAGACACAAGTTCAGATTGGGTCCATTTTTTTTTTCCTTTGTTGAAAGGAGGAACTTTTATTTTTTCAAGATCTTAACAGCAGGTGAAGGTGAAGCTTTCCAGCTTGTTGAGATTAGTCAGCTCCAGTTGTCTGAGAGAAATGGACCAAGTGAGTGTGACGTCACACATAGAAGTTGAATTATTTCCAGTTCCGACCAAATGAAATCAATTCAGTCTGCATTTTTTTTTCTGCGATATGGTCGCTGCCATATTGAGGCCAAACAGCATCAGTAAGCAGTGATTGGTCAGAATTGGTCTAAGTTCTCGTTAGTATGGCAAACACTCTTGCCAATCAGGTGTGAGCTTGTTGGAAGTCTACGCCCCTTCCACTTGAAGGAGGGTTTGGGAGAATCTGTCAATCAAATGTTTCACCAAAGTAATTACGATTTTAAACACTATCACATCGTCCTTTAGCATTGCAGACCTTGTGACCTATTGTCCTCTGTGGCATTATCAAAAGTTTGAAAAATCCTCTCTAAAGCCCACAAAACCTTTAATGTGCCTTCTCAATTGTAGCCAACAGAAGGTCCAAGTCTGGGTCCACCTGTGCCAGTCCCCAGCCAAGATAAAATACAGGGTTGTGTGAGGAAGCACATCTGGAGTCAAAATCTTTGCCAAACTACCTGTGCTAACTTGTGAAAGCTGATTTGCTGATGGGACCCCTGAGGGAATATCCTGAAAGGAGAACAACAACAAATGCCCCTTTTAAATTTTGCCCTCCTTAAGAAAAATAGCAACTGGTTGCCTATACACAAGGCATGATGGGACCTTGACGGGATTAAATGTGAGGCAGTCATGTTCTAGGGATCTAAACCATAATGAATGTATGAGACAATGTCTTTCGCATGCATAATGCACATCAAAATAGTCATGATTTCGATATGTAATACATGTGTCTGTGCCCAGTGTGAATTACCATGAAAATCAGGTCAAAACACCAGGTCAATTAGACTCAGCACCAGATTGAACTGGGAAGGATTGATGGGTGTGAGGACGCAGAGCTACAGAGTGTCTAATGTGCAGTGGACCGTGAGACGGAGCTTCCCACCTCCGTCACACCCGTCTGTTCTTCAAGTAAACAGGCTACCCAAAGCCAAATGATGGAACAAAAGCACCTACACACACACAAACACCTTAATAACATCACAGTCAACAGAAATCTAAAACTAGCTCCCCTCTCAGAACCACAAAGGCAGACAGAATACACGATTGAGGAGTATTTGCAGTTAACTAAAGTACTGCTAACATTCATAGCTCGACCTGACCCTCCATCAACCAGTGTGCATTTCTTTTCCCTCTCTTGTTGAGTCGGCCTCTTTTACCCCACAGCATGCATCACATCTTGCATTGCAAGCAAATGGGAAATCAGAAACATCAATTATTCCAGTAAACAAGTCTGGCCATGTAGAACATTCAATTACACATTAAACATTAATAGCTGGGGCTTATTTCACACATCCATTAGATTCTGCTAAACATGGATAGTCCATCTTATTAATAGACCTTGAGTGACTTGGGTGCTCTTTTTTCCCCTCCTCCAATCAGGATTTTAATCAGGGAATAATAATGATGTGATTGGATAGCATTTTGTAAAAAAAAAAAAAAAAAAAAAAAAGATGCTTGAATTCCGGGATGAGCTGGTGACTGAAGCCAGTGGAAATAGGTGTGTAAGTCATAGTAAAAAATAAAAAAAAGAATAAAAATGAATGAAAGAATAAGTGTTTGAGTAAATCAGAGCAGAACACACACCTATTAAAGAAAGAGAAAAATGAAAGCTAAGCCTTGTTTCTGTGTGACTCCAACACCTCTGAGACGTTTTAAAACGCCTCAGAAATACAATAGAGGGACTCTATGCACAGAGGTGGAACACTAGAGGAGGTATTTCCAAGTCAGAATTTCTCCTTGCTTTTTTGTGTTAGCCCTTACCATTAATGAGGGCAGAGTGACATTGAGTCATTTTTTAAAACTGTGTGTAGAGCCAAGTAAAAAAAAAAAAAAAAACTGAACTTAAAAGCCTTGGATTCTAAAAAATAAGCTGTTTTTTTCCCCTGAATATCCTAACAGTTTAACAGAGATGTCTATATAACATGCAATAAAAATGGAGAGAATGAGGCCATTTAGAAGAATTTGGAACAGTTGGTAACAATATGATGTTTACAAGAATAATGCAGAGACACAACTAAAGAGATATGTAGTTCCCCTGAAAATCGTACCTAAAAACAAGTGAATAACATTTAAAAATAAAAAAAAGATTTAATGTTTTCCTTTTTTTTAATTTTGGCTACCATTGAAGAATCATGGCAAAACATCAACAAACACATAACTGAGCTTGTTGATGGCTGATAAAGGTAGTAACATGAATATGTGGTTAAAGACATAAGTATCTGCTTCAACAACCCTATCTGGTATTTTGACTACATACGTCTGGGGTCTGCAACCTTTAACACAAGAAGAGCCATCTGGTCCAGTTTCCTTCTGGCCAAAGCTACCAAGACCCACTTCACTTTTTAGGAAGAAGTGTCTTTGGGATTATTAAGACAATCATTTGCAAAATGTAGCATTCAAATACTTACAGTACCTGAATTACAACAGTGTTATATGTTTTTATATACAACGTCTTTTTTTCTTTTACTTTAGACAGTAGTACACACAAGTTCCTTTCAAAATAAAATACATCCTGTGTCAAATAAGATCCTCCTGCTGCAGCAGCTTTAAGTAAATTAAAAAAGTTAAGTCAAAAATCACATTTCTTATAAAAATGACTATGGTGTTTTGTCATCCTTTTTCACCTACTATCAACCACAAACATGACAGCATTGGTGTAGAAACTTTTTTTTTTTATCTGTACATGTATATTTAATTTTATACTTAAAGAATTTTGCCTCTGAACAGCAACTAGACAATGTTGTGCAGCAGAGGACAAGAACCTGTGCTTTAAGCTTATTCTAAAAGTTAAACCACCCCAAAACTATAAAAAATAAAACAAGTTAACCAAATCTACAAACCCAATATTTATTCAAATGATTCACATTTTTTTCTTCAAACTTGAAAAGCCACAATGGAGGGATAAAAGAGTCACATGAGGCTCCAGAGCCTCAGGTTGTAGACACCTGGTATAACTGGACAGACAAAGGGAGGGGCTAAAACACAAGAGGTTGGATTTCATTAATAAAAATTAAGCTTCTTAAAAAAAGAATTTCAAAGAACTAAAAGCATATTTTGATTTGATTTTCAACCATATTGACATCCCAGGGCAACTCCATTTGGATGTGTTAATCACTAAGCAAACTTGACGATTTTTCTGAAAAAGGTTGTTTGTTTGCATAATTCAACCTTTTATTCCATTTGTTATCATTTTGCTTTCTTTTTACATTTGGTACAAAACACAAAAAGGAAATATGTGAAGAATGTCCACATTCAAAGTGACATCAGTTGTTCTTTTTACTTATGGGAGTCTGAGGGAAATATGCACGTACATGTCAGTTTACAAATCTATTTAAAGTCTAATTCAACTGAATACAGCAGATCTGCTATAACATCTAATCTTATATGGTTACTACTAGGGATGGCCTGATGTACTTTTTCAGGCAGATACCCTAACCAATAATTCTGTTGCAACTGTGGTCAATAGCAAATATTTGCCGTTACCAATATTTAAGTATCTAGAAAAAACGTTTAGATTTCCTTTGTTTAGGTATTAGAAATGCAAAACTTTTCATTTGCTGTACCATCATATTTTTTAATCATATTTCCGATGTACAGCAAGGGGTCTCATAGGAACAAGTATGACTTAAAACTTTGAAAGTATATCTAGAAACAGGGGGACCACTTATTGACTATTGGACATAACTGTACACATAGGCTTCCCAGTGCCAGGGATCTATTAGGAACAAGTATACCTATACAAAATAAGTGTATCCGAAAACAGAATAATGTCAGTAGATTTTTTAATATCAGATCGATATCGATAAACTTAAATTATGTAAAAATATCGTACGACACAGATACTGGCACCGATATATTGGCCGTAACTAGTTACAACTCATTATTTTTTAAATCTAAACCACCATCAAGCTATTTGTCTTTTTTAGAAATCGCCTTAGGGGAAATTTGATTTTACTAGGATTAATGCAGTTAGGGCCTGATTTGATTGAGATTCTACAGAAAGAGTACACGCTTGTTATTTAATAACAGGCTATCTGGTGCAAACAGTAGCAATTAATAGAAGATGAATGACTTGGACTAAATCAATGCAATGGAAAGCCTAGAATTAGCTTAAGCAAAAGGGGGGGTATTAAGATAAACAATATTGCCTGCAGCCCTTCATGATGACCTGGGCTCTATAGTGCAGGAGGTATGCGCTGCTTTACTGTGACACAGGCTATAAGGCAGGATGGTCAGGCTATTGTAGCGTGCGTTCTGCAGCTGATCTGCCTGTGTCGGCTCTAATGATAGCAAGCGGGATCAAAGATGGGGTACAGGTGGGGGTCAAGGCTTCCATCAGCTGCCACAGAGCACAGCAGCCGGGACTTGGACCAAACGAAGAATAGAGAAGAGATGGATGAGATGAGCGGAGTGAGACAACATAAACATTCAAGGTGAAACAGGGATATTGGTCAAAAAACTGGGGGGAAAAAATGTGCTCCATTTTTACCTTTTAAGACCCACTAACATGTTCTTGTGCAATGTTCCTGAAGATTGAGGACATATATAAAAACATTAAGCTTAGGATAGAATTTCTCGTATTTTTTTCGTATTAAAATCGCTGTGAATCAGGAGCAGAAAAAACAGTTTGTTTGAAAAAGATCATATTTATAATTTAACATGCTGGGTGAGCCACAAATTCTGCTCCATTCTGATGCCTACACTAGCAGACAAGTAGATTAATGTTTCGTTTCCTCGCCTGAGCTGGTATCTGGTAGGGTTGTGCCGATGGACGATGCCATAATCGGTTCAATGCTCGGATTTGAATCCAACAGTGTAGATGGGCCCAGAAAAACGTTTTCAGTTTATAAAAAAAACGTTCACATGGGTCACACTTTCAGTCAGGAATAAATCATTCGCACATGCGCAGTAGTAAACCGGAAAAGAACATTAGTTCCGCCCAGCGGCTACATACATAGAAGATACGTCAGCTCGGTATTATACAAGATGATCTCCTAAACGTACTTTTATTAATGTTACGGTTATTATGAAGCACCTGTTCGCTCATCATTTTAATTTTAATCCGTGTGGTCAGCGCTTTTTCTGTTGAAGAACGGAGCCGGAAAGTATCCTGTGTTAACTTATTAGCAGTAAAAGTGTGTGTCCGCCCGGGACACACACTTTTACTGGGACACCCGGTTTCAGTTCGGTAGCTCGTTCACGTAGAGCTGCGGGACGGATCACAGTCCTTAGTCTCCCACACGTAACAAAGCATCTTCCCCTCAAACTCAAAGTTATGAGTCCGTCTGCTCTGCTCAGATGCGGTCGCTCGCTCCACCGGTCCACCTGACTGACTAAGTAAGTGCAGGAGCAGACTACTTCTTTTCTATTTTGTTTTGTTTTTGTTTTGTTAAAGTCACTTCCCTCAGTTTATACTGGGTCATCGCGGATGATTCATTAGTTGGGAAATAAAATAAATGAAGTGATAAAGTAAAATAAAGAATAATAATTATATAATTATACAATAACAAAAAATTACCCCCCCTCCGACGATACCATCGTCCATCCCGATGGTTGACTGCAAACATCGTCAAGTGCCAATTTAGGGGACATCGCCCAACCCTAGTATCTGGCTCAAAACTATACAGCTGGATAGCTCCAATCTGGCTGCCATTTTTGTTGCACCAGTAATGTTGGGTGGGCTTATGAGGGGCTGTAAGTTAGTAGGAGAGTGTCTAGACAACTGGATGATGGGAAATGGGGGCAGGCTTACCCTGCATCCAAGAGTTCCAGCCACAATTCAGAGGCACATTTCTAATGAAGTACTGCCGCTCTGCAGAAACTATGTTCTGGAAATTGAGTTAAAGTCCCACTATCTGTCACACACCTAGGGGTGTGAAATTTGTTCTCCATATTTAACCCATCCCCTGGGGCAGCGGTGAGCCGCACTCAGGAACCATTTGGTGGTTTAACCCCCCAATCCAACCCCTTAATGGTAAATGTCGAGCAGGGAGGCAATGGGTCCCACTTTTAGAGTCTTTGGTATGACTCAACACAGGTTGACACAAGTTTTTAGATTTTGGCTAAAAACAGCATGATTATAATTAAAAGACGACTAGGAACACTTTTACAATTAATCGAAAGATGATTGGTGTCTTTATTTAAACAGATGTCAAATAAAGGGAGCTACATTCTGTTTATATTTACAGGCATAATCTACACTGTTGCAAAAACTAAAATCTAGTTAGGAATGCTAAATTGCAAACCTACATATTTATATATAGTTATGCATAAATAGATAAAAAATAAATAACGACAAAAACAGCAGATGGTGCGTACCTCAGGTAGGTATCAACAAGCACTTTTTTTAATGATGTTTAACATAAGTGTTTCAGCAAAAAAAAAAAAAAAAACATAACAGCACTGAGTGCATGTTCACACTCCTGGAGACTGGTGCCAGGATAAAAAAAAAAGAGGTTTACACTTTGACGAGGTGTAGAAATCCTCCTATCAGAGGCGTACTAAACCTCCTATTCCCAATCTTTTAACCCACCTGCCTGAGCATCGGCAACAAGGGAACGCGACATGCAAAGAGGCAAGAAAACTGGCGTGTTTTCAAGCTGAAAGGTTGTTAATTAGCGTTCATCACACATTTAGAGGGCGTCATTCACCATTCTAAATTTATAAACGTCGCCATTGCTATTCCTGTGAAAGTGTTAGAAAAGTTTTTTTTGTTTTTTTTTCCCAACAACAGAAGTGAGAGAAGAAAAAGTTGTTGGGGCGCATTTTTCACTGCCTCTATGTTTTTGCACTCCTCTGTATGTAATTTATTACTCTGGATATAACTTGCAATATAAGTGGGTTCTCTCTCTGTGGCGTTTTGGTCTTTGTGTTGTTCTATAACTTTTTATAAAGTCAGCTCTTCCACTAAAAGAAAATTAAAAAATAAAAATTTTAAAAGCTCTCAAGACAAGAAAGATGAAAGACATGAATGTAAAACTTAATGAAAATGGCAAAATTATCATAAACTCATCCCTTGGAGAGCCAGAGGCAAAATGCAAATACTATATTAATCTCATAACCTCTAAAATATTATGAAACCCACAAAGAGATAAAGCTTTCATTGTAGTTAAACATAGCATTCATTCTAATATAAATGTTGCATGTTACGTAAAAATTTTCTTATATTTTATTTGTGAGTGAGCATCAGAAGACTCATTCTTGATTCAGCATTGTTTTTGGGACAGAGGCAGATTTGAATTAGCTTTGAACCGCTGACTGATCCACAAAAAAGAAAAAAAACATGTTGGCGCTACACCAAAGAAGTGAGGATGGAGGCTTGGCTGTCTCCAGTAACAGCTGCCCCATGTCAGAGCCATCGCATTCAAAAGTGTCATTGATCTGACATTAATACGTGTGGCTCTCTGCTGGAAGTCCAGTCATAAGCTCATATTACCCACAGATTCACATCATTTCTTTGTCTTGTTTATAACATAGGGCTCAGATTTCTGTTATGACATAGCGGGGTTATTATAATTTTTAGTACCACCTCGACTGCGGTTCCAACTCAGGCGAGTCGGCGTGGATGTAATTTATGGACACTGACGGATGGACTGGTGGCTTGGGCTCTTCTACCTTGTCAGAAAACAGTGGAGGACTGCCCTCACACACTGACGTGGTACTCAAATACAAAGAAGACCAAACAGGGTTAGAACGGAATCGCCCCATTTTTTCCATCATTAGTAGCTTAAAGTGCTTGCTTAGATGATCACGGAACATTTAGTTGCAGAACTTGATGTGTTAGAGGCAACAAAAGTTGACTAATCTAATGGTTTTATGAAATTATGTCCGCTTAATAACTGAGACAGAGGGTAACTAAAATTTGTTCTGTCCAACAAAGTAAATATTTATTAAGGTGAACTAGTAACTAGTGTCTCTGTGAACACTGACTTCATAGGTGTTAGGATTAAGTCTGATTTTATTTTCCACAAACAAACAAGTGCAGTTGTAACATTTAGTTTGAAGAATATTAAAGAAATTAAGTCCTGCCTGCAAGGTGGGATCTTGAAAAACTAATCCCACCTTCATTATAATCAGACTTGTATACTGCAGTTTATGTTGGAATCAGCCAGGCATCCCTTTCTATGGCTACAGCCTTTTGCAAAATGCTGCAGCTCGACTTTTAACAAGCACATCCCTTCGCTTTTAGTGTCACTCCTCTGACTTTACGTATATTTTTTTTAATTTAATTTAGACACAAACAGCCTTGCACAATACCTGTCCGATTTACTCCATCAACAAAAACAAAATTTGATCCATAAGATCCAGCGAGCAGCTCCTACTGGCTGTAGGGATGGGTATCGTTTGGTCTTTGTCCAACGCAGAACCGGTAACCTTCGAAATCGTTCTGGGGCCTCAACGGTGCTTGAACCCGTGCTTTAAAAATAAAAACTCAAATTATTTTCCCTAAAACATTGATACATCTGACGAAACAGGGTCACAGGGTAGAGGAGAGCTTTGGAATGTAGCATAAGATGCTTTATTTCATTCTTTCCCACAGTCTGCACTGCAGTACTGCATCTCTGTTTTCACACACGCTGAAGTAATCTCATCACCACAATGATGGACTTTTTTCAGAGCATTGTACGTTCGACCCTTATCCATCAGGTCACCTAGTTGGAATCTTTTGCTGTGAAGTTCAGACAAACTTTTGCTCATTTCTGCATTTTGACAGAAGCTGTGCCCACCCACACAGCCTCGCCAATTCATATACGAATGCCCACAATAGCTGGAAATGTAAAATGATTGGCTAGAATTGTTCAGCAAAACTGAAGAGAATACAAGCAACTGACATGTCCAAAACAAACCACCAAAGTGTTATACTGTACCAGTGGTACCATACACATCAATAATGTGATCTCATTCTCACTGGAGTACCGATCAAACCCCGGGCAAAGCTAAATGCAGCTGGAGTTAGCATTGCTAAAGCTAATAGCGCTAGCTCCTGAAACGGAGAGCGGTGGAGTGTCTCTGGAACACCAAGTGGAATCATTTCTCAGGTCTAAAGGGATTTCCCTGGATCTCAACACCATCGAGACCTGCCACCCGCTCCCCAGGAGAAAGGAAACGGATAAACCAGCGATCTCAGGAAGCGATCTCAGGAAGCGTAAGCAGATGGGCCTTGGGTTAAAGGCTGCAGGATTTATGTGAAACCACTCGGTCCACCGGACCGGTCCAAGGTTCTGGTTGTGAACCCCATGAAGGACTTTGAGAAGTGTTTAATCACGGACGTCTGAACCAACATGCACTAAGAAATCAAAGAGCCAAATAATTTCAAGAAACACGACGCCTGGATTCATCACTTTCTCCAAAAGTCTGAAGTAACCTGATTCTCAGCAAAGCTCTGAACGGCAGACAACTCGACCTCGTCGCTGATATCAGCTGAATAAGGATATGGACTTTGATCTAATGTCTGCAGACATAACATCGAAGAGAACTATAAACACTGTTTAAACCCAGAAGAACGGCTGTTAATCAGCAGAAGAAGAAATACCAACCTTTGTCTTTCGACAGATTATGAACCCTTTTTATTTTCCCTTACAGAATTACTTTATTATAAAAATTAATAAAATAAAAAAATCCAAAAAAATAATAAAACAAATGATTAATCAATTATTGAAATTGGTTAAATTGATTGACTTTTAATGATACTACTTCACTTGCTCCAAAAAAAAATTGATAAGTTGATTTATGATTTTTCCTAATGTAACATAATTTTGCACATATTTTTAACTTTTGATATTGGATCACAATTTTCTATAATAATTTCTGAAACAGTGTTATGTCTATTTTACTGATATAGTATAATTTTTTAATCATAACAAAGACTTTTATAAGTAACATAATTTGCATATATTTTGGATACTTCATTGCCATGTTGATTTCTAAAAGTTAGTTTTTACAAAATAAATTAAGTAATTTTCTTTGTCATGTGCTTTATTGATACTTAATGATTTTTAATCCTGTCTGGTAAGAGCTAGGAACCGGATGATGATAAATCATGTAATAAAATGGTTACGGTAAAACAGGGGTGGGATTATATAAATTAGCTTCTTTCCACTCCCTTTCAAGCAATATTTATTAACATGTCTAATTATCCAAAGTTTGATTAGTTATTGTATGAATGTATAACTGATGATTGTATTGTTTTTGTGTATTATTTCTATTTGATTGCTTGAAATAAACCATTTCAAATCAAATCAAATAATGGTACTAACATTGCGTCGCATTTCGGGGACCATCCTTATCTAGGCTCCATTGCAGACTGAGAGGTGGCTCTCCGTTTTTAATTCTAGACTTTGAAATAAACCCCCTCTCCACATCAGAAAGGACCCACCAAAATCCACCTGCAAAATTATCCATTCACTACAGTAGCAATTCATTGAATTTGATCTTTAGTAGTATTTCATCAGTTTGTTTGTAGTCTAATGTCAATTGCTGTTTGTTGTTTTTACTATATATTTTATCACTGGTGTCTTTTTTGGTGAATGGGCAACATTTTTTGTATTTAAAAAGAATAAATAAAGTTGAAGTTTAAATGTCATATCAATCAATCAACCAACCAACCAATCCTATTTTATTTCAACTGCCCTGTACAACTACCAGAGCTAAAACAAAGCCCTTGTTATAAAAAAAAATGTAGGGGGAATAAAATCTGCAAATCAAATTTATGAAACATGCGTGGACAGAAAAACAATAAAACAACTGGCTTTAAAACAGACAAACCTCTGATCTGTTGATGTCTTTTTTTGGAAAAAAGGAAGAAAGAAAAAGATTCAATTGCCCAAACAAACTGAGCAGCTGCTCCCTCTGACAATGCACACTCTTGCACATCATTGTTTTCCCAAATCTTCTGTTTTTGTTTTTCTTTTTTTTCATTATTCTGTTTCTGGTTCTTCTGCCAATGTTTCACTTGGTACAAACAGACCTTCACTGGCAGTCGGCTGTGCAGTGGTGCCTTGTGTGAGCTCAACCCTGACTGTCCCTCACATACCCCGGGGCTTTGTGAAAAATGAGACCATGGAGAATGAGATAATAACATTGTGGAATGGGAGTGTGTGAATTTGTGGCGATTTAGGCACAAGGGAATCCGCGTGTGTGTGTCTATTAAGAGTGTGTGGCTTGTGCGGAACATAATTGTGTCCTCCCATGTGTAGAAACTATCAATTAGGGCCATTTAATGTTGCATCATTATAGGTAAATTTAAATTCCACAATGATCGATAGTGTATTGACTTACGCTTCATGTGCACTCAAACTGAATAATCATTTTTAAATCATTTCAATCCGAATACGCTTTGGATGTGAACATTTTGTTTGTGTCCAAGGGGTGGGTAAAAAATAAAACACACACACAAGATAGGGAAGCCAAATCTCTCTGAAGACATGGCAGATTACAAAATGGAAATTAGTTGAATTTTCACACCTAATTTAGCAGGTGTGTGGTGTCAGGGAGTTTGACAAAGAAGTGAGTGGTTACTGTTGGTCTGCTCATCACATTTCTGCATGGCTGCTTGTTCACACATGTCAGAGCGGCTGAAGCCACGACACTAAGCTTGGCTGATAATTGCCATTAGTAAGTGCAAATAAAATGTTTAAACCAGAAAATATTGCCTTTGAGGCAGACTAGGGTAAACAAATAATACATGGGTTTTTCACACACGTTTGTGTCGAAAGGGCAGAAAGGGGGTCATAACAGAAAATGATCAAATTTATTTAAAAAAAAAAGACCAAATTATGTTTGCATGTGGGTCCTTGTTCAAGACCCTTCATGGCGCCGCCCAACTGTGTAGCCACAAGCGGGCGGCGTAAGTCCGGGTCTCCCTGTGCCTGTCCCATGCCCAGGTAAAATACAGAGTTGTGTCAGAAAGGGAATCCAACATAAAAATGTCTGCCAATTGAGGAGGGATATGCCAATAGGTGAACAGCCATAAACATGCCTGTCCCGTGCACATTTGTGCAAGGTCAGCTAGGAGCCAATACTACTTCCTTTCTAATGAAAGAGGGTAAAACTTCAATTAGCCTTAGAAATACTTGATGATACGTTTACCAAATGTACAATAATCATATCTTTCCTATTCATGACTTCCCTTGAGGTGGTCCTGTGTGCCTCATGGGAATTGGCAAGACACACCTGAGCTCCCCTTAAGATGCAGCTGCTTCTTTCTACTACCCTCTACAGCCCAAAAAACCTGCTGCACCTGTACAGATGTGTGACTAAAGCTTTAGCTGTTCCTAGGACTTCCTTTTTCTGGACTGAGATCTTAGTTATTTATAGAATCGGCTGGACCCATTCTCCCAGTTTGAGTTCACAGTCCAAAAACCCTACGGACCACTGTTATCTTCCCCTACCACTGGTTTTCTTCTCAAGCCCTATAGCACTTTATGATCGTCTCATATAGTCAATGGGCGTAGATTATGTCAGGGCCTGGTGTTGTCCAGTTCTTTATACCCTGGCAACCTGTCTTGGATTTCAACCACAGTGACGGTTGCTGGATCTTGTGTCTTATATTTTACTTGTGAGTCTTATAGTCACTGAGCATTGTTGTTGTGTGATGGTTCTCCCATCTGCTTCTCCAGTATCGTTCAGTCTCCAATCTTGCTGGATCTGTGTCAGTCTATGTTGTTACACTACCATTGACAGTACAGTAAACCCTTGTTTTTCGCAGGGGCTACGTTCCAAAAAGAACCCGTGATAGGCAAGATCCGTCAAGTAGAAACCTTTGTTTTTTCTTACAATTAATATACAATTAAATACTCTATTATACATTGAAAAGAAAGAACAAACCATTTTACGGGCTCAAGCATTTGTTTCACAAATAAAAGTACTTTAGAAACGTTTTTTTAACAAATAACTTCTGTACTGTACTGTCTAATAAAAATAATTTCAAAAATTCAAATCGCGGAGATTAGCCCCACCCACCGCGAACCGAGTAATTGGATTAAACGGGAGAAAATTTAAAATGATTATGAAAAAATACAAAGTACAGTGGGACAAATAGTGACTCAGGTGTATTTCACTGCTCTACAGACTGAGCCGCTGCATCCTCACTCCGCTCTGCAGTTTTCTTCTTTTGAAGTCCGCGGTGCAGGTGTGTTTTTTCGGGAGAAGAACATGGTGATTGACAGTTGTTGTCGCTCTTTTTCTATGGGTTTTAGAGAAACTCGAAATTGCAAGATGATTTGCGCGTACATAATGTAAATTTGGCAAGCTGTTTTACGTACGTGTACATATTAAACTGCAACGTTATTGACGCACAGGTAGAGAAGAAGCGGAGTGACTTTTTAGCCAATCAGAATGCAGAACACAATGTACGATGCAAATCCGTGAAGTAGCGAAACCGTGAAAAGTAAACCGCGTTATAGCGAAGGATCACTGTACAACTTTGTTGTTTTAGTGGAGAACATCCAGATCATCCTGCTGGCAAAACAATCAACCATCCAATGCTTACATTGCACACTCCCACTATCTGAGGCTTTGGCGCACTTTCAGTAAGGAAGGTCTACTTCACTTCTAGGTATGCCTGGTTGTTGCATCACGGTAAATGCCATTGTCAATTAGCTCTTCACTTTAAACCAATAGCTAAATGCCTTTCTTTTCAGCCAATCACAATAATATTTCTCCCTTAAAATTCATGAATGCTAGATGGTCCGCCATCCCTCCTCAGCCCGTTCTCCATCTAGAGCATAACCACCAAAGATTATGGACATATTTCATGCACATTTTTTCTGTAACAAATACATTTTTACTCACATTCCTAATATCTCTCCTTATTGAAATCTCCATTCAGTTTGATCAATTTTAATAGTAAAAATGCAGATTTTGTTTTTGTTTGGTGGATTCTGTGTTGCTGTTATGCCCCATCCAATCCATATTAAAGAAAAACCCAATTCTACTATAAAAAAACTTAACCAGAACTATGTAGTACTAGCACCCCTAGATTTGAACCTGGCAAAGAAAGAAACAGGTTGAAAGTAGACATCTGCTCATGTGTCACAGAGGTTTTTTTTTTATTTTTAAGTGGAATGGATGCTTTGTAAGTGTGCACACGCCACCAAACCTGAGTAAGATGGACGGATAATCTCTACCAGTCTTTCAGTCCGTGCACTCCCTTATAAGTGCCTCCTTATTTCTAAGTGCAATTTAAAGAGAGACAAATGAATGGCATAAAATAACTGTAATGAATCCTTTAATAATGTTGCTGATCCATTTAATATCATAAATAAATTCTCATTTAAATGACATAAACCTTTTCAATGATATAATAATAAAAGCGAAATTTACCATTATGCTCTCCCTCTTTTGGATGATCCTGGATTAGATACAGTGCATTTATTTGAGTATTTATGCTAACAAGGTTATGTATATTGCATCATTTATTGCAGAAATTTACTTACAAGAGCTCTGAATGTTAATCCCCATTCACCAAGTGTACCGTACACAAGTGGAGCTCACATTGCAGAAAATCCAAGAAAATAATTCTCATGTTTTTAGAATTAGTAAATACTATTGAATCATAGAATGAACTGAATTTGTGGTTGAAATCTGTCTTAAAGACTTCAATCTGTACATTATGGGCATCTATGTATACATTTTTGAGCTGGCAATTTTGAAATGCTAAAATTAAGTCTTTGGTTTTTCTTTCATGGTAGTTCATGTTATAATGTGATCATGTAAACATTGTTTCTTAACGTTTTATTGCAGGGATTACATATAATAGCAAAACAATGGCAAAAACATCCATACCCATAACTTGTGATTGCATTATTACCTGAAGATTATCATTTTGATTTGCAGGACATAAACTAGCTGTTACGATGCGTTTATATTTACAGCCCTTACCCCCAGTCATCTAGACCAATGTTTTTCAACCTTTTTTGAGCCACGGCACACTTTAACCTTGACAAAAATCGCGCGGGACACCAACATCCCAAAAAATAAAATAAAAAAGCAGAAACTCAGTCTGTTTTGATTTACACTATTAATGAGCATAACGTTTTTACCATTTCTGTCCTGCAATCCAGTTGACCACATTCAGGGAGCTATTTATCTTTCTGGCAGGGCTTTGTTTTGGAACATAGCAACATTATCACTTTTTCTTCACCATAAGCTTATCACATGACTGCAAACCTAAAGTTTTGTCTCTCTCTCTTTTTTTTTTTCCCCATAGCAACCAGCGAGTTGAACCTAATGGTGAAATACTGCACGCCGTTTTCAATTTGGAAGGGGCCACTTAAGGACAGATCCTCTGCTGTGTATACACACCAAAACTCTCACCGTGGCCGCACACAAAGGACTAATTAAAACAATTTTCTACTTTGGTGTCAGTCAGAGAGAGAGGTTTGCAGTGGGGAACAGTGGAGCGTCTTTCTGTTTACAAAAAGCTCTGCAGGATAAACAGCCTGAATCCTTGACATCTCCCAGCGTTGCTGCCATTGACCATCATGAAGTGTTCTTTACAACACAGTTACAGCCAATTTAGACAAAGTGGGGAAACTATGAACGCAGCAGGACCCTTCAAGTTGTTCTTGCTCGATATATATTCATAGTCCTTGGAACATGTTCAGCTATTTTATTTTGACGGGGGGGGGGGGGGGAAGAAAAATCAAAGCAATGACAGGAAATAGTTTTTTTGGGCCAATAATTCTGCCTGTTTTAATTAAATTGAAGAAATTTCACAGTATCTTGCGTTTTAAAAGAACAAATATCTGCAAGAATTAAACTGAAGCTTGCAGTTACAGGCAGCTGCACTTGACTGGTTGAATTAATGAATGGAATGGACTAAACTAAAGGTGGTCTTTGAATTACAAATATTGCTAAAAATCTAGATTTATTAAAAAGAAAAGAAAAACACTCAAATAAACATTCTATTTGTTGGTGTTTTTAATTTGGTCCTGAGGCATTTTTCTGATGATGGAGAAGAATGAACAAAATTAAGCCTAAAATCACATTTCTGAGTTTTTCCCTTATTAAAATTGTTGTGAACCAGGATCAGACAAAACAAATGCAGTTATAGAAAACGCCTATAGCAGTGACTTAAATGCTACGATTGGCTGACTACGCGTTACCTGCTCTGCTCCATTCTGATGCATCCATTGTAGACGACTAGATCCATGTGCATCTTTATTTTCCTCATCAGAGCTGGTGTCTGGCTCAAAACTGTGTGGCCGCTTAGCTCCAATATTGCTCGCCATTTTCGTTGCACCGGTGATGTTAGGTTGACGGTGTGCGGTGCTGTAAGTCAGTGTTTTTCAACCTTTTTTGAGCCACGGCACAATTTCACCTAGATTCATTGTTTTGTTCACTTGTTCCACGGTCTGACACCGGATTCTGTGGAAAGCTACAGCGCTAAAGATGAGCTTTAGCTGGTATTTTTGTTAGAAGTGAGCGACTTTTTCAGCTAAATTGGAACAAGGAAGTGAATACTTTAACCACTTCTGATTGGTCAGACTGGTAACATGTGATTAAGCCCCCCAAGAATGATTGGCGGAGACAATTAAAGGGGCGTGACTTTTCCTGAAACAGTTATAGCTGCAGCTAAATCGCTGTACCATCATTCTTATCAAAATGTCTTTAATAGAATCAAATAAACACAAAGAAAAAATAATTTAATGATCTTTCATATTCATAACTACTCAGTGTTTTATCAGGGCCTGTTTGGATGAACACAGAGCTGATTTCCTGGAGATGGGAAATGTTTTTAGATCAGTTAATGAAGGTAATTTCCCACGGCACACTTGACCATCTAGTGTGCCGCTGCCACACCGGTTGAAAAACACTGCTGTAAGTGATCAGGAAAGCGTGAACGAAAGGATGATGGGACATTGGGGCATGTTTACTCCGTGCCAACAGTTCTACCCTCAGCAATTGTATGATGAACTGCTGCCGCTCTGCAGAAACTACTGTATGTCCTAGAAGATTAGAACGATTTCTGGATTTTGGTAAAAAAAAAAAAAATGACAATCATAATCACAAAACCTCTGAGAACAATTTAAAAATAAATTAAAAGATAATCAGGGTGGGACTTTAAAGGTATTTTAAATAAATAGTGCAAATACTAGGAAAGGTATAAATTGGAATCAGATTATTATTATTTTTGTCGCTTAATCATAAGTAAACAAGATTTCTGCATGACAATGCATCTTGGCATGAAAGAGGCAAAGACCTTTAAAACTTTTCTTTGAGAATGTCACATCTATTAAGTGGGCAGAAAATAGAGCAAGGGACAAAACAAAACAAAAACACACACTAAGGACATTTTTTAAATGTTATACTAAAAAACTGTAGCTTTGTTCAAAGTAAAATGAAATAAATCCACCATAAAGAAGTCAGCTGCATAATAAAGTCACAAATTGTGATTTCTTTCCCCCTCCCAAGATTCCATCATCTATCAATTGGTATTGTCACCAATAGAACTTCATTGAAGGAGTGTGGTAACCAAGCCGAGCTGGTAAATGTCACACAATATGGGGGGACAAAGAGCACTGCAGCACAAGTGTGGAGATTCAGAAATCTGAATAGAACAAACCAATCATAACAGAATATTTAGAACGCCTTTATTCATTTTGGAATATTCAGTAACTTTAGATTCCACTGAATTGTGACAATGATCCAGGCAAAAGGAGGGATGAAAATAGCTTCTCGTACTTTTCTTTAAATGTGGACTGGTTGCCACGGTAAAGTTAGGACTGACAAACTACCTCCTAACTGCCAGCAAACTAATAAGTCTGCAAAAACACAAACATAGCCCTTACATCATAACTTTATGCTGAAATATTTCCTAGCTTGACGAGAGAGGGCAAAAGTTTGTTAAATTGTCTTAAATGGAACAAACAGATTTCAACACTTCAAAATTTTAGATGGAGCAAATTCACAAATAATTCACATATATTTAACCCAGGAGAACCAACAGGGTCAATTTTGGCCAATGTTTAATTTTTATTTTTTGGCCACCATTGCTGCTACAGTAGCCACGGTTACATGGGCAAAATATCTTGATCGGATCAATGGTCGGATTAAAATTCAACCGTGCACATGGGATCAGAAAACCTTTTTCCGATTAGAACAAATGTTCACATGGTCACACTTTCGGTCGGAATAAATCATTTGGGCGTGCGCAGTAGTGTTGAAAATACCGGAAAAGGAAATGATTCCCACAGTAAACAAACCTTGGTCTTATATACATTTATGCAGCAGCTCTGTAATATAAGAGACGATCTTCCAAACATGCTTTTATTACTGTTATGAATATTATGAAGCGCCCGTTCGCTCATCATTTTATTTTTAAGCCGTGGGGTCAGTGCTTTTGTTTGTGGAAGAATGGAGCTGGAAGAAGCCCGGGTTATGAGAAGGCTAACATGCGCCAACAACATTAGCCTTGTTTGATGAACACAAAATCCATGCGGGAAATGCCGCAATCTGCATCTTGGCTGCACATAAAAATGTGCCAATAACATCAGCCATTATTTGTTTAGACACGACTGGAAACGCAAATCCACGTGATTGTTTGACCAGTTTCTAAGGACTGAGCGACATTTCTGCTTTGAAAAGCTCATAAACCGCCCCAAAGCCGCTGTGTGAGCTGGAAGTCCGAGCTCTGCCCGGACACACGGTTCTCCTGAGTCCGGCAGCCGCCAACCCAGAGCGGCGGAACGGATTGCAGTCCGAAGTCTCCCACACATAACAAAACAACAAAACGCACACGTGACAAACAAAGCATCCTCCTCCCTTCTCCTCAAACACAAAGCTATGAATCCAGCTGCTCTGCTCAGAGACGCAGTTCGCCCGGTCCACCGGCACCCGAGCCCGGACCGCACAGGGTCCAGACGTCACGGGGCATGAAGCGCTCCTCCCCTGTACACCCCTCGCGAGGGGTGTAAGAGAGGGGAGAGGCGAATAGCCACCTGGGCGAGGGCGGAGCCGGGGCAAGGGCGGAGCCGGGGCAAGGGCGGGGCGGCACACAGCTAATGAACAAAAACATAGAAAAAATTCAAGTCCTCTAAGCTGTCGCACACGTGAGTGCGTGAAATTTGTTCTACGCATTTGACCCATCCCCTGGAGGGGAGACACAGCTGCACCCGAGAACCATTTGGTGGTTTGAGCCCCCCCAACGAAACCCTTTAATGCTGAGTGTCAGGCATGGAGGCATTGGGTCTCATTTTTCTGCGTCCTTGGCAGTGACGTGCGGTGAGGTTAATGGCTGGAGAGGCACTGACTCCTTTGGAGTCAGATTTACAATTGAAAGAACTGAATGTTTCACCATTTATCTAACAGCAGCTAACAGCTTATAAAATACACACAGGAACATACTTGTCCTACATTGAACTTTTCTTGTATAGTCATGGATAGAACACAAATATTCTGTATAAATGATTCATATATACTGTAAACAAATTATAGTATTCAGATGTTTTCAGCACACATTTGACCATCAGTAACTATTTCTGGTATTTTTCCAACTTCAAATTCTGGAGCTTTAATCAGTTATCAAATGTCTGTGAAAAAATGATCATCACAATAAAATAAATGATTTTACTCACATTTTTATCCACTTACTCCCATGTTATTTGTAAAAAAACAAACATTGAAAAACGTGTTTGGCCTTACCTTTTGAGTCCATGTGTTGATCCTTCTCCACAAAAATCTCTATGATCTGCTGGAAAAGTCTTCAATATTTTTCTTTATTCTTTATTTTGAGACAGGCCTTCATTAGTCTATTTCTACGGCACCAGTGTAGCTACCAAGCAGCTGTCAGCTCACGTCTGCCCCCTGCTGGTGAGGCATGCCTCACCTGAAGCCATTAAGCTGGCCTGTAGCAGGGTTTCTACCGCACGTCTGTGTTAACATTGAGCCCTACCGTCAGACATGAGGCACAGCGCTGTCCAGCCTCACCCGGAGTTTCCGCTCCGTCTGTGATCGCGCAACACTCAACTTCGGCGATTTTAACCTCAGAAAATGTGGAAAACATGCTGATTTGATTGAAAATGTATATTTAGAACAGATCAGTGGGAAATAATATTTACTTAATTTACCTTTTTCTATTTTATAACGATCATGACAGGTGAGGCGCTGCCTCACTTGCCTCACCTGACCGCACGTCACTGGTCCTTGGTGTGACTCGACCATGGATTTGAACTCACGTGTTTCCAATCTCAGGGCGGACACTCCACCGCTGAGCTTTGTAAATTGTCAAACAAATAAAAAATAGCTTTTAAGTCCTCCAAGTTCAATTTCAAAATAACGTTTAACAGCTAAGTCACTATTTTTAAAAACAATGAATGCAGGTTAAAAAATACAAATGAAATCATGTCATCTAATTCAATAATGGCCTCAACTGGAACCTCTGCCAAAAAGCAAGCATATTTTCTCTTTTGACACTTTTGCTGCTAAAACCCTCCAAAAAACTCTCCACAAAACTGTAATCAGCAAATTTGAGGACGTCGATGCCCCTTCTCTCCGCTTAGACGTCCAGAAAAACTTGCCTCGTTTGCCTGTAGTGCGGTTGTGGTGCCAGATCAACAGATGGGACGGCCAGTCAGTGACCTCTGACATTCAACCTTCTGATAAGCAAATCTGTGGAGTTTTTCCAGTGGTCTGCATCATTCCTCAAATGTTAGGCCAACATGCAGGATGCTCTAAATGACTTGGGCCAGATGAGGTCTCAGAAGAGACGTTTGGCTGCCATTTCAAAAGACTTTTATGGGGGACTTTTAACCGATATTATCATTATCTTTCTGACACTATTTTTATATGGTTTTTAAAGCAGCATATTACAAGTTGAAAACTGTCATCATTAAAAAAGTAGATGCAGATGTTCAAACTAGCGGCAGCAGCAGTCACAGCATTTCTGTATCCTGCAGGGACAGTCCAGTCAAAAAGGGGATTCAGAGAAGACTGGCACAAGTTTTTTTTGTGGTTGCACACGTCAGCGCACTTCCTCTTTGACGGCTCTAGTTCCTATAATGACCAAACCCCACAGCCGCAATGTAAAATGAAATTTTTAAGAGAATACTAATTAAAGCTGCTTATTAGAGGGCGAATAACAAAACAAAAGCGGGAGGGGGGGGGGGGTGATGTGCCAGATCAAAAGTCTCCCACAATTTGAAACCTAACACAAAAGAGGTGTCAGAGCTAAAAGGGAGAAAGACGGTCGAAATGGAAAAGCGCTGGAGGTGATTATTACACAATATTAATTTCCTCCTCAACAATTATGACTCTGCAGTGAGGGCTAATGTACTCAAAGTGTAGAGATGGCTCTGACCTTCAGGCAGTGTTACAAGTCCAGGCAACTGGTACAATTAAGAGCCTTTTATATCTGCCACAGAAACAGCAGAGCACTGATGCTCATCTAAAGCATGTAGATTGGTTTGCCCCAGAAAAGAAACTTTTTTCCATCATAAGCAGCACTACTGCCATCCTGCATTGTCTGGTTCATCCACTGGTATTTTTGTCTGGTGGGGGCTTCACCTGATGTTCAGGTAAAACGAGGTGGCCAAACTTCTTGACTCGTGGGCCACAAAGGGGCTCTAAAATTTGACAGGGGGGGTCCAACCGAGAGCAGATCACAGGCATGTTTTGGTGATCCACCTCATAAGAAAAAGAAACACCATGGAATCTGGATGAAGACATCCTTTCATTTGGATGAAAATAATTGTATATATAATAAGACATAAGATTTGGGAATTTTTATTTCAAAACTTTGGCCTTGTTCTCATTTTAGTGCCAATTGCACCTATGGGTTGATGTCCATTAGTGAAAAAAACGTAAATTAGAGGAATTCTGAGTTCATGTGCCTTTCGAATGACAGCAAAAAATGACTGTCTGACCTGGAAAACACACATGGATGTTTAGAAAACAACAAATCTTCCAAAACCACATGAATGCAGAATAACTTTTTACATCTAAACCATGGTCCATTCATTTGTAGTGCATCCTCTATAATTTAGTCCAGTTTGGTGGGCCAGATTATATAGTTTGTTGGGCCGCATGTGACCCCAGGCCTGTGGTTTGCCCATCCCTAATGTAAATCTAAGCTCACACCAAGCATGTGACACATGTTAAAGAACGAGGGGTTCTCAAACGCGTGTTTAGCCCATGGTGATCATCCGTCCTTTATGTGGAAATCCCTGAGTTTCTTTTTTCCTCCTGGAATCAGTTGTTTTTAGGGCGGGGATGCCCAGTTTAGCCTAGTCTGTTTTGTTTAATTTAGCCATCAGCTATTGTATTTTGTAACTGATTTGATGTTTTGTACAATTGGTGAAGACAGTCTAGACAACTGTGTTGTAATATAAGGCTATATAAATATAAAGATATAATAAATATAAAACTAAATTCATTTGGACAAGCAGGGGGGGGGGCTTCTTTTTCTTCTTTTTCTATCATTTCCTAGCGCATGTCCATTACCTGTTGGAGGAGGCTTGGTATGAAATGTTGGAGCGGTGCAAATCTAGCAAATCCTGCTCTGAGCATTTTCTATCGCAGCTCTATTCCGATACATGAAAGACTTGGTGACATAGAATTCTGGCCGGGCACAACCTGCAATTATGAAGTTATCCTCTCACAGTTGACACTGCCGTGAATGAAAAGAGTCACCATACATTCGTCACTGACAAACTCCCTGATTGATCAAAGTTCGACCTGGTTTAACTTTGGACATGAGTTTGATGCCAACACAATTTGTATGTAGAACCCAAAAGCGGTCGTAAAAATGTATGTAGGAACTGGTTGCATGGAAGCGTTTTGAGCAGGGAAGCCCGAAACGGACAAAAACATATTTTTAACTAATTATTGGACATAAAAGGATTATGAGCACCAACGAGCAAGTCAATGACTTCCAGATTGAATCACATTAAAAAAAAATGAGAGTAACTAAAGTCATGTTATTACATTGAGCAACCACTAGGGGTTTCTTACTTGTAGCAACTTCCATGCAAGGTGGTTGCATCTCACCTACTTTAGTAAAGTAGTTCATATGGTAGTTTAGTATCGTAGTTGTATAACTGTGCAATCTCTTTACGGACTCATGGCGTGGTCTATGATCTTAAGATTTCGTGTTTGGCCACCTCCATGTCCTGTACAGACAGGTTTGTCTATTTTTTTGCTCGCAGATAGCCCATATCTACCCATAAGGGCAACTATGACTAGGGCACAATTTGCCCGTCAACACCTTCCATAAATACCAAACTAAAAGCAGGACAAAAAAGCAAGTATGAGAGGAAATAAGAAGTTGGTATAAAGACGATAGAGCATAGAGACACTGTAGAGTTGAATCCCTACATCATAACTAATAAATAAGTAAATAAATTATTGCAGGGCTTTGAAAATACAGATCAAAGAGGAAGAAGAGGATCTAAAACTGGGTGCCCAATACTCATGAACACTATGAAGTGAACATCTAATGCTTGGTTTCAGCCCAACACAGAACAGAAAAGTAGATTTAAAGGAAAAAAAATTGTCGCTGATGAAGTCATAGATAAGCCATCTGCTCCTCTAAAAGCAGTTTGCTTCAATTGAACAGGGGCGTTAAACTCAACACATACCTGTGTCAGATAAAAGCATCTCAGCGGGCATCTGCACTCTAAAAAGAAAAAAGTTGATCCAACTTAATTGAATTACTTCTATTGGTAACACCTAATTGAATTAAGTTTATTCAACTTAATTTTTTATGGCTATCCAACTTAATTTGATATGTTGATCGAACTTATAGAAAATCTTTTTTCAACTTGTTCATACAATTTTAATTGACCGATTAATCTTAAGTTTCCACCTCTAGGCCTGGTAATTTTCATATCAAAGACATGAATGACCCAGCAATGTCCAAGGCAGGAGCTCACATGTCGCAAACTATGTCTTTAATGTTTGGGACTTAAGGTATTTTAACGCACAAGGGCGTTTGTCATCATCCTCTACCAAACTCTAACTCATGGTGCAGAAAGAAATAAACAATAGTTTAAATTACTAGTTCAAACAGAGTAAAACAGCTGGACAACAAAACCCATGGAAAAAAACTCACACTTAAACCACAATCTGCCCAGATAGGCAAAGAAAATGGTATCCCATAATTCCTTGCGCTGCCTCGCGTTATGACATCATTATGCATTGACAGGTTCACACCAAAGTTACACCAACTTAATTGAATTAAGTTCATTGAAAGTAAAATAACTGTCAGACAACTATGTGTTATTTTTAAGTTGAATGAACTCAAAAAAATGAATAAATAAATAATTAAGTTAGAACAATGTAAAAAAATACATCTTTCCAACTACAGCCCAAATACTCTTTTGAGAGTGTGTGCTGCATGTGTTCGGCATGGGGAGTTGCACACGCAACATTCTGCAACGACGAGCAGTGAATATGGAAATACTGAGGATGTCACAAATGACAGAGGAAGGGTAACACGCTAAGGTAATGCGATGCAAACAAGACTCTGGGATGGAAACTTAAAAGTGAACACTTGGTGGCTGTCATTTGGTTGATTTAGCACAGACTGCCATCAGTCACAAGTCTTATTAAGCGCTTGTCCAGATGTGGCTTAGAGGAAAATCCTCTAAAAATAAGTCCTTTGGATATGTAGCCAACCATAAATACTTACTCTCAATTTTTACACACGTACAGTACATTGGGGATGGGTTGATACTCAACCCTTCAACTGAACTAAGACTAAAAAGCTTTTGCTCCAACTTTGTACTGAGAATAGTGGCCATTATTTATGAATTACAAAGGTTCTGCTTGATGTCTGAAGATGATGATATCCAAACATTTTGGTTGCAATTTCCCTTTTTTACAGCTTACTGAGCCAAAAACATCGTATATGTAGCCTTCATCTCTGCTGCCCTCCTCCTCCGCAGCACCTCCTTCATTCACAAAGGTCTCATACAAGCGTTTTGAGCCGAGTTTTTGGGATGAACCGTGACTGAAAAAAAAGCCTTGTGAAACGTGAACACGCAGAGGAAATCTGTACCAGTAATTGATGCTGTGTTAGGAGTCAAAACAAACTTTCCAGTTTATCTAAAATCAAGCAAAACTGATTCTTGAAACAAGAACACTCATCCCTTTTGATTACTGTAGCTTGAAATTTGTATGTTAAGTAAAACCAATCACTTGTTTTATCAAACAAGATCAAATTACTCCAGATTTATGGTCTTAAAAGAAGTCATTATCTTACAGAAAAGTTACTGGTAAGCTTAAATCTTTAAACCTTAGCTAAATAAAATTTGGTGAGAATGTGCTTTTGTGGTGGAAAAAAAATGAAAAGAATTCTTAAAAGGCTCAAATAATAATTGTGTTTTTTATATAAAAAAAAGGCAATCACCCTAGTGAAATGGTTCCAAATGCATATTTTATGTGTTACATTAAAAATCTACGTTTTAAACCTATGTCGGGTTCCATAATATTTCTTATGAATGTAGCTCCATGTTTGTCAGAGTTATGATAGAAAAACCCAGATGGAGACTTGAAAGGGTTTTATATAATCCACAAATAGCATTCTTTGTCTGTTAGAAAACTAAAACCATTTCAGAAGAATCCACAACGGGGTATTACAAAGCTAACGGCTCTTTGGAGGCTGTCCAGGCTGGCCCTCATATTTTCTTTTTCCTCTCCTTTTATTTTTTTATTTTGAACCAAGCACAGTTCTACTTTGGACTTCAATAGCATAATGTTATTTGCTTAACTAAGCAGCCAGCAATCACTCTTCCCTCTGCCAGAGTCATATCACTGATCAAGTGTGGCTCAGTTCCTCTCTGAACGTAGGGCTGCCAGACGTAATGCAATCATAACGGGTGCACAGCTTGTCCAAGAGAAGCGAGCTCCTATTTCACTGATGATGATACCGGAATGAACTCTTTGTGCTCCTTCTTTCTCACACTTCCCCGATTGTACCAGGCCTGAAACTCTCACACTTCCCTGAGCATGATAAGCCAATTGTGATTCCTTGCTTATAACTTTGTGTCGAACGCTAGATCAAGGCAAGAGAAGTCGGGAATAAAAAAACAAGACATTTCCAAAAAGAATTTCCATGGTGGTAAAAAGAAAAGATTCAAAAAGCAAAAACACCTCAAAACCTTTAGATATTTTTTTCACCTGTGATAGTATCAAGTCATTTATGGACAGAAAATACCAAGAAGAGCTATGTAATAGTGATAAAAACAAAAAAATACAAATATATAAGTTGCAGCAGGAAAAAAAGGCATATTAAAATAGAAAAAAATCAGATATAAGTCGCACCTTTTGGAGAAATGTAATAACAAATTTCAGGATCAAGAACACAGTCAATAATAGACTAAATATCTACCGGTTCACTACTGAAACACACTGACTCTTATTTAGCTCAATGAAACATAGGAGGAATTTAGTATTTGAACAGTTATTCTGGTAACCATAACGCATAAAACATGCTAACATGGAGATGCATTTTAGACCTGTGGGCCACAAAAGGGTTCTAAAATTTGACAGAAGTACGGAAGCAGGAGCAGATTGGTTGAATGTTTTGGTAATCCACATCATTCGAGAGAGAAATAATAAGGAATCTTGATGAAAATAGGATGCCATTTTGATGGAAATTCAAGTTTTAATTTCAAAATTGTGACATTTTAGTGCCAATTGCAGTAAGGGGTTGATGTCCCTGAGGGGAAAACACAAACTTAGGGGAATGCTGCGTTCATGTGTTGTTTGGATGATCAAGAAACTGACTGTCCAACTCAAAAAAACACACATGAACTTCAGAAAAGCAATAGATCTTCAAACACCACCTGAAATACAGAATAACTTTCTGCACATAACCAAACTTTAATCTATTTGGCCCTCGCTCCATATTTTGCCCACCCCTGTGCTAACAAGTCAACTAAACTCTTTATATCACTTCAAATGACTAAATTTGTTTTATTCTTCATCATCTATGTCGCTTTAACTTGGTCCATTGTAAGAGATATGGTTCTTCTGTGTTTTTGTCAGTACGGATACACAAACCTACAGTGCCTTCTACTGGTTGTTACTATTTATCAAAAAAAAAAAAAAACAAATCACATGCAAGTCGCACTGAAGTAAAAGTGTGTATCCAGTCAGGAAAAGTCTATTGGACCGGACAGAGTCCGCTTAAATTGTTCTGGATCGAGTGCTGAACCTTGCGTTTTGTTTGTATTCAGACTACTTTCATTTTTGTTTCAAACCAAAGCTTGTAAACAAAAGCACATGACTTTAGATCTCTTCAGTCATTGGCCATGAATTACGGGGTCCAACCAAGTGTGTCCAGTCCGAATATACCATAAGTGTTACCACTGGCAAAACTAAGCAAAATCCCTAACTTATACTCCGAAAAATATGATAGTCTTAGCTAACCTTCCATAAAATATTACAACTATTAGTAGCAAACAAAATGTCTGGAACGGGACAAACTTTTAAGTGTTATGAGCAAAATCATGAACATTTAACGATCCATTATCAAGATATTATTTGAAGCTTTTACTATAAAAGCATGCTTTTATATAACAAAGATGGTTGACCTTAAAAAAAGGTAAATGCATCAAGTGAGTATAATACTCCAGAAATCTAACAGCTTTTAGTCTCAACAAAGAGCACTCCTCCATCCGACACACTGTAGTGTTAGTGAACCTGTGCTGCTCTCCCACAGATGCCTGGTGTGATGTTTGACAGATTCCTTTCTCTCCAGCTATGCTCACAGTAAATGTCCATCTGGCAGCTCCCATGGGTACTTATTATTCTATGCTAGCCAGGGGTTTTCTGTTTCTGAGCAGTCAGCCGACGCCAGCCTCAGAGAGTGGAGAGCCTAGCCTAACCAAAACTGCTCCCAGATCAAGAGCAGAGTTTTTAACTAGACAATAAAGACGGGGTCCCCGATGCACTCCGGAAATTAAAGACGGAGGAAAAATTTGGCAGAATTGTTGAGTGGGAGAGACAAATGTTTTTCTTTGTCAAATGCAGCTGATGCACATTGGGGTTAGGATGATTGATTTTCCTCCCACAAGCAGATGCTTATAGCCATGGGTGTACCACTGCCTGCTGACCTGGTCTGACGCCCTGCTATGGTGGAGTCAGTCATGCAGTTGACCTCTACCAGACTCCTTTAGCCTGCTGAGTAACTCTTAAAGTAGTCAGACAAAACAGTTGACGCTACACTTGACTTGGCATCTACTAGGTAAAACATTTTCCAGCTTTTCTTCCAACTCTTTGTGTTGACTGGTGCCCCTCTTGATAGGATTTAACACCAAGCTTAGACCAACATTGAAACAAATTAAGAACCTGACCAATGGGTTGCACCTTTCATTTTGGATGGTGTTGTACCTTTAACCAGAGGATGCGAAATCTTAAGGGATAATGGCAAAATTAAGTCTCTAATTCTCTCTAATACTATGTACACACTAGGTTTTTGTTGCACATTCAAGAACCCGCTGAAAACACTAGACTGTCGCTACCCAATACTAGTGCAGGTACCTACAGTCGGAAGAGGCTTGGTGGGAAATGTCAAAGTGGTGCAAATCTCACAGCTCTTGCTCCAAGCTTTTTCTTTCACAGGCCTATTCTTATATATAAAAGATTTGGTGTCATAAAATTCTGGTCGAACATAAATCTGAATTGTTAATTGACCAATTATCAAATGGTTGGCACTTCAGTCTATTGAGAAGGGCGCAACGCTTAACCGTTAGCTTTCAAACCTGATTAGTGACGCACAAACGCAACAGTTTTTAAAGGTGGTAGCGTAAAAATGGGCATGTATGTGCGTTTATGTAGACTTTTCATTGGAAGTGTTCACTTGACTGTGCATTTTTGAGCCCGCTGTGAATGTAGCATAATCTATTACCTTTAAGTCCTGAGTCCTCCTGTCAAATAAAAAACCCTAAAGTTTAAGTGATTGAGATTGTTTTTTTCTCCAGCACAATATCATTGTGTGTATATCAACTCAAAGTAGCTTGGTAAAAAGTCCGTTCTCCGTCTTTCTCTATAAATGTATTGAACTAATTATGGGTAATGTCATTACTGAATTCAAAAATTCAGCTTGTTCCAAAAGTGTTAGACAAACCTGAAGAAAATGCCAGTGTTGAAGATTTCCCAAGGTCTTATTCCTGTATTTTTTCTATTGGTGTATCCAGTAGCACTCAGAGATAAGGTTGAGCAGAAGAGATAGACTTGGACATGCTGGTGATGGCATAAACAATATCTCATGGGGAGGACGCCACTGAGTCTTGTAAGGCACTTTAGTCAGAGACCTTCAGTGACTCTGGAGCCAGAAATGCTTCTCTCTAAACTCCCTGGGACATGTGATGCACTCATTGGTGTTCAGAAGATAGATTCCTCACTAACCAAGTGCTTCTCTATCAACGCAAGCTCAGAAAAATAAAGGAAAAGGACACATGTCTTCCGATCTGAGGGATGGAGTTCTTGTGGGTAAGCGCGGCTACCATATTGCAGAGAAAATGCATACGGTTTCTATTCATGACTGGAGGTCTGTGCATCAAATAGTGGTTCAATCCAGTGCCTATAGCACATGAAAATCATTGATCCAGACATTTGGAATAAAAATGTTCCAGAAATGTTCCAGAAATTTATCTCAGCCAAAAACTGATGCTTGCAAGGACTGGGTTGATGCCATTGGTTGTGTTTGTAATTTGTAAAGCTCAGCCGGACTCATTGTGGTTTAGTACAGCTGAACTTGTTTTTTGATATTCAGCGTGTGGCCTTTTGGAAGAATGAAGGGACAGTTCATGTTAACTTTGCATTTAACTGTTTTCCTGGTGTCTACCACAATTACAAAAAGTCCCTTTAAATGCTCTCTCATCTTATGACTTCCTCCAGTACATAGTGATGGCTTCTGGGGTGAGCAACACATCTTTCGATGCCTTATGAAAGCAATTTTGGGAGATGTTCCAAACTGCCATGTGTACTTAAATGATGTGGTCATCTGTTCTCTCAATTGGCCTGGCAAAATGCAAGTTTTTTTTTTGACTGCATACCTGTACATCTTATTTACAATAAATGGATGTTAGACACAGATGATCTTGAGAGATCAGGGTATTTTTTTTTTTTACTTGACCTGTCCAACAGCTTGGCAAACAGATGAGATCTTAAGGCCTCTTGTGTTGCACATATTTTACTTTAACAACGGGAGTTAAATCTTCAGACAAACGAGAGGTATGTCTGAATAAACCCCTTTTGTGATCGAGGCCAAACTTTATTTATTTTAGACATATTTGAGAATCTTTTGAGTTGGACCAGACAGAAAAGGAAAGGAGGTAGGAAGAGAGAGGGATATTAGAGAGGGGGGGATAGGAGGGTGATTAAAAGGGGGGGGGGGTAAAAACCATGAAGCAGCATAAAGCAATAAGTTGCTGGATGGTTATACTCATTACGGTGAGGTTCAGATGTAACACAAGTCTATAAGGGCGGGGCCTGTCCACACACACTCAAATGTTATAAACATACTTGTTGGCTGCAAAAATGTTCACATGTCAACATGTACACAATACAAATATTGTTCACACACGCATACTTATGCTTTCAAACCAACTAATGTGAAATATTTCATTCAATCATGCAAAATATTTGTGCAAAGGTGAGCTAACACCTGTGCTGTAGTGATGTTGTGTTTATGTTCCTCTAAAATGGATGATGGAATGTGAAAAGAAGAGGGGAGAGTGCCTAGCCACCCCCTCACCAAGACCCCTGCCGCACCAGCAGCGGCAGCTAGAACCCCCCAATACCCGCACAGCAGCAGACAGAGAACATACGCCCCCCGGGTGATCACATCCGCCAACTAGGTCAGGGCCAGCAGGACAGGGCCCCCAAAGCCATAGAGCAGAGAGTTATAGGGGGGACAGAGAGTGGAGCTCCGGCCCCACCAGGAGAGCAGCCCCCCAGCCACGCCAGGAGGGCCCGACACGGGGCACCTCATCACCACCCAGGAGTTCTAGGCCCCCCTCGCCCCCACCCCAGGTACGAGTCAGGACCCCCAAGGGAGACCCGCCCCGTGCTCCAGGCAGCCACCCACCGGCCCACGGTTGGTCCAGGAAGGAGCAAGGCAGGGGCCAGCCGTCCCCGCCTAGGAGGAGGACACCCAGGGGAAGTGTTTAGAGATCAGGTTGATATATTTTGAAGAACTCTATAAAAGCATCGGTAAGCACATCTCTATGTCTCCCAGTGCAGTGAGCTTCACCATCTCCGGCAGGAACTGTGACTGAATGACAGAGGCTTTCAGGGCTACTTCCGTCCCTCTATGTCCAGGTTTGACAATAGTCCCAGGCGTGAAAATTATGACAAAAGAATTAGAGGAATTTTCAATTATTGTACTCTCCTTCACCTGCTAGTTACATCATCAACATATCACGGGCTGAAAATGAGTTCCTGAATGGTTGACGCAACGCAAATTCTTTGCAAAAGTTCAGACATTTGAACTCGCGCTGCCTGACCCCCATGCCGTTTCTGATGTGTGAAACACAATGCAAGACCTCTGATCGTAACTGTACATTTACTTAACATTAAAATTGGGCAGCACTTACACAAAAACCACGTTCAGTGTGAACATATCTTGTGGAAGGGATCAACCATCATATCAATCAGATGGAGATAATCTCGGTACACTAAACATCAGTATAAAGTGGTCTACGAGCTGCCCGATTGGCCCCCTGATGTTCAGTGGTTATGATACAGGCTGGGCCCTGGGGGGTCTACAGTGCGAGTTCCTGGTGGGGAGAACTGCAAAATGCCTTGTATCACTGTTCTTTAAATTGTGTGTCTTGCTTATGTGTGTACTCTTTTTGTTTGTGAGAAAAAGCAAACAGGATTTTTCTTTCTGATCAAAGACCTGCTTGTTTGTTATGTTGGCCTTGGCTCTGACTGCGGCTTTACTTGCTCTTTTTATTTAATTTCCATTAACTTTTACTTTAAGTCTATAATAAAACCAATTGGTTAACGCCCCTCAGTTGTTTTATTATTTTGTTTCTCCACATTATCAGCTCTAATGTGGATGTAAAAAGGCAGCAAGATATAAAAACTCTATAGCAAAAGCAAAAGTAGGGCTTTGTGATAATACTGTCACTGTCCACTCTGCTAGGAGTGTCACCTGAATAGTGATCCGCTGTTGAAATCCAACCATCTTTGGTAATTCCTCACAATCACTGCTGTGTGTAAACAAACAACATTCGCCCTTGCTTATTTAAGTCAACACTGCAGGCGCATTCTTTGAACAATCTGGGCCATTTGATTCTCATTTGAATAAAATTCAAATCCAAAGCACAGAGCACACAATCCACTTGCCAGGAAAAACCCACCATGGTGCATGTGTGTAGGGAAACAGGGTAGGCGAGGGGTTGCAGAGCATTGCAAACTGCACTGGGCAAACGGCAGCTTCTTGATGCCACTTCAACTCCTCCCCCCTTGATGCAACTTTGTGCTATATTTATGCATGCACATCACTCTAAAAGACAAGAAAACTCAAACAAGGCTCAGACTCTAGGGAGAGGTGGTATGAAAAATGAAATGCTCCTTACCTAGTGTGGAGAAGTTGGTTACATCTGTAAGCAGACCATAGAGGGAAGAGAGGGAGCAGAGGGACAAGAGAGGGAGGGGGAAAGATAAAGAGAAATGTCAGCAAATTACAATATACTGTGCAGCGAGCTAAACTTCTCTGCAGGCTGAGGATGTCACCAGCTTCTTTGAAAAATGACGTTCTCCCAGCATTTTGCAGAGTTGGGGTTAAGAATAGGCACTGTCAAGAAAGGGACATCGTTTATTAAGCCGAGGACAGGAAATGACTCAGATGGTCTCCCCTGAGGATTCCAACTTTGCACAATTTGCATGAATATTTGTCGGCGGTTCTGGAATTTTGAGCATGAAAGGCAAACACGAGGACTTGGAAAAACTTTTTTTTGTTACCGGCAAATCATTAGCGCTGCCATTTCTTTGCATCAGCATTACACAACTGTGCAAACAAACGCGTTCAAACAAAAGTGCAACCAAGTTTCCTCTCTGAAAAGGGCCCTAATTTACCATCTTTTTTATTTTCCTGCACACTTGGGTTTTTGCCACATTTCTCCAACCTTGTTAGTCTGGCTGCTGACATTGAATGTGAAGTACCGGAGTCTCATAAACGCCTTAAACAAAAAGGGTTCCTGCAAAAAGCAAATCAGGTAGCTGAGGCAGCAACAACATCCCAGCTACCTTGCGTTCATACCGTAAATGTATAGATTTACAGAAATTGTTGGCATCTTCTGTTTAAAAAAAACCAGCAACTCCACTACCCTGATAAAAACACACAGGATTTCAGTTACTACAACCTTTTCTTCATATGAAGAGAATGGTCCCTCTGCAATTGTCCCAGCCTTAAGTACAATTTTTTCTTGCTTTAAATGTGCAATAAAACAAGGAAATTGAGTAAACTACCAATAGAACGCTGTAGTGGCAGGAAAACTGTAGACTGAGGGGCAATACTAAAGCAGTCTGCTTGAGTTGCTAAGCAGAATTTAGAAGTAATACGATTCATCACAAGTGCTGTCAGTCTCCCTGCATTCATTTCCATTTTCCTTGTGTATGCAACAAACCCCACATGGCTCCAGAATGAGAAAAAATGTAATTACAACGCCTGTTTTGCATGTGCGAACAAATCTATTTTCAGGCGAAAATGCCGAAGAACAGAGTTCTGTCTCTGGGACGCTCATTACCATTCTGTCTGACATACATTCGCACTCAGTGCTGCAGTTGTTGCTAAACAGAGAGCTCAGCTGTGGACCTTGAAGCTTCATGCAGGGAAAATTGGACCCAGGGGAGAGGGTAGCAGGGACTGATGTCAAGCTTCAAGAGCTACTAGGAGCACCTGGGGTTTCAATGACATTAGCATCGGTTTTGTTTGGTAGAGAGACACCTAGAGACTTGAATACATAAACATAAAGATATGTGTCAGTGCACGCTTTTAGAAGACCCACAAAAAGTGAGTCAAACATGCATTTTGTCAAGAAAACAATGACAATTTTTACAGAGACAAGAAAAGTAAAAGAGTAAATATGCTGCTAGAACTGTTTTGCACCATTAAGAGCTTCTTTCCACAAAAAAAAAAAAAAAAACTATTTGAATACTTTTCTTCTTGCACTCTTGTAAGGATTTTTGATTTTCCTAAGTCCTGCAGGGAAATTCTGGAAAGCTGGCCAATCAAAACCAGCAGAGGGAGTGAGGGGCCTAAGTGGATTAGGGTGGTAGGAGGAAAAAAAATATCTAAAGGGAATGGAGAAAAAAAACGTTGTGGCTTCAATAAGCCCTCTGTGTGAACCAGGAAATAGATGGAAGAGAGACATTTATCTCTCACCCTTCTCACCCCTGTGTTTTAAGACGATAAGCTGCTTCCAGGGTCTTAGTTATGCTGTATAGAACCCACAACACGATACAGAAACTTTTGACGAGTCAAAGAAAAGAGGAGCGCTAAAAAAGTCAGGCCCTCGTGTTGTCTTTTCCCGTCGACGACAGGGATTTGGGGATTGTTTGGAGTGGTCAGCATTGGAAGGAATTACCCAAAGTCTCTGATGTTACACAGGGAGCATGTCACTTCTTAGACACGGGTTTAGTGTAAACCATATCTGCTCAACCTAGTTTTTACAATTTCTTATAATGGGATGGAAACGTATCTGCAATCAAAGTACAGCCTCTCTGCGAACCGTTTTAAAGATCCTGATTGACAGGCATTTCACGAAACATCTGCAATTTAGACACGGATTGCCACCACTTGCATGACTCTGGGTTACCACTTCAAGTTGGGCCAGATTGTCTGTTTAACCATAATTATTCATGTAAAACATGACATGGGAGTGAGGAATAAAGGAGCGAAAATAATAGCTTTTACGCTCAAAAGTCAGACGTTGTACATCAGTTATGAGTCAGGTTGTAATCTGTCTGGGTGCTTTGGGAAATTCTACAGTCTTATTCATTCAGAAATGTAACGACATGTTACAGACAAGAAAGATTTTTACATGTATTGACAGCAAACAAAGTGCGTCTTTTCTGAAAGAGCAGTTGCTATTTTTCGTCTAAAGCAGCTAAGAAAACCCTACAATAATCTCTAATTTGAGCATCGACAAAGAGAACTGGTGGCGTAAACATTTCTACACCGTGACAGGTTTAACAATGAAGCTTTAGCTCTAGTGATGTCTGGTCTTTGAACTACCGTAACTTTTTAACCGTTGACCCAAATAACAAAATTCCAACGTTTTCTGTTGCTCAGAAAAGAGACTCTACGCTGATCTGCAACACTTTACAGTAGTGAAGCGTTTTTTTGCTGAATGTGATGCCCAGAAAAGCAGTTTTGCACCAATATGCAAGCAAAAATGTTGCATCATGCTTATTTCTGTTTAATCCATTGAAATTAGGTTGATCATCTAAATGGTTAAAGTGCTACAGAATGTCAAAGAACATGTGTTGTTTGCTGCCGCCGGAGACATTTCTTGTTTTAAAGTGTTAAAGTAAGAAAACAATAAAAGTTAACCGACAAAATCTGTTCACTGCAGTTAAAAGCAGGAGTAAAAAGATGGGTTTTTAACAGTAACTTGTCCTAAAGTGTGTTTGAAAACCTGTCACTCTCGCTGAATGTGGGAGGAGCCACAGTCAAACGTCTTTAGTCTCATCGCTACATGACGACATTGAGGAAGTTGAAAGACCTGGTTGGTTTATTCTGAAGAGCTTTACAAAAGCATTGGTAAGCACATCTTCATGTCGGGGTTCATGAAATCATTAAAAGACTCTCCCAGTACCAACTACTAAAAGAGCTGCGTCTGAATGACGGCCGCTTTCAGCGTTACTTCTGTCTCTCTGTGACCCACTTTGAAGACCTGCTGTGCCGCATTAGTCCCACAAGGGAAAAACTATTTACCTTCACTTGAGAACCTTTTTATTATTACGTCCACACAAGTAAGATAAATTGTGATGAATAGTTAGAAACTGCCTTTAACTTTTATTACACTAATGGTTTAAACTTAAATCACTGAGCATGTATTGTCATCTCAAAATTATATTACATTTGAAGAAAGCACAGCCAAACTATTGTTCTAACAGTTTATTCTCATACTCCCTCTTTTCTGTGCATGTGTGATCTGCTGAGCAGGCCTCAGAAATATCTTCACTTTAGCCTTGGAGCTTCTCTCCAGCAGTAACCTGTGGGCGTGATTTTCACACGAGGTCCATCGGATGATCTTCTGAATATGCAAATGCAGAGTTTTTATACCAAAGCCCATCTCTGAGCTCGTTGGTTCAGACTTTGAATGCACCGTGTTCATCTGTCTGTCCCCTTCGTGTTTGTGCGAAGTAAAACCTCCAGAAAAGATAAGTTTTGTCTCTGAGTCATTATTCATTATTTCTGTGTGCAAGAAACTGACGGGGTTACGAACTAAAATTTAATACAGTCCTTTCTAGAAAATCCAGTTTCTTCACATAAATGTTTTAAAGTTCAAGAGGAGAACGATCAGATTCTCCTCCATGTTGCTTTTTGACTGTTCACATCATCCACACGCCGCAGGTCGTTTGACATGTTGAGTTCCTAATTGGTCGACAAAACACAAATTCTTCGCCAAAGTTCAGATATTTGAATGCGTCAGAATTCTCACCACGCTACAGTCCCAAACCCCGAGGAGCATGTTGCCACTGGAGAATCACACTGTACCCATAACACGCCGCAGGACCTCTAAACACACCTGTACGTTGACTTAACACTGACATTTGCTGTGCAAAATGTAGCTTAAAAATGCGAAGAACCAAAATGCTGCTTAAGTAAAATAACTTGAACAAACTCTAAATAGAAGGATTTTGAATATTTGCCTTTAAACTGTACATTCACTGAAGTTTACCCTGTTGGAAGGCTTTTATCAGGGCCTCTTTTCATGTAAAATGCTTTAGTCTTTGAATTTTCATAACCACGTCTGTGAGTCGAGACTGACATGAACCCCGGCTGTACTTGTGTCCTCGTCTTTGCATGGTTTGCTGCATGGAAACAGGCACGTCAATCAACCCTCGTCTGTGGCATCACAAGTACCCTCGGCTTGATTTGTTCGGCTTGTATTGTTTATGTCTGCTGTGGCTCCAGTCTTCAGACGATTCTGTCAGCGTTTACGAGGGTTCAAACCTTCTGGGTTTCCACGGCATGCAAAACGGGGCAACCGACGCCACTTCCTCGGATAAACTGGATTATATTAGAGAGATATCCTCTGCCCTTAGTGGGTCATTGGGGCTTAGAGTTTGCGTGAAAAGTCCTCCAAGACTGCAAAGGACATTATTTTTCCTCCAGGGAGATTCTTTTTGATACAGGCACTCTTCAGAGTCAAAAGTCTCCCCATTCATCACAAAGCAGTCAGTGCACAACAATAGCAACAAGATTAGGGACTTAAAAGAGCTGCAGTGGCTCCCTCACACTCTGACAAGCAAACTATCTTCAACAATCTGCATTTGAGGAATGACGTCAACCGATACAGGGACGCTTTTGGCTTTTTAGGAAAGATTGATATTAATAAATCATTACCACAGCTTTTATTGCAGCATATTTTTAATAAAAAAAAATCACATTAATAATCCAATATTAAAATAAAAAGAATCTACAAATTAAACTCTTTTATAACTCCTTTATTTGAGTTTAATCTTTAAGCTTGCTTAAGCTAAAGAGTGATTTCAAGCAAACAGATCATATAATAAAAACCTGTTCCAACAGAAATATACCTGAGGACAAATGACAGTTTTACAGGTGACGCAGCACTATGCAGAGCTTGTGTTTCTCCTGCAGTTGCAGTTTGTCAGTAGCATTGTGCTTTGTTTTGTCATGAATATTTTTACTGACCCAGTAACTGTTTTATAAAAAAAAATGAAAAACAAAACAACAAAAATAAAAATTCCACTTCCATGCTAAGAAACTGCTGCAATGTTTTTTTTTTTTTTTCTCACAAAGTTTAAAAAAGGAGGATGAACATCTACTGTTCTTTTAACACCAAAACAGATATTTTTGGAGATTTTTTGTTTTGTTTCCCACTTTCCTAACATGTTCATATATGTCATATCGTTTCACCATCTCTCGAGCCAACGATTCATGTCGTACAATTTCACAGTATTAACGTAATCAATGTGCCAGGAATAGAGGAACACCACTTTTGAGAGCTCGCCACGCTGATGCCATTATAAGCCTGCAGCTTCTAACTCCAACCTTTTTTCCTCAAGTAGCTTCCCAATGGTGCTGGGGGAGTTAGGAGGCAAGAGATGGTAATCTCTGAGAGGAATTTTTCATTTTTAGCTGCTAGTAAAGGTTTAATTATCTCTTAATAATAATATCTGGCAACATATACACCCACATGAGAGGGCAGAAAAGAGGACGTATGGTTTCAAATGGCCACAGGGCTGAGTGTACCCTAACTGGAAATCAAAAAAAGCTTTGAAGCTGGAAAGCAGCCATGGAGGAATGCTGGAACCTCAAGCGCTTGTTCGCTCAATTTAGGCCATGACGGAAAAAGGACAAGCAACATGTTTCACCATTTAACCTATTCACCAGAGTGGAATGGCAGCAGCTGTTTTTTTTTTTTTTTGTTCATGTTATTTATTTCTTTTTTTATAGTGCCACACAATGGAACAAAATGGCTCAGGCTGGCCAAGTTCCAGTGAGCGGCAAAGAGGCCCTGGTGCACCGAGGAAAGGAGGAGCGTGTGAAACAGACATTGCAGAAGAGTGTTGCCCTGCAATCACTGATGCTCTCACCCTTCCATCTGAGCTGAATAAACTTTCCTTTTATTTTTTCTTTCCTATGGCAGTAAAGCTTTAAAGAAATCCTGACGGAGGCTGCAGATGGCCTAAGCTCTCACAGTCTGAGGAAGCATCAAAACTCCGGCTGTTCTTGCAAGGAAGAAGAAAAATAAAAAAGCGCTATCTTACTCTTACCCCTCTCTTCAAGATGAGGCGTGGACCAGTATGTTATGAGTGGCAGCTTGATGAGCGCAGTTAGAGAGACTCCAAACTTCATCATGCACTTGTCAGACTTGGGCCTGTCCAGTTTAAAGGCTGCTCAGGCGTGACAGCAGCGGAACAAGTTATGCTTACGGTAGCACCACAGCAGATGTTTTGTCCTAGCTACAGCTGTCTCCTGTTTGAAAGCTGAAATCATGTGCTGTGCTGTTATCTCAATTCCAGGCGTGTAAGCTCTGTGCGTCATTTTTTTTTACCTGTTTAGGTGCAGATTACCGTATTTTACACAATATAAAGCCCTTTTTTTTTTTTAAACAACATTGCGCCCTATAATCCAGAGCGCCGTATACATGCATATGCGTTAGTGTGGTTGACTTTAATGATGTTGAAGTGATTCTGAGAGGAAATCTGTGCTGTTATGGTGAATAAGCTAATGCCGCTAATGTCGGACTGTGTTATTTTATCTTTCTAACAAGGTTGGGTGCGCGGTGGCACAGTGGTTAGTGCTCTTGCCTCACAGGAAGTCCCGGCTGGGGGGACACCAATTGGGGACCTTTCTGTGTGGAGTTTGGATGTTCTCCCCATGCATGCCTGGGTTTTCTACAGCTTCCTCCCACCACCCAAAAACATGCTTCATAGGTTTACTGGTTACTCTAAATTGTCCCTATGCGTCAATGCAAGTGTGTATGGGTGTGTGATTGTGGCCCTCCGACAGATTGGTGATCTGTCTAGGATGTCCCCTGCCTTTGCCGACAAGTGACCGGATTAGGCTCCAGCAGCCCCGTGACCTCGGAAATGACAAAACAGGTTTAGAAAAATTAAATAATGAACAAGGTTGGGAATTAGCGTAGTCACAGTATTGGTTGCTTTAGCTGTGTCGGTCTGTTTTTTTTACATGTTGTAAATGAGGTTGGGAGCTGCAGGTATTGTTAGCGCGGCTAACGTGTAGCGTGGTACAAACAAGTTCTAGAGTCACAGTTAAGTCTGACAAACGTATCTCTGACACTTGTTCTGCTTAAGGCACCTTGTGGTTCGGCTTATATATGACAATCTTTTGAAAATTGACTGTTCATTGACGGTGCGCCTTAGGATCCCATAGTGCGTAAAACACTGTATCTTCGACAAAGATGTGTAGGCAGTAGTTTGGTTTATTTATATTTGTTGTTTTGTTTCGTTTTAGGAATGAATAATGCATTTCTTTCTGCTTTGTATGTCACAAAAAGATGTTTTACCAACCTTTTTTGCTCTATGAAGATCTTCAAAGTATTTAGCACAGCAGGGCTTTGATGATTGATCACAAACTGAAGGATTAAAAGGCCTGTTAAACCTATGCTGGGCTCTGACCCTGAGTTCAGTCACACTCAAGTGAAATAAAGACTATGTTGCCTCAGGAGACACAGAATGAAGGACAGAACAGAGAGGTATAAACAAAAAAAAAGGTGGATAGGCATTATCTTTGATGCATATGTCCTGGTTTGACCCCTTCATATTAGCATGTGAAGGCAGCCAGTCATGTGTCGGCCGGCACAACAATGTAAGGACTCATTCACACTTGTGGGTTTGATTCACACCAGGGCTATTTGGGTTCAGGTTGGGGGATGGCCGGACCGCATTTTTTCTATTGCCCCGATCCGATTCTAAGTCATTTGATTAGTGACTCCACCAGTACTAAGTCAAATAGAACAAATACAAAAAACAAAAGTCCAGGTTGTGCCCAGTTTTTATTTTATTCACCTTATTTGATCATTTATACTTGAACAGTGCACTTCTCTGTGAGGTAGCGTCAACAATCAGGTAAACATTAACTAAGATAAATTTAACTTATATAAAAACAACATGTCTTCTTAAAATATATGTTCACAGTGGTGAGTCCATGGTTTTTGTCATGTTTCAAGTTCTTTATTAATTGTTTCATTTTCTTCCACCACTCCCGGTCTCCTGTATTTTGGGTCCTACACCATCAGCTCCTGACAGTCAGAAACGACATGATCGGGTGTATTTATGTGATAGAAGTGGGACATCCCCATATCAAAAAGTCCCTTTTTTTCTGGCAAGTGTGAAAGTTAACCTGAACTTTGGTCTAACAAGTAGAACTTGGTTGACCTAAGAGTGAGTTTGGATGTACTCTTAGCTCACCCTCAAATAAACAAGTAAATGTTGGGTAGTGGAAAAGAGTAGGCACTAACTACATAACCAAAGAATATAAAAATAAATGAAAAAACTAGTTCCAATTCTTAATCTTTTTTCCCAAATTTTGTCAATTTGGTACAATGGTTAACAGCGTTAACTTATACAGCCCTTTTCTACATTGTTTTAAAGACCAAGGCGATTTTTAGCCCTAGTCCCATTCACCCATGCTCACACACACACACACACACACACACATTCACACACTGCCCAACACTGGCGCCAACCGATAACCATCGATGGAGTTTTATCTGGATCTGAACAATTATTATATCAGCAGGAAATGCAAAAGGCGTGGGGCAGTGACGTGCGGTGAAGTTAATGGCTGGTGAGGCACTGACGTCATCAGTCAGATTTACAAATACATGAACCATAATGAGTAACTTATTCACCATTTGATTGACAACAGTTAACATGTTTTGTTTAAAATATCATTTCAACATGTTTTTTTCATATACAAACTGCAGCATAAAAAAAGACACAAACGTTATTATCGTCTTACCTTTACTTAAATAAAGTCCATACACCGCTCCTTCTGAAGAAAATGACTTGCCGCTTGCTATCACTTCTTCTATTATATTTTAGCGTCATAATCTCAGGGCTCACCGGCGCCCCCTAACATGAGGCACTAGAACTTCTGGCCTCACCCGGCGGCTTTTTTGCCGGCGTTTAGCGCTCAGCACAGGAAACACGTCCCTCACATACAGTTATTTATAAAAACAAACACTGTACATCAAATACATCTGCTAAATTATGTAAACTCAGCTCATATAGTACAAGTAATTGAACCGACATACAGAGAGACAGCAGTACCGTCTGACTGCATAGGTATTGCGCAATCCAAGGTGAGGCTCAGCGGGCTGGTGCCTCATCGCACGTCACTTCTCAGTATTTAAACGGCAAATGCGGAAATTCAGCGAAATTGAAAAGAAAAAACACCCAAAAATGGTACATTTAAATGGAAGCACAAATTACTGATTAAATATAATAATTGAATTTATTTTTTCCTCTTTTCTTCCCAAAAATGACAGGTGAGGCACAGCCTCACCTGCCTCTCCTGACTGCACGTCACTGGCGTGGGGATATTTCAAAAAGGAGGATTGGCACCTTCACTGTTAAAAAAAAAAAAAAAAAAAAGAGAAAAAAACTACAACAGAAAAAAAATTGTTATTGGGACATGTGGCAAATTGCTGTTTGTCCACTCAGAACAATTTAAGCCTAAGTCATCCATTTGGAACTTTGCATGATGCTAAAATGAAGGGCTCAAAAGCTAGGAGAAAGTAAATCTCTGATCTGACTCGAGCGGATAATTAGACATAATGAGTAAACATGGAATTCAAGGTGTTAGCATTAATATTGTTGTTGTTTTTTTTTTTATATTCAGCACACTGGGATTCTTCTGAGAACCGCAGTACCTGTGTGTGTTGGCCAGTGTGAGGCCAGGTGCGGTTATTACCACAGGACAGATGGATCAGCAGAAGAGCTGCTCGATTCCCGTGCACGGCAGCACGGTGGCTGCCATGTGTAAGCTCATCATTAAAATTGACCTGTGACCCTCCAGCGGGCGCGCCCTCATGTAAAACTGTGAATTAGGAATGTCCAGCGGTGTGACATTTTTCATTTTGTTTGTGGATGTTATTGCTTTTTGAGGAAAGCAATATGAAAGTTTTTGGCGAGTGTTTGCAAAGTCCTCAAGCGTGACATTCGGCATTTGTTTGCATCTTCTCACGCGGTCTAGCAAAAACTCTGTATGTGGACCGAGGTTCTGTCACCACTCGCATGCATCTGGTTCTAGTGTCAGTCTTGTTTAAATCTCACCACTTCTTTTAATATTGCCAATGCACCTCTTTTGAAAATTCATTAAAGTGCTTTAACCCCTCAGCCATCTGTGCAAGCAGGAGGGAGCAGCAGTGGAACCAGCTGGAGAGCTTGGAAGAGGACATTTTTGACAAAAGCAAAAACACACAAGGAAGACCGCAGACACACAATTAGGAGGAACCGGAACGCTAATTTTTAACTAATATTCACATGTTAAGGATTCTCAACTCAAGCTTAAGATAAGTCAGAATAGAAACCCCCATGGGATGTTGTCCATACTTGCATTAAATATATCTATATTCCAAATTATCATATTTGTGTGGTATAAAAATAAGTTGTCGCTCATTTATTATTATTCTAAAATGCAGTAAAAAAAATCTGCAATACATAGAGACGGTATTAAAGTGAAGTAACAATGTATAAGTTTTAGTTTATCCAAATATCCAATTGTGTTTAACCCTATATAACCATTGTTATCATATTTGATAAACGCATTTCTTCATTAGCATGATCAAAACTTTCCTCAAAAACTCATTGTATAGAACTTGGTCCATGTTGTCTGCCCTGTAGTGAATTATCAATCCACTAGGGGCAGTAGAATGGCTTTTCCTGCTCATTGAAAAACGGCTGCTTCCCTAAAATCTCAGAAACAATTTTGCCAGAAACAGTTTTGCTATTTTTCAAAGATTTAAGTTAAGAATCCCAACGGAGTATTACAGTCACCATTAAAATAAATATGAAAATGAATTCACAAGAATAAAGTCATAAAATTATGAGAAAGAAGTTATAATTTAATAAGAATAAGTCAAAACCTAATTAGAAAAAAAGTCATAAAAATCATTAGAAAAAAGTTGTACTTTCACAACTATATATTTTCGTTTAATTTTAAAACTTTATTTTAGTAAATTAAATATTTTTATGGTGGCCCTTATACCCTGTCGTAGAGAATAGCTCATCTATTTTTATTAATTTTTAAAATGACTACTTGCTGTATTGAAAGAATGCAAACTTAGTAAATAAGTAAATCGTTACAGGCTGTAGGTAGATAAGGTTCTTTTTTCCTGAAAAGTCATGTCAAATCTTTTGCATCATAAATTTCCATTATTTTGAGCAAAATCTACCAAATTACCCAACGTATCAAAAATCGATACTCTCCGTATCTCATAAAATAAATGATTTTGTATATTTTGTTTTGTGGATTTTATCGAAAAAGGTCTAAAAAGCATTGTAACTCCAAAAACCTTTAGTTTTCTGTAAATCCTTCTTTATTATAGGGATATATAAGAGTGTCAAAAAGCTAAATTTCTAAAGCGTTTTGTACATTTTGACTTAGCTTCACAGTCAAATTCTAGTTCAGATTTAACTTTAAATTGAATTAAAATGTCTAAAACAAGTGACACGCACATAACTACCAGTATTCACTCAGGTCCAGCACGTCATAAGCCTTGTTGTTAGTGCATCTCCTGCAGCGATGTGCAGCTCCTGTCAGTTGCTGCTCACAATAAAGCAATATTGCTTGCAGTGTTTGTGCCCTGTAATCACTTTCCTCTGCATCGGATCTCCTCTTCATGAACTCAGCAAGTCCAGATTAGTCCTGTTTTACTCGGAAATATACAACTATGTATTATAACAGTCATCTCCCGGAGGGGGAGTACGAACACTCACACCATCGTTTAAGAGCGACTGTAGGTATGCTGTGCAGAAATAACACTTCCTTGGTCCTTGTTTTCCTCACATCAAACAAAAAAAACAAGTGTGCACTTGAACATATGCCTCAAAGCTTTGCTGCTTAATGGGGTCTGCCTGTACTTTGTCTTGTCTCTCCTTCACTGACACTAATCAACACCTCTTCTGCTAATAAAAAACCCTCTCCATGCCTTTTGATCTGCTAACTATCTCATTTACATGACTGGTGCTCGGCACGCCGGCCTGCTTCTGAGGTGTGAGGAGGCAAGTTGGGGTGTGCGCTGCTGCTGTGCAAGAAGAAGAAGAGTGTCTGCAAACGAGCACAAGAGAAGATAATGGCTGCTTAAAGTCCTACTCTGACCAACTTCTGAGCAGTTTTAAAAGCGCTCTCATTGGCCTTATAATTATGATTTATCTTGTCAGATGTCGTTTTTAATCCAACCCTGGGGTTTTCTAGAACCTAGTTTCTGCAGAGCGGCAGTAGGTCTTTGGAAAATCACCTCTGGGTTGTGTCGGCCCCTGCTGTTGGTGACTGTTGGACGAAGAAGGACCCCGCCGGCTCCCCATTGCTGGGAGTTCTCCGTTTACACCCTCTACCACTAGCTTACAGCCTCTCACACTCTTCATTTAACAGTGCAAAAAAAAAAAAAATGGCCAGCCAGATTGGAGCTATCCATACAGTTTTAAGCCAGATTCCAGCTCAGATGAGGAAAATGAAGATTTATGGCCCAGCGTATTTTTCACAAATACTCCCCTTTTCAAGCTGTGTTTTCTTGTCTGCTGGCAACATCAGAAATCCTCAGAGATGTCATTTAAAGCTTCATTTTCTTTATGTCCTCTAGGGTGCCACAATTCTCATTTTAAAACCAAACTCCATGTTACACCCTTGAACCAAATCATAGGGAGAGTGTATTGTTGTATTCTTATTGCACACGTTTACACTGAGAGTGCTAAACACGTGTTGTGCAAATATTTTTGTATTAAATTACACTAGCCTTAGTAAATGAAATGTTGTTTTTTCTTTATTTGCTAATTAAAAAATCAAAAACAGGATGTTTCCAATTTCTTTTGTATGATGCTGTTGTTTTATAATACAGTAACCCCTTGTTTTTCGCGGGGGTTACGTTCCAAAAAGACTCCGTGATAGACAAAATCCGTGAAGTAGAAACCTCTATTTTTTTATGCAATTATTATACAATTAAATACTCTATTATACGTTGAAAAGAAAGAACAAACAGGCTCAAGCATTTGTTTCACAAATAAAAGTACTTTAGAAAAGTTTTTTCAACAAATAACGTCTGTACTGTACTGTCAAATAATAATTTTAATCATCAATGTGAACAGAAGACTTCAAACTGCGGAGATTAGCCCCGCCCACCGCCACCCGAGTATTGGATTAAACGGGAGAAAGTTTTCTTCTTTTGAAGCCCGCGGTGCAGCTGTGTTTGATCAGGAGAAGAACATAGTGATTGGCAGTTGTTGTCGCTCTTTTTTCTGCTTTGCAAAAAGATCCTTATACACCGACATGCCACCATCAAGAGAATTTGCACGAACGTAATATAAAATTGGCAAGCTGTTTTACGTACGTGTACATATTAAACTGCAACGTTATTGACGCACAGGTAGAGAAGAAGCGGAGTGACTTTTTAGCCAATCAGAATGCAGAACACAATGCACGATGCAAATCCGTGAAGTAGCGAAACCGTGAAAAGTAAACCGCGTTATAGCAAGGGATCACTGTACATAAGTCATTTTTGAACCAAAATAAAACCACGAACCAAAAATTCAGGTCCAAATCATTCTTAGTGTCTTCCATAATGAGAAAAATGCCTCAAGAAGATGTTACAAAACCAAAGACAAGATTTTAATCTAAGTGGCCCTTTAAGAAACAACTGATGCCTATTGTGAGCTGAGAGACTTAGAATTTATTAAATAAATGTACCGTAGGTCATGAGTTGAAAACATTGAAGCTAATAGGAGAAAAGGATTTCACGTAGATAGGGATGGGGGGGGAAAAACCAAACACAAGAAGAGTTCCTCTTTTCCCTGTCCTCCCTCCTGTCTTTCTCCTATTGGCTGCCTGGTCAGCGTTGTGGGGCTTCCAGAGAGCCTGGGCCCCTTTGGCCAGAGCTGTAAGACTGGACGGCACTGAAACGGCCTGAGATCGTGCATCCAGACGATGGTTAGAGTTGGGCAGAAACACAGAGACAAAGCGGCGGGGAGGGAAGTAGTCAGCAAATGAGAGAAGGGGAAAAAGATAGGGAAGTTGTGGAAACTATTGTAGGTGGTTTCAATCATTCTGATGCCATCTGTTCCACTCCATCTTTTCCACTGACAGTGGATATTTTCCCCGGTGAGAGGCTGTGCGAGTGTGTATATGGCTGGGAGAGATGGTGAAGGACAGAGGAGCATCATTTTCTCCTTGCACTTTGTGTTTGTGCTCCTTCACCAAGTGTATTATTTACAAAAACCACACAGGGTTTTCATGGAAAACATCTAGTCTTCCCAGACGTTACAGAAAAGGTTTTTCTACAACATATATCGTGTTCAATACTGTAATTTCTATCTTAGAAATCGTCCTTTTTATTCGAGTGCAAGTTGAGTCCAAGAAATATTAATAACAATTCAATCTGAATACATGCTTTGCTTATTTTTGTGATAAACTGAATTAGTGGCCATAGAGTTTTTCAGTATATTTAGTATATTTCAGTTGTGTTTTTTTATTAGATAGATAGATAGATAGATAGATAGATAGATAGATAGATAGATAGATAGATAGATAGATAGATAGATAGATAGATAGATAGATAGATAGATTTATTTATTTATTTATTTATTTATTTCTCGGTGCCTAAACATGCATGACTTATTGCAGAGTTGCCTTCTCCATTTCAGTCCCTCTTTTAGTCCATCATCTGGATCTTTTTCACATTTCTTTGGTCTTTCAATATGCAGAGTCCAGCTTTTTGTTCTGCTTCCACTCTCATTATCTTACCCCCCCCCCACACACACACACACACAAACACATAATGTTGCTTTCTACCCCTTTATGTTTCGTCCCTTTTATTTTAAGCATAAAAGCTGCCAGCCGTTCTCTTAACTGCCTCTTTTTTAATGAAATCAGTGGAAGCTCCTTACAATAAAAAGTTGCCAAAACTATAGCGAAGATCCTCTTTATTGGTTTCTACAGCTTCAGCTTTTAGGATCATTGAGTGTGTTGGAGAGCTGCATGGTGGTGTAGTGGTTAACACTGGTTTGAATCCCGGCTGGGACCTTCCAGTTTGGAGTGTACTTGTATTCCCTGTGCATGCATGTTTTTTTGGGGACTCTGGCTTCCTCCCACAGTCCAAAAACAAGCTTCATAGGTTAATTGATGCCTCCAAATTGCCCCTAGGTGTGAATGTGTGTGTGGTCCTGCAACAGACTGGTGACCTGTTCATGGTACACCACGCCTTTGCCCAATAGAATCTGGAAAAGGCTTCAGCAACCTACAACCCCAAAATAAATTAGTGGCAATACAGAATGAACTGTGGGACAGACAGAGGGACAGACGGAGTATGTTTGTATTATTTTAATTTGAAGATAGAGAAGCACAATACTAGGTTTGCCTGGAAGCTGAGAGTCCAAGCAACCCCCAAAATAATGCAGCAGCTATTGAAAAAGAACACAAACTGATATTTTCTAAAATAATAATAATAATAATAAAATCCTAAACTTATTAAACTGCCCAGGGAACAACTATCAATTTATTTTAAACAAATAAATTCAGCATGTATTAAAATGTACATTAACATACAGCAAAATGGAATTTATCAGCAACAAATGCATGGGTCAGAGGTTCTGTAGATATTTTTAAATGTCAGTTTTAATCACGTCAAGAATAGCAACAACCAAACGCTGCAGCAGACATGGCGTCCGCTTGTGTGTGGAAATCCGTCCTAAAAAAATCATCAATGGAAAGAATACCGTAACCTCCCAGGGTATTGCACCTTCAGCGAACAGGAAGGCAAACAATAATAAACAATATTCTGCAAGGACCCAATCCCCTCTAATAGTCTAATTAAAGCCATTGATTGCTTATATAAGCACACATAAGCAGTGGACATTACCCTTCCGCAGTCACCCGCTGGAGTAGCAATTAGTACAAATTCTGAGGTATGGTAAACTCTGGCTGGCTTTCTCTCACCTCATTAGCGGGGCAGTGTTTATGGTTTTGTCTATTGACGCTCTTGCTTGTATGACCTTTCTATGTGCTTTCCTGCGGCGCCGTGCGCACTGCTACTCCAACCACCGCCGTCATTATCTCTCTGGGGCACCAGTGCTCTATCAGTGGTCAAATCTCTGTCCATTTTCATTCCTTTTCCAGCTGCCACACCGCTTCAAATGATTTCAGCCGACTAGCTTGGACGCTCTGCTGAATAACTTTTGTGAGAGCTGTCTGGGTTTGATGGCCTCTTTTTTCTAGGATGACAAGAGGCCAGAGATGTTTTTTTTTTTTTTCTTTTAGGCAAGAAAAGCTCTCGAAGAAACGATTTCATTTCTTGCCATTTGTGAGGTGTGATTTGCCAACTTGCTCAGGGGGAACAGTATTTAATGAGCCTGGATAATTCTAGGGACTTGTTTCTTTTAACTTTTATTTAAAAATAAAAATAAAAAAAAGAATTGGAAAACTAAAAGTGAAGTGATAATTCCAAACCATGTCCATCGCTCTCTTGCTCTTAGGTTAAGTAGTAAAAAAACAGCATTTACCAAAAAAAGTCAAATTTACTGAACTAATATGGTAAGAGTTAAAACTGACATGTCTAAAATGTTTATAGAAGAGAACTTTATTTGCACTATCATTTAAAAATGTAAAATTTTATTATTTGTCTTTGTAGAAAGAACAATACAATAATAAGGATATAATCTTATATTATCTTTAACTGTCTTACCTTATTCTAATCAAATCCAATGAATACACATGTGGCCAAATAGTAAACTATTATCGCCTGACTTTTGCATTATTTAATTAGATTAACTGATTAGGGGGGCATAAAATGAGCACAAAAGCAACAATAAAAGAAAAATAAATATGTTCACATTTGTAAAAAAAGGCTGCTAGAATACGTTTTATGCGTATTGAATTATGACGTTTTACAGTCAAAATAAAGGAAAAATAATTCAGAGAGATTGTAGTAGTTTGTAGCAATAATAGCAATGCAACAAATTTGAAGATTCTTTTCTCAACAAGAATCTCCATAGTATTTGCTGCACTATAGATCAGATCATAAGGCAAACCGAAAGTTCATTCATTCATTTTCTTAACCGTTTTTCCCTTTCGGGGTCACGGGGCTGCTGGAGCCTATCCCGGCCACTTGTGGGCGAAGGCAGGGGACACCCTGGACAGTTCGCCAGTCTGCCGCAGGGTAGAATGTCCACAATCACACATCCATTCACTCTCACACCTATGGACAATTTAGAGCTGGACAATCAATCAAACCGACAATGAATAGTCTATTTTCAAACTTATGTCATATATAAGGAGCTATACAGCCCAATAGGTGAGACAAAAGGGTCAGATATGTCCAGTAGTCAGCCAGACTTTATTTAACCGCGTTCACAGAAACTCTATAACTTCTTTCTAACATGCTTCACATTAGACACATTAGACATGTTAGACACATTAGCATATTTACAATACCTGTAATTCCCAACCTTCTTTGCAACTTGGAAAAAAAAAAAAACGGACTCAAACAACTAAAATAAACATTACTGTGACCACACCAACTCTCATAAAACTGCATGCACAAACCTTTTTGTCGTATTAATATATTCAGGTATTGTTTGCAGTGCTGACTTGGTAGAAGCAAGCTTGTGATTTGACGGATCACATAAAAAATACATTAAAATAGATAAAGACAATCGAGAGCACAATAGGAAGACAAACTTTGAAAAATGCCAGAAATCCAAAATTTAAATCCTAATTGATTTGATATCTTTTTTTACCTAAATAATCTGGTTTCTATTTGTAGTTTTGCACCAATACTGCTGTTACACTCAGTGCTATATACATTTTTTGAACCGTATTTATGGCCCTCTTTAGGCAAAAACACTGCACAATACTTTACTGATTTTCTCAAATATTATGCAGAATGACCTTGGTAGGAATCGTGCACAATTTCCAATTTTGCAGAGTGTATCATTGGTCAGATTTAAAGTTCCTTCATTTGGGTTATAGCAAGTTAAACACAGACTGGGGAAGCTTAACTGCAGGGTAAGAGTACAGTTGCACAATGCCTAATCACTTGTGCTCAGCGCATAAGAAAAGGAAGGAGTTTTGAGTCTGTTTGGAGAGGAAAAACAGTATTATGGTTGAGCTCGGCACTAAGCCGCATCCAGGTGTTCGCCTCTTTCCAGGTGGCCGTGTAATACTCTTGCCGCTCAAGATCATGGTAATCATAGAACTGGCAGCGATGGGTCGCTGCTGACACTGGTGTAGAGCCTTGGTTGTAAGCCAAGTTGGCAGCAGTGTGCCTGAAAAGCAAGCGGGTAAATAGGCGGAGAGTATCTAACGATCCCGGAGTGGAAACTTGGTGGAGAACCTTTCGTTTTCTTTGCAGATTTCGTGGAAATGTCAGCGTCTGGTACAAAAACCTGTCTGGTTTCGTGGTTCGGCTGAGTGTGCCAGCTTTGAGTGGGATTTCAGACGAGTTCTGTCGTCCTCGTTAAATTAATTTCAATGGAACCTTTAACATAAAGCTGTTTGGTTTTAAATGTAGCAAAGCGTTTGTGACAGGGCCACCCCCTTGACACATATTCTGTCGAAGCCATGCTCTTTTATATTCACACTCCATCCTAAGCTGCAGCTCCAGTGATCATAAGCTCGGAAAAGCAAGAATAATATCCAACCTACATCTGGCCTGGAGTGTCTGGGCACTCTGCGCTCTACAGTGTAAGTAGCCCGGCTGGCAGGCAGCCACAGACGAGCTCGGGCTTTCTGCTTGCCGTCCCTTCATTTGACTGCATGCTAATTAGCGTCTCAATGCTGTGAGAAAAAAGCTGCTTTTGGTAGGAGGATTGAGCGAGCAAGAAAGAGAAAAAATGTGAGGGTGTGTGGCTTACAAGCCTAATGAACATGTCAGATGTATTTAAACAAAAGGATTACCACATCTGTACACACTAGGCTGGATCCAGCCGGCTGCAACACGCTAAACAGACTGTGGTGGCAGTTAGTAGGAAAAACAAAGCTGGAGAAATGCTAAAAATGGCAGCTGGGAGGGATATTTTCCGTTTTATTCATGGATTCAAAGCTAATCAAGTTAATTAACTATTTTTTTCTTCAAGTTTATTAAATCAATTTGGCTCACACTATTTTCACTCCATAAAAGGGTTTTAATTTGCTAAATAACTTGTCATTGGGGTATAATAGTATATTTGAAAACTTTATTTCCTCTTACTTTACTGACATTACCGCTTTTATTCTAATTTCCCTTGAGTAAATGATTAAGCCTTTTACACAGGAGCTTCAGCTCCACTGTTGACATTCTTTCGACTACCGTAACTCTTTTACTGTTGACGTCATCGATTTAATTCCAGCGGATTCGGTCACATAGAAAAGTGTTGCATTTCAGTCCAAAGCAGATATGAAAAGCAGCTTTTCTCAGCGTCAACTGATGCACTTTATCGTGTATACGGTCAAAAAGTTACAGTATGTCAAATAGGTAGGTGTCACCAACGACATCTCGGGTGCTAAAGGGTTAATAGATGCCCATCATCAAGTTGAGATGCCATCGGCGCCATCCAAATTTGAGAAATCTGATCACTTAGTAGACTAAATCTTCTCTGTTCCAGCTCGTAGCTTCAGGGTTTTTCCAATAATAAAGTTACATTGTGCACAAGGTGTGTGTCAGTGCACTTGACACTTACTCATCAACCCTACTTTGGCCTTGGGCGCATCTCTCGAATGTTGTTTGCAGCCCCAAGCGATGATTATTTCCATTTGGCTGCCCTGAGACGTTCTCTCCTCTGCAGCCTGGGAAATATTAACTCTCTGCAGCCACACTTAAGTGATGAGGAAAAGGCCACTTGGAAAATAAATAAATAAATAAAGTTTTCTAAATCTTTTTATAAAGGTTTTTCAGCTGGTCTTCTTTGTTTTTTTTTTTTCAAACTTCTGAAAGTGCTTGGGTAATAATCCGTCCCAAAACAAAAAAAAAGATGTGAAAACACTGCTGAATGAAATATGTGAGCTCAATTCAGCCTCTGAATCAGAATCTACAATGAATCATAACATCCTCATGCATTCACATTTACATGCTGCTGTGCAGCTCTTGTTGCTTAAAGTGGCTCAAATGGACGTGACTCACTTGTGTTTTAAAACACTAAAAACATCATGGACCTGACTAACCGAAGCACCATGGACCGCTGGATTGTTTCTATGCCATTTCCCGGTGAAACAAATTAATTAAACCAACCAGTTAGAAAAGTGAGGGCTATCTGTCGTGAATGTTGAAAACGGTTTCTTCCTATTATGCGATGTTCATGCCGGGCTTTGCAAGGTGCGTTTAAAAGACCACTTCCAATGAAAAGTCTATGTAAATGCGCCACATATGCGCTTTTCGGGCTTCCGCGTTCCAAACTCTTGATTTCCGTGTCACTACAAAAGTTTTTAGGTACAAAATGTGCGGCCAATCAACGCATGTCAAAAGTTAAAAACGAGCTGAACTTTGACCAATCAGGGACTGAGATTGGTAGTGACACATGGGTAGGGTCTTTTTGAAACACAAAACAGTTTGAAAAGTGGTCACAGAGGAGAAATGGCTAACTGCGTCTTGCACTCAGCCAGAATTCCCTGACACCAAGTCTTTCCTGTATCATAATAGTGCTGTGAAAGAAAAAACCTGGAGCAAGGTTCGTGAGATTTGAACCCCTTCGACATTTCACACCAAGCCTCCTCCAACTGCAAGTACATGAGCTAGTATAGAGTACAGTCCAGAGTGATCGTCATATGCTAAAAGATTGTTCAAGAATCCCTGTTTAGCATGTTCTTTAACGTGCATCCCTTGCCAGGTGTGTACGTAGCATTGAAGTTAAATGTTTAAGTTGTGCAGCATCTTATGTTAGCAAAGTGTTGCATTATGACCCAAAGCCACTTTTCTTCCCAACAGAATCAGCGGATTTACGCTGGTGGCATAAAGGGTAGCAGCAGAAGGCTACTTTTCTCCACTTCAGAATCCACTTGAATGACATTATTTGCGTAAACGGTTGAAAAGTTAAAGTAGCCAACAGAATGTCAACAATAGATCTAAACCTCTGATGTTAAAGGGTCCCATGGAGATGAACCGACAACCGTCCAGTCTCAGGGTGAAGACTCTTCAACTAGCCCACTAAGTTGGCCAATTGTTATTGTTCCTGTTGTTCATTTTAGGTAGTGGGACGCTTTTGGACTCAATACAAAGTCTTCAATAACTTACACCAGATGGACACAAGCCACAAGTTCTCATCAGAAAGAACAAATATTACAACACACTCAAGCTTTGTTCTTCTACAGACCTGTATTCAACGGACACCAAGTCTACCGTTTGTGTTCGCCTACAATTGGATTATAAATTCCCGAACCGCCACATCCGTTTCATCCTTGTTTTACCTTCATCCCTCCATTTCTCTCCTTCACTTGTTCAGTCAAGCAGAAAGCTGCCAGAGCCTCTGCGGCCAGCAACATGAGCGTTAGGAACCACTTGTGCCATGGAGTGAGATAACTATTTACTCAGCTCCGTCTCCCTTTCCCTTCACGCTTTCCCTTCCTCTCGCTCTTTTCCTCCTCTCCGTTAGTCTCTCAGCATTGTGCAAATGTTTCTCTTGTCTAAGGACCCGTTCCATATGTTTTCAATCACTCTGGCTCCCTTGCCTGCACAGATCATTTAACAGGCTCCCTCATACATTTCAATTAGCTCCACCTTGCCCTGCTTTAGACAGGGGAGGGCGATATTGATATCTTGATTTCCTGTGCGTGGGTCAGCCCAAATTTACATGTGTTCTATTGTATATGATGGATCCTCCACAGGTTTGGAGTCAGTTACCATATTGGCAGACATGTAATACGTTTCACAGTTCACAGCATATTAGTAACATATGTTAGTAATTTGAGAGAACAGGTGCAATAACCATGTAACAACACATTACTTTCCAATAACATGTGACTACATTTGCCATGATGTCAATTGCTAATGAGTGCATTCAGGGGTTAGCATCCTTAGAACTGGTTTACAACATTTACTTCAAACAAGGAGCACAAACGGAGCTTTTCTTTCAAACAGAGAAACAAATGCACCATAATGTGAGAACATTCAAGATGCGGACGGCATCTTAAAAATGCACTTATTATTCCATTACTGTCAGGTTGGGTTGGCAGACTGGTGGTTTCTGGGGGAAGCGGCTACTGCCTGTTAGCTGTCACTCAGTCTCCACCACCTCATCCATTCTCTTGACACTCCGTTGGGGCTTGAAGAAAGAGATTGCTTAAAGTTCAGGGGACAAAGACGTTTCATCAAAGAGCCGATGTGACTTGGGAATATTGGGATACCATTTCCACAAATGAATTCTGCCTGGTATTTATATGACAGTATTAATAAAAACTAAAATGTACTGCTGGGCCATGACATGCAGCCAGAACAACTTCTATGAGAGAGCCTCTGATTTTGTGTTAAACGATGCAATTCTCGATAATAGAAATTTGTTCAACAACCAGAAGAATATTTTTGACTGTTTTTGCTTTTTACAATACATTATTGCTCTTTATCTTTTAGAATAAAGGATTCTGACATATTCTTATTTGGGAAGAATACAAATACCATCATGTTTTGACATTTTTTGTATTTTCTGTTCTCTTATTCACGCTAAATGGTGTTAAAGCTTAAATTTCACGTTGACACCTCTGCGGGTCTCTGTGACCCAGTTTGATGACCTGCGGTCTTGCATTAGTCCGAGAAGCAAAAAAAAGATTTTTTTTTTTTTTAAATGGAAAAACTTTTTATTATTTGTCTCAATACAAATAAAAAAAATATAAAAGTTAAGGAGGAGAACAATCAGATTCCCCTCCATGTTGGTTTTGGACTCCACCTGCTGATCACGTCACCAACACATCACAGGCTAAAGCTGAGTCTCTGATTGGTTGATACGATCAGGGAATTTTCCAAAGTTCAGATTTTTTATCTATTGACACGCCTCAAAGCTCAAATTGCGGCGCAATCCTCAAAACACGCTGCTGCCAGGCTTCCATGCCATGCTTGATGTTCAAACTGGACCGCGGTACCCCTGATCGCGTCTGCACATTAACTTAACGTTGAAATTGGATGTTCAGTGTTAACAGCAACAGGTACATGCAAAAATCTCGAAACTGCACCTGTAGAAGTGATTTGGCTAACTGGTTGAATGGGGAAATTTTTTGGCTAACTTGAAGAGAAATTTTAACAACTAAAAAAAATGGGGAAAAATGACCAACCCATTCATGCTGACCCTACCCCAAAACTATAGAAAGAAATGTACACACCAAGTACAAATAATAAAGCTTTAAGATTGGAGATGTCGCCGGAGGCACCTAAACAACACACGCTCTTTGACATATCATAACTGTTCGATTGTTAACATAATCAATGTGAATTAAAATATTTTCATTATGGCTTTGTACCAATATACAAAACATAACTAACATTTATGCAAGAAAAATTTGCATAAATGGTTGAAGAAACTACCTTTCTCCGGTCGAGAACCATGGCAGCAGATATAGTGGTGCTGTACCTCATCCCACCCGCTTCACACTCTGTTGCAAAATAGCCCCAATGCACGCTGGAGGTCCTGCCTCGATGAAGCCAATGGGACAACATCACCTGTGGCTCCCGAACCAGAGCCCCTCCGGCCCCTGGCTGTGCCTAGAAATTCTGTCCATAAAATCGATGAACAGAAACTGTGATAAAGGCCAGCCCTGCCGGAGTCTAACATGTAACAGGAACAGGTCTGACTTACTGCCGGCTATGCAAACCAAGCTCTTGCTCCGGTCATACAGAGACCAGACAGCCTTCAGTAAGGCTCCCCCCATACACCCAGAGCACCCACGGAGGGACACGTAGAAAGGTAGTTTGCCATTTCTTGTTGGGTAGAGTGTCCCTCACCCAGGTGGAGGAGTTTAAATATCTTGGGGTCTTGTTCACGAGTGAGGGAAGTGCGGAGCGTGAGATTGACAGGCGGATCGAAGCAGCATCGGTAGTTATGCGGTCGCTGTACCGGTCCGTTGCGGTGAAGAGAGAGCTTAGACAAAAAGCAATACTATCAATTTACCGGTCATTCTTCTTTCCAATACTCACTCATGGTCATGAGCTCTGGGCCATGACCGAAAGAACGAGGTCCCGAATACAAGAGGCTGAAATGAGATTCCTCCTTAGGGTGGCTGGGCGCTCCCTTAGAGATAGGGTTCTGGTAATAAATAAAGTTCTGGTAATGAAAGGTAAATAAAAAAGAAAGTTGGAACGTAGCCAACTTATCCTTCACACGTGATTATGCTATGTTGTTGTCTTACACCCTCCTCCTTGTGGCCTCAATTCCCCAGCTTTGAAACATGTTTCGTATCGTTCACATATTCAGTCTTGATCTGATTATCTTCTGTGCTCTGTGCCACACTTTTCCCCCAGATAAACAGAAATACAGTTTTGTGTCTAACCTAAAAACAAAAACATCTACTTTTATCAAGTATGACCCAAATAAATAAACTACATGGTTCTTCAGCTTATTAATAAAAATCTAGTTTTTATGATAACAGCCTGAAAACAAAGAGCAATTATATCAAATTATCCTCTGGCTGATGTGGGACACAGTGCCATCTTCATAATAGGCTGCTGGTTCATTCACTGTAGGCTTAATGAGGACAACATCGAAGGTATTTGACTACATCTCGTACAGGACATCGTTTTCTTTACCACAGCAGTAACTACAAGTTACAAAATCTGGTTCCACTTTCTCTCTCAAGACAATCTGGAGGTGTCGTGACTCCTGCGTAATGACAGACTTAATGGAAAATAAAACTGGCTCTCAAGGGAGGGTGATGGCCAGGCTGGCCATTACACAGTCACTCAATAGCACCTGATTGACTCACTCCCCTTCCTGGTTATGGGGCTGTTAAGCTTTTCCTCAGCTCCAAAGCACTGCAGTGTGCACTCACAGTGTCGCCGCTCTTCGCTGTTGCAGGTTAGTTTGGGAAACACTCGCCATTAAATAGCTAACCAAAGCAACTAACAGCTTCACCTAAAATCCCTTACAAGTAAATAAAAATAAAAAATATGCAAAAACTAAGCCTTCAAATGAGAAAATAATTGTTCTCACTGAGTTCAGATGTTTTATGACTTCAAGTGAAAATCTAAATACTAGTTTTATGGACACAATGTTTATCATTTACACAAAAATAAATTTCATTAAAAAAAAACGCTGATACCTATTGCATTAAATTAAACTGAATGAGGTTTGGGAACCATTAATAGTTTTATTCCCATTGCCCGAAAAAAAAAAAAAAAAAAAGAAAGAAAGAAAAGGATTATTTTACCACAAATTGGTGCCATTTATATACCTCATATTATGAATATTAGTGATGGGTTTATCTTTTTAAGAAAATGTATTAAAATTTATACTGTAAGGAACTTAATTCATGACAACACCACCAACAATGGATTCTAAACCAGAGCCTAACTGTTGTTTGATTTTTGTTCTCAATATTTCATCTGAAGCTACGTTCACACAGACATCGGCGACGTGCGTTTAGACGACCGCTTTCAAGGAAAAGTCTATCTAGACGCCATTTTTAGGCATTCAGGTTCAAAGCTCTCGCATTCACACATAACCATGCAAGTTTCTATGGCTGTTTTCAGGCTCTACGTAAAAAACATGAAACTAAACCTGGTCATAGGTCATTACTAATAAAGTGGTGCCAAACTCTTGATTTGTAAATATGAAGCTACGGGGATGTGACATATGTTCCTCATTGCACATTAAGCCCATGGTGTTCAGATTGGACAAAAAGGTATGGGCTTCTTTATCTTGTTCTACTGTTTATTAGCTCCTGTCCACCACATGCAGTTAAAGGAGGCTTGGGCCGAAATGTGGAAGCCATGCAAATCTCGTGAACCTTGCTACAGACTTTTTCTTTGCCAGCTCTGTTCTGATAAATGAAAGATCTAGTGTCACTATTCTAGCCGGGCACAAACTGCAAATATTAATTTCTCCTCCATGATCAAGTTTCAAACAGTTGGTACTTCTGTGAATTGAAAGGGAAAGCATATACCAAATCTGAGTCCCTGATTGGTTAACCTTCAACTAGTTTAACTTTTCAACAAATGTTCATAAATGGTCGTAGAAACTTGGGTACTAACGCAGGAATACAGCTTTTGAACAAAGAAGCCCAAAACACACGTGGGTTTACATACTTTTCATTAGAAGCAGCTACTTGAACGTGTGTTGCCAAAGGTGGTGCGAGGCCTAGCTTAACAAATAACAGAAGGAAAGGTTGAGCTTTTATGTCAAGGGCCAATGCTCAATAACCCTAAAGAAAACTACACAACAACTCTAAAAGAAAACTACAAACATTTCAAGATCCTAACAACGTTTTCAATAGTACTTTGCGTTGTACTAGAACTTGCAAAATTCCCTTTGACTGGGAACCATAAAAAAAAATACTCCTAAACTGATTTTGGTGTGATGTAGGGACATGTAAAGGCTTTAAACAGCCCCACACCAGGTTGTAAAAGTGTCCACATGCACACCTGGAGAGTCCAACTGCCATGAATCCAATAACCCTTCTCCACATTCACCCTGTTCCTTCTACTTCAGGGAACCTGATCACCTCCTGATGTGAGCCCCAGAACCCGTAATGCAATAGACAGTTAACTGAAATTTCCCCAGCGAGAATGCCACAACTAAACTTAATATTCTTCAGTGACCACACAGCTGCAGGAGAAGGGATTCAGACGCATGCACAGATAAATGGATGCATAAATGTTGTCAAATATAAATACCATTCTTTATTATTTATTACTCACACAAAATGACATAGTGGAAAAGTTCCATTTGAGATAAAGGAGGCCTAAGATTGAGGGTGAGTGATAAAACAGGGCTGAGCGACTGCATGGATCCGCAGAGTGCTCGGCCGGCTGAAAAGACTGGATAATAACACACAATCATATCAGGAAACATAACTCGCCCCGGTAAGAAGAAATGTAAATAGAAATAAAGCAAAGCTGTAAACGCAACGAGATAAGAACAGGAAGTGAAAAAGGAAAGAAAAATCTTTTATAGAGATCTAATATATATGTGTGTCTGCATGTTCTGTAACACACAGACAAAGATAAAGGTTGGAATTACTACAAAACCTAAACAAATATAAATCCTGGTAGATTTAAGACAGCAATCCCCAGATTTGAAGTGTGGATGTTTACAGTACAGACCAAAGTTTTTGAGGTGTTTGCAGTTTTTTTTGTTTTCCAGTTAAGAAGAGGCTTTGTTTTTTTTTTGTTTTTTAATTATTTCACGTAAATTCTGTTTGAATTTTTTTGGAAAGCACCAAATCCCAACCCCAGAGCATTAAAAATCAAGAACCACGCACAACTGATTACAATAATCCAATTCATTCCGAATACTTTATAATTGCAATTAAGATCAGATCATTGCAAAACAGCCAAAATGTCGTCACTGTACTTTTTTTTAAATATCTTTAAAAATCAAAGATTAGTTGGTGGAATCCCCTTTCCAAAAGATGTGATTAGGCAAACGTGGAGAGGAAACCTCCCTTCAGCAAAACCAGATACATCGACTGTGACTGTTGCTGAAAAAAGAGACAACATTTTAAGATGAACTTTATTTTGAAGGCTAACAACGTCTGAAATGTCACCGCAGTTGCTGTGGACTCACAAAGAGCACTACAAAAATAATTTGTTGTTTTAGGCTTTGGGGATATTTGAACCGACTGCTTTGATACCACACCATCATTTTTTTTTGGGTTGACTCATTTTCCACACTCACACAGAGAACCAAACAGGCTTGGGAGTGTGTGCTCATGTAAGCCCAACAAAGATTTTTGAGTCACATGGGAAAATATATGGGCATCCATGCAAAGCAATTAACAAGTAAAACATCTCACATGAATTGATTTTTGTCGAGGGAAAACTAAATACACTGAGGCTCACAGAAAAGCATGAGTCACAACTGCCCCAATGAGGGGATACGGGCTGTCTGCGGCCGATCAATAGGCAGATCTTTTGTTAGCAAAAAATGCTCGTGTGCGTTTTTTTGCGTCAGACGACTGGTCGTATACACCTATACAACACATAAGTGTACAACAGGGTGTAGGTGAGATACAAACCTGACCTAGGGATTTTTCATTTTGCAGTGCCTCCATATCCTGTGCAACGTGTTAGTGCTTTTCACATAAGTTTATGCTAAAGTCTAGGGCCGACTCCAAATCTTTTCCCTACCCCTATGGACATCCAGTCCAAAGTCACTACGACTTCCCCTTAAAAAAACAAGTTTGGGTACCACTACAGCTCCAAATACCCCTTCAAATGTAGGGCTAGGAAGAAGCTGGAGGGGTAAGGGAAGAATTCGGATTCACCCTAACTGTTCGAAAATGAAAAATAAAACTCTTAAAATGCAGCCGCCCATCTACGACCCTCCATGGGCGTCGACAACACAAAAACCCGCAGCAGATACGGCGGGAGATACTATAATGAGAGAACGCCAAAGCTAGACAAATGACAGGTAAAAGTGTGCATCAAAAGACCAGAGCAAGATTCAATGTGGGTGGCAATAAAAAGGTTCATAGACTAGTTTGATCAATCGAATAGTTTGCAAAAAGAAGATAGAGTTTAATTTGATGAACGGTATTAAAGAAGGGAAACGTTCCTTTCTCAGATTTTCATTGGTGACATTTAGCTGGTTTCCCCACTGTAATATGTGTATTTTCCCCTTTTTTAACCTTAGAAAATTCAAATGTTAACATTTTTTTTACAACTTCTCTTGTTTCTTTTGTTAAAAGAAGGTTTTAAAATAAGATTTCTTTTAAGAAAACATCAACCTATTTTACAAGTTTAGCAAGAACACTTTGTTTCATGTGCGAGAAACGAGATGGACATGCACCAGAGCTTTTGTCTTACACCAAAAGAAGAAGTAACCAGGGGAACAAAAGGTTGTCTCCACCCTGACTGCAGAGAGGCACAGCAGCCCAGCTCCTAATTGGGGGCTCTGATCAGAGGAGATTCTGGCCACTGGAACCTGCAGCCAACTGCAACACCCTCATCCTATTACCCAAGGGTGTTCCTCCTGTCTGCCCTGATTAATGCTTTCTCCCCCTGACTCCTCCCATGAGTCCTGACAAGCACCTTGCCGAAGAGGAGCGGCAGCTCAAACATAAAAATCCTCACGCCTAAGAATTAGTTCACGCCAGCGTGCTCATTGGCATGTTGGAAAACACATAGGTTCATGAAAGTGGCGGGTTTAATAAGCTGGTTCTTGAGTATAAAAAGGAATGCATGACAGCAACTCTAATTCACACAGTGACTTCCTCTACCGTGTCCAGCAGAGCTAGTTTACACTTATCCTGTTCAAATTAGTGCTCACATGAAAAACAGACCGGAGTCAACCAGGCTGATTGATGACCTTAAGAGCACTTTTTAGCTAAGGATCGGGGTAAAGTGTGCAGAAAGGGCCTCATAAAGTCTTGCCGTCTGCTCTCTTTAAGCAAAAGGACCAGGGCTTTAATAGAACCGTAGACAATTTACACAATGTGTTACATAATTCACAAATGAACCTACTCAATTGTATGCTTTTCTTATCCACATGACTACTTAAGTTCGAACTCACTGACCTCTTGCATAAATACTCAATCGATATTTTAACAGGAGATGCATTTTCCCTAATAGCATCACCCCAGCTGTGACCAATCTACTTAAAGAAGTATTTCCTTTAGAAAATTATGCTGCTCAGAATTTTTGCTTACTTTTCAACCTACTTCTACTCATTGAAATAAAAAATGACTCTAAATCCCCAATCTATTACTAGTAGGAACAATATGAGGCGCCTTATCAAAAGCCAAGTTATGTAAAACCCCATAAGGCCAAGAAGACAAAGCTGGGTTTGAACAGCTTAGCTTCAGTGTTTACATTCTTTCAACTGCTATCACTTTTCCCCCCCGTTTAATAATTCCAGCAGAGAAAAGCAGCCTTGAAATGCTTAGGCAGCCATTGTAAAACCAGCTTCTGTCGTGGACAAATCTGCGCCTATCTAAAGTTTTAACATTTAGGATATTGAGATCCCACAACTGCATTCAGGTAACGTAGACAGTGCTGAATTTGCTATTAGGCAATGACATTACTCACAGTTATTAAACACAACTCACATCAAAGGCGAAGAGCCCTCATCTGTAACAGACTAAACCAGCTCCTACTGCCCGCCTCCCATCTATCCCCTCATTGCTAATTATCCAGATGATGGATGACATCATGGGATCTTACAGAAGAGGCACCGTTGCACCCTTTACCCTTCCACAACGCACACACACGCACCTGACTGGACGCGTTCAGCTTATATACCCCTTTTTTTCTTCTTCTATCTAATGGAAGGAGATGCTAACTTTTGTTAGCAATGACCACCAACACCAATAAGGAAAGCACTAAATGGTAAAAAATACAAGGAAAAAACAGTTACGGCAAACACGAGAGCTACTTAAACAGCACGAGGTGTATTATCACAGCATATATCCAGTGTCTCCACCACATGAGATGAAGATGCTTCCTTTTATACTGTACCAGAAGAATATAGCCTTTGAGAAAGAAAAAAAAAGCTTTATACTCTTCCTACAGAGCTCAGCAGAATGGAAGTTCGATCAAACAAGCAGATTAAAATGAGCCCTGGTGCGTGCAGAGAAGTGAAACTGCCAGACGCTGCTGTTGGCATCCTTCCTGCCATCAGCACATCGGTCCTGCTTTTCACTTTAATCTGGTTATTTGAGAATCACCTGAAAACTGCAGAAAAAGGGAGGAAGGACGGGCTAAAAGTGAAAAAAGAGACATAGGAGAAGGTGAAGAAAAGGCAAAGCGGGTACAAGGGCTTGTCTGTGAATGCTGGCAACTCTTAAGAAGCCCCCCAGCCAAAAAAAAAGAAAAAAAAACTTGTCTTGTTACCATGGTGACCAAGAAAGGGTAAAAGATGTTGGGGTTGGGGTGGGAATCAACATA